>JBBBVM010000055.1:3600000-4200000 GCA_037355625.1 Petunia x hybrida
CTCGAGGCATTCACAGTCTTCTCAAGGATTTGCTTGATCTCTCTATTGGACACTTCCACTTGGCCACTAGTTTGGGGATGATAAGCAGTTGCCACCTTGTGGCGAACCCCATACTTGGCCAACAATTTATTGAACAACCGGTTGCAAAAATGAGTACCTTCATCACTGATTATAGCCCGCGGTGTCCCAAAACGAGTGAAAATATTTTTCTTCAAGAATTTCACCACCACACTCGCATCATTTGTTGGAAGTGCCACAACCTCCACCCATTTAGACACATAATCAACCGCCACAAGAATGTATTTGTGGCCCATGGAAGGCGGGAACGGACCCATAAAGTCAATCCCCCAACAATCAAACAACTCAATCTCCAGAATATTGTTCAAAGGCATCTCGTGACGCCTAGAAATAGTACCCGTTCTTTGGCAACGATCACACTGCTTAATAAAAGCATGAGCATCTTTAAACAAAGTAGGCCAAAAGAAACCAGACTGAAGTACCTTTGCAGCTGTTCGATCTCCACCAATATGGCCACTATAAGGAGAGGAATGACAGCTCTGTAGAATTGGCTCAACTTCTTCCCTTGGAATGCATCTCCTAGCTAATTGGTCAGGGCCTATCTTGTAAAAATAAGGCTCATCCCACACATAAAATCTGCTCTCATGAAGGAGTTTGCGCCTTTGATCAGCTGTAGCCCCAGGAGGATACACATTATTCACAATTAAGTTCACCGTATCAGCATACCATGGCACCTCGGCTGCAGCTAAAGCAAAAAACTGCTCATCAGGGAATACCTCTTTAATCTCAGGCCCTTCATCTACATGATCTCTATTCTCCAGCCTGGACAAATGATCAGCTACTTGATTTTCAGTCCCCTTGCGATCTCAAATTTCAACATCAAACTCTTGCAATAGGAGAACCCATCGAATTAGCCTAGGCTTGGAATCCTTCTTCTCAAACAAATACCGGATTGCAGCATGATCAGTGTAGAAAACAACACGAGTGCCAACCAAATAAGATCTGAATTTATCAAAAGCATACACTACGGCTAGCAACTCCTTCTCAGTGGTGGTATAATTGGATTGGACTGCATCAAGAGTCATCAAGAGTCTTGCTTGTATAATAGATAGAGTGAAATATTCTTCCAATTCTTTGGCCTAGAACAGCCCCAATAGCATTGTCACTCGCATCACACATTAATTCAAATGGCATAGACCAGTCAGGAGCAATGATAATTGGTGCAATCACCAACCTTTTCTTCAACTCTTCAAATGCCTTGAGACAAGCATCATTAAACTCAAATTTCATATCTTTCTCCAAGAACTTGCACATGGGATTAGAAATTTTGGAGAAGTCCTTTATGAAACGCCTATAGAAACCTGCATGTCCCATGAAACTACGCACCTCCCTTAACAGAGATAGGTGGTGGTAATTTTTCAATAGCCTCAATCTTCGCTTTATCTACCTCGATCCTTTGCTTAGACACCTTGTGCCCAAGTACTATGCCTTCTTGAACCATAAAGTGACATTTTTCCCAATTCAGCATCAAATTTGTTTCTTCACAACGGCTCAGCACAGCATCTAAATTTTTCAAGCAATCATCAAAGGAATTACCAACTACTGAGAAATCATCCATGAACACCTCAACAAATTTTTCCACCATGTCGGTGAAAATAGCCATCATGCACCGCTGAAAAGTCCCCGGGGCATTACATAACCCAAACGACATCCTTCTAAATGCATAGGTGTCATATGGACAAGTAAATGTAGTCTTCTCTTGATCTTCAGGAGCTATCACAATCTGATTGTAGCCCGAATACCCATCCAAGAAACAATAATACTCGTGCCCAGCAAGTCTATCCAGCATTTGATCAATAAAGGGAAGTGGTCTTTCCTGGTGGCTTTGTTCAGCTTTCTATAATCAATGCAAATTCGCCACCCTGTGACTGTTCTTGTAGGAATTAATTCATTATGCTCATTCTTCACCACTGTCATGCCCCCCTTCTTTAGAACACATTGCACTGGACTCACCCACTTGCTGTCAGAGATAGGAAAAATAATACCAGCATCCAACCACTTGATAATTTCTTTTTTCACCACCTCATTCATGATTGGATTTAATCTCCTCTGCTGTTCTATAGATGGCTTATGGCCTTCTTCCAAAAGAATTTTGTGCATGCAGAAAGAAGGACTAATCCCTCTAATATCAGCAATGGTCCAGCAAATAGCTCTCTTGCGCTCTCGCAGCACTCTCAACACCTTTTCAACCTGCACATCAGACAACAAAAAAGAAAGGATCACGGGCAAGGTATTACCCTCACCCAAATAAGCATAACGCAAATGCGCAGGTAAAGGTTTGAGTTCAAGAGTAGGAACCTTCTCAATAGACGGTTTAGCAGGAGTTAAGGTCAACGGTCTATCAAGCTCCTCAAATTTCTTCCATCCTGAGATGAATTTACTCTGCATGTTAAGAATCTCAACATATTCTTTAATTGCATCATCCTTCAGGATATCATCATCATCACACAAGAGTGCCCTCTCAAGAGAATCAACATTAGAGGCCAAGAATGACCTCTCATCAGCAGTCAACTCATCATCTACCACTTTTACCATGGACAACTCTTCATAATGGGAAGGAAGCTGGGTAGCTCTGAACACATTGAACACATCTTCTTCACTATTTACCTTCATAATCATCTTTCCAGCTCTAACTCTAATGACAGCATCAGCAGTAGAAAAAAATCCTCTTCCCAAAATGAGAGGAACCTCAGGATCAGCTTCATAGTCAAGAATAATGAAGTCAACAGGCAATACAAACTGACCCACTTGTACAAGCACATCCTCAATAATCCCCTCGGGGCATGTCAAAGATCTATCAGCCAGTTGCAGAGTCACAGTAGTTGGTCGTGGTTCACCGTTGCTCCCAACGCACACGCAAGTATACGTGGTCGACAAGTAATAAAGTGATAAGTAGAGTATCGTTCCCACGAGGACTATTCAGACTGGACTCCTAACAAACAATTTCTTAAGAACTATTCAGGGATTTGTTTCCAATAGTTGAGATTTTACTAACTAAAACAATAATTAAAAAAATAACTGAAGTCAAGTAACAGAGCAAATTCTAGGTTGTTATCAATAAAAGATGACGGTCCAGGGTCAGAGTTACGAACAATCTAGTTGAGTTTTCCAATTGATTCTACTTCTTGATTTCCTAGATTGCTAACTACAGGTTAAATGTACCCGTGAAAACCTTTCGATTCTTCACGGTCTATGCAGGCTACTCCAATCCCTATATGTCTATGGGTTGAATCACGTGCACGCATTAACGAATTCTGTGATTAGTTAAGCTAGGCGAGCAACTATATGTCTATCCTACTCACAAATTGGTTACCCGATGCCCGGGTTCACAATCTAGCTCTAGTCTTTCTTATTGAGTTCATAAATTCCCTCTTTCGAGTTCAATCTAAAAACCATAGATAGTGTTCAATTATCAGGCCTCAATAATCAAACAATTAGGAACAAGAAAGAATAAACAATCCGTAATGGTAAATCAATATATAGAAATCAACTTTCAAACATCAACCTTCATGTATTTACTCTAACCCTAGAATGAACAAACTATAGAATTAAAGAGAAGAATAAGAGAAAGAGAGAAAAAACTTGTTAGAAGACATCTAGGGCTCCTCCCCTCTCCTGCAAAACTTGCTCCAAAGTCTGAACCTCCTTAAAAAATGAAGTAAAATAGTATTCATAGGGTTTACAAAGGCCTGGTAATAAGTTACACCTAAGCCTAGACGAAATAGGAAATCAAAACACGCTCCAGGGGCGCTATAACTGGCGCCCCCGACCGCGCTTGGACAAGCAGAAGACGTCGAACATTGAGCGCTTTGGCTCCGCGGCGCATGGGACACCGCACCAGCAGTGGGACACTATGGGAGGCGCGGTGCGTGGCTAACCGCGCCAAGCCAAAAACTGCACCTCCTTGCTCCGCAACTCGCCTCGTGTCGTGCCCTCGTGTGCTCAATCCAATCCTCAATCAATTTCCAATCATTCCTTGCTCGATCATGCTTTTTAAAGCTCCAATTGCACTTCATAACAACCTACAATCATACGACATAAAATCAGTGCAAAATCACATTTATTAACTAGAAAACGGGCGAATAAAATACTCAAACGTAAGGAAATATAGGCATAACATGCCAAACATCACCACCCCACACTTGAACCTTTGCTCGCCCTCGAGCAACTACAAATAACTTCCCAACCTAGGTAGAACAGGTCTGCCTATGACTATGGTTGATACCGATCATTGAACAAATGCACACATGACTACTATAGGTCCACAAACATGCCAACAATTTAACAAACTCAAAAATATGAGAACAACCACCCCAAAATAGCTCAAATGCACAAACTCAACCCATTGCTACCATGCTCCCACAAAATTCACACCTATCTACTCAACCAAGAAGCCATCAACTTCACCTATTTCATGCAAACCATGTGCCCTCACCAACATGAAGCAAAAGAGTGTCCCCCAAATATCACACACAACAATGAATATCATGAATAGAATGGGGACAATAACATAGAACGAATTCACTCACTCTCATGAAAGTCTCACATGTCACACACAATGTACCATAGGCTTGCCCGTAGTGTAGGACTCCACTAATGTAAGCTTACTCCAATGGGGATTAACTAGGACTTTAAAAAGGTTGTAATATAGGCTAAGGGGCAGGTAGGATACATATGGGTAATAGTGACTACCTCCCTAAGCACTTTAATACATCACAATTAATTTAAGCACAATTCTCATCAAAGCCACCCAATCAACAACTTTCACACACACCTTCTCAACAAGTAGCAAATTTTTTCTTTTAAGCACACACTAGCAAGGAATGAATATTCTTCTCTCTTTATTTCTTTTTCCACAATTTTTTCTTTTCTTTTCAACTTTGCCAATGCTCATAAACAACTACTACACAATTCATTCAAGTATTCCCCTCTTTGGTTCCACTCAATAACCTCCCAATATTCAACAACAACTCCACAATAATATCACATTATCAATTAAAGTGCTTAAGGAGTAACGGGCCAAAAGAGAACAATTTAGAACAAGGGGGTAGGTTCGGGGTGTGGGTGCCAACAAAAAGTCAAAGAAATCACAACAATTAGGTCCAAGGTGTATATGTAAGGGTAGGCAAATCAAAAGAAAGCCCGTATCATTTCCCGACTAGAACAAACCTAGGATTTCACTTTGCACACACACGGGGCAAGTTCTAGACACCAATATGCAAACATGGAGCAAAATAAGAATATGCCTCACAACACACATTGCACACAATCCACACAAAATGGCTCCATCATAACTCTCAATCAAACAAATAAGGTGCAACTTGTGGAAAATTAAGCACTAATGCACAAAGGTTCACAACAAAGCCAAGCAAGTGGACTCAAGCATCTCAAGCGGGTCGTTCCATTTTTTTCCTAGGCATGCATCACAATTTAAAACCAAAAGACACCACAAGTAGCACATGCAACAAGTTCAAGTCCACCAGTGTCAAACAAATCAAAAGCACATAGCATTCCACCTATTCCCTTCGTCTAGGGTTATCTAACAACTAACTACTCTAATCCTAATAAAAATAAAAACTACCCGGTTCAAAGGTCCCCCCCCCCCCCCCCGTGGAAAAGAACCGAGGCCATAAGAAAAACCACGGGGTGGATGATATGTACCACTAATAAAGACTAAAAGGAAAATCTTTTTGGAATTTTTTCATTGATTTTCTAATTTTTTTTCATATATTAAAGCAAGAAACAATTAAAAATAACGTCAAGTGACAAAAGAAAAATCCTAACAGTACATGCATCCCTAACCTAAAAAATAAAGGGGAGTTCCCCACCCCACACTTAAAACAAAGCATTGTCCTCAGTGCTAAAAATAAAGTACAAGAGTTAAGGAACTTCCCTGAAGGCCGAAAGATCTAGCCTTTGGCGCTAGCAGTGACGTCATCTCTATCACGAACCCACCAAGCGTCCGTATAACATGAGGTACTCAGACTTCCCCCAATAGGTCATCAATATTAGGCAGGGGTGAGGACGCCCCACACTTAAACTTGACATTACATGAACCTGCAATCCAAGAATCACCCAAAGCAATATACAACTATAAAAATAAAAAAAAATAATAAATAAATAAATAAATAAAAGTAAAGCAAGCAAATTGGGTTGCCTCCCAAGAAGCGCCTTAGTTAACATCGTGGCACGACGAAGACAACTTCATCACTTTTGTCTCCACCTTGAACTAATGAATTGAATCCCCAACTTTGCCTCAAGCTTATGACTATGGTATTGGGGTGGTGGCAAAAATACAAAAGGACCAAGTAACCATTGTCGCATTTTGTACTTCTTGGCCTTTACATGAGGGGTGTCGTTTTGTCTCCTCGGCATCACAAACTTTAAAATATAAGCACCTTGTTCCTCCTCCATTGGTTTCTTCATAGGCTCGGGTGGCTCAATTTTCATGTTACCATCCAAACACAATGTTGAAAAATGATTGGAATGAGGTCCAATGCGCTTCAATTCTAAAGTTGCATTACTTTTGACACCCTCACTTGCACAAACACTAGAGTCCTCAAATATGATGTTTTCTATTTCCTCACTTGACTCCAATGTGATTTCCTCAACCTTGGCATTATCAACTAATATTGGGTCGAATGGTAGGAATTCCACTTTTTGCTCCTCAAATTGGCTTCTAAGCTCTTCTATCTCAAATCTACTATTCACGACAACTGATAATTGGGCATTAGACACCTCAACCATATCACTCAAATTCTCCTCCAAGTCGTGAATAGTCAAGCCAAATTCGTCGATCTCTTGCCTGAGCACAACCCTTTCTTCCATAAATTGCCTCTTCATATTTGTAAGTTCACTCCTGAAATCCCCATTAGCTTCTAAGAGTTTGGCTTGCTCCATTAGCCAAGTTTCGCTAACAACCTGCACTTTATCGCGCATGTCAAACTCACAAACATCATTAGAATCATCACAAAAATTATTGGGGGAAGGAGCATGACACTTAGGACAATCATTCCACCGACCACCACACAATTTACAAAAGTTCCAATTAAAGGTGGTAGAAAATTCACATAACCAGTCTCGTAGGGTTGAAAGAGTTGGACAATTTTCCCACAAGTGGGTTCTTCCACAAAGCAGACAAAGATCATCAAAATTAGAATTACAACCACTCGACCAATTTTCATTAAAAGATGCCATGATAAGACAAGTAACACAATGCTAAACTAAACAAAAATTAAACCTGAATAGATAATAAGTAATCGTTCAAAAAGAAATCAGTCAATTGTTTAGTCCCCGGTAACGGCGCCAAAAACTTGTTGCTCCCAACGCACACGCAAGTATACGTGGTCGACAAGTAATAAAGTGATAAGTAGAGTATCGTTCCCACGAGGACTATTCAGACTGGACTCCTAACAAACAATTTCTTAAGAACTATTCAGGGATCTGTTTCCAATAGTTGAGATTTTACTAACTAAAACAATAATTAAAAAAATAACTGAAGTCAAGTAACAGAGCAAATTCTAGGTTGTTATCAATAAAAGATGACGGTCCAGGGTCAGAGTTACGAACAATCTAGTTGAGTTTTCCAATTGATTCTACTTCTTGATTTCCTAGATTGCTAACTACAGGTTAAATGTACTCGTGAAAACCTTTCGATTCTTCACGGTCTATGCAGGCTACTCCAATCCCTATTCTATGGGTTGAATCACGTGCACGCATTAACGAATTCTGTGATTAGTTAAGCTAGGCGAGCAACTATATGTCTATCCTACTCACAAATTGGTTACCCGATGCCCGGGTTCAGAATCTAGCTCTAGTCTTTCTTATTGAGTTCATAAATTCCCTCTTTCGAGTTCAATCTAAAAACCATAGATAGTGTTCAATTATCAGGCCTCAATAATCAAACAATTAGGAACAAGAAAGAATAAACAATCCGTAATGGTAAATCAATATATAGAAATCAACTTTCAAACATCAACCTTCATGTATTTACTCTAACCCTAGAATGAACAAACTATAGAATTAAAGGTAAGAATAAGAGAAAGAGAGAAAGAACTTGTTAGAAGACATCTAGGGCTCCTCCTCTCTCCTGCAAAACTTGCTCCAAAGTCTGAACCTCCTTAAAAATTGAAGTAAAATAGTATTCATAGGGTTTACAAAGGCCTGGTAATAAGTTACACCTAAGCCTAGACGAAATAGGAAATCAAAACACGCTCCAGGGGCGCTATAATTGGCGCCCCCGACTGCGCTTGGACAAGCAGAAGACGTCGAACATTGAGCGCTTTGGCTCCGCAACGCATGGGTAGCTGCGCAAGCAGTTGAACACTATGGGAGGCGCGGTGCGTGGCTAACCGCGCCAAGCCAAAAACTGCACCTCCTTGCTCCGCAACTCGCCTCGTGTCGTGCCCTCGTGTGCTCCATTCAATCCTCAATCAATTTCCAATCATTCCTTTCTCGGTCATGCTTTTTAAAGTTCCAATTGCACTTCATAACAACCTACAATCATACGACATAAAATCAGTGCAAAATCACATTTATTAACTAGAAAACGGGCGAATAAAGTACTCAAACGTAAGGAAATATAGGCATAACATGCCAAACATCACCACCCCACACTTGAACCTTTGCTCGCCCTCGAGCAACTACAAATAACTTCCCAACCTAGGTAGAACAGGTTTGCCTATGACTATGGTTGATACCGATCATTGAACAAATGCACACATGACTACTATAGGTCCACAAACATGCCAACAATTTAACAAACTCAAAAATATGAGAATAACCACCCCAAAATAGCTCAAATGCACAAACTCAACCCATTGCTACCATGCTCCCACAAAATTCACACCTATCTACTCAACCAAGAAGCCATCAACTTCACCTATTTCATGCAAACCATGTGCCCTCACCAACATGAAGCAAAAGAGTGTCCCCCAAATATCACACACAACAATAAATATCATGAATAGAACGGGGACAATAACATAGAACGAATTCACTCACTCTCATGAAAGTCTCACATGTCACACACAATGTACCATAGGCTTGCCCGTAGTGTAGGACTCCACTAATGTAAGCTTACTCCAATCTGGATTAACTAGGACTTTAAAAAGGTTGTAATGTAGGCTAAGGGGCAGGTAGGATACATATGGGTAATAGTGACTACCTCCCTACACACTTTAATACATCACAATTAATTTAAGCAAAATTCTCATCAAAGCCACCCAATCAACAACTTCCACACACACCTTCTCAACAAGTAACAAATTTTTTCTTTTAAGCACACACTAGCAAGGAATGAATATTCTTCTCTCTTTATTTCTTTTTCCATAATTTTTTCTTTTCTTTTCAACTTTGCCAATGCTCATAAACAACTACTACACAATTCATTCAAGTATTCCCCTCATTGGTTCCACTCAACAACCTCCCAATATTCAACAACAACTCCACAATAATATCACATTATCAATTAAAGTGCTTAAGGAGTAACGGGCCAAAAGAGAACAATTTAGAACAAGTGGGTAGGTTCGGGGTGTGGGTGCCAACAAAAAGTCAAAGAAATCACAACAATTAGGTCCAAGGTGTATATGTAAGGGTAGGCAAATCAAAAGAAAGCCCGTATCATTTTCCGACTAGAACAAACCTAGGATTTCGCTTTGCACACACACGGGGCAAGTTCTAGACACCAATATGCAAATATGGAGCAAAATAAGAATATGCCTCACAATATACATTGCACACAATCCACACAAAATGGCTCCATCATAACTCTCAATCAAACAAATAAGGTGCAACTTGTGGAAAATTAAGCACTAATGCACAAAGGTTCACAACAAAGCCAAGCAAGTGGACTCAAGCATCTCAAGCGGGTCGTTCCATTTTTTTCCTAGGCATGCATCACAATTTAAAACCAAAAGACACCACAAGTAGCACATGCAACAAGTTCAAGTCCACCGGTATCAAACAAATCAAAAGCACCTAGCATTCCACCTATTCCATTCATCTAGGGTTATCTAACAACTAACTACTCTAATCCTAATAAAAATAAAAACTAACCGGTTCAAAGGTCCCCCGTGGAAAAGAACCGATGTCATAAGAAAAATCACGGGGTGGATGACATGTACCACTAATTAAGACAAAAAGGAAAATCTTTTTGGAATTTTTTCATTGGTTTTCTAATTTTTTTTTCATATATTAAAGCAAGAAACAATTAAAAATAACGTCAAGTGACAAAAAAAAAAATCCTAACAGTACATGCATCCCTTACCTCAAAAATAAAGGGGAGTTCTCCACCCCACACTTAAAACAAAGCATTGTCCTCAGTGATAAAAATAAAGTACAAGAGTTAAGGAACTTCCCTGAAGGCCGAAAGATCTAGCGTTTGGCGCTAGCAGTGACGTCATCTCTATCACGAACCCACCAAGCGTCCGTATAACATGTGAGGTACTCAGACTTCCCCCAACAGGTCATCAATATTAGGCAGGGGTGAGGACACCCCACACTTAAACTTGACATTACATGAACCTGCAATCCAAGAATCACCCAAAGTAATATATAACTATAAAAATAAAAAAATAAAAAATAAATAAATAAATAAAAGTAAAGCAAGCAAATTGGGTTGCCTCCCAAGAAGCGCCTTAGTTAACGTCGTGGCATGACGAAGACAACTTCATCACTTTTGTCTCCACCTTGAACTAATGAATTGAATCCCCAACATTGCCTCAAGCTTATGACTATGGTATTGGGGTGGTGGCAAAAATACAAAAGGACCAAGTAACCATTGTCGCATTTTGCACTTCTTGGCCTTTACATGAGGGGTGTCGTTTTGTCTCCTCGGCATCACAAACTTTAAAATATAAGCACCTTGTTCCTCCTCCCTTGTTTTCTTCATAGGCTCGGGTGGCTCAATTTTCATGTCACCATCCAAACACAATGTTGAAAAATGATTGGAATGAGGTCCAATGCGCTTCAATTCTAAAGTTGCATTACTTTTGACACCCTCACTTGCACAAACACTAGAGTCCTCAAATATGATGTTTTCTATTTCCTCACTTGACTCTAATGTGATTTCCTCAACCTTGGCATCATCAACTAATATTGGGTCGAATGGTAGGAATTCCACTTTTTGCTCCTCAAATTGGCTTCTAAGCTCTTCTATCTCAAATCTACTATTCACGACAACTGATAATTGGGCATTAGACACCTCAACCATATCACTCAAATTCTTCTCCAAGTCGTGAATAGTCAAGCCATATTCGTCGATCCCTTGCCTGAGCACAACCCTTTCTTCCATAAATTGCCTCGTCATATTTGTAAGTTCACTCCTGAAATCCCCATAAGCTTCTAAGAGTTTGGCTTGCTCCATTAGCCAAGTTTCGCTAACAACCTGCACTTTATCGCTCATGTCAAACTCACAAACATCATTAGAATCATCACAAAAATTATTGGGGGAAGGAGCATGACACTTAGGACAATCATTCCACCGACCACCACACAATTTACAAAAGTTCCAATTAAAGGTGGTAGAAAATTCACATAACCAGTCTCGTAGGGTTGTGGGTTCCTCCACAAAGCAGACAAAGATCATCAAAATTAGAATTACAACCACTCAACCAATTTTCATTAAAAGATGCCATGATAAGACAAGTAACACAATGCAAAACTAAACAAAAATTAAACCTGAATAGATAATAAGTAATCGTTCAAAAAGAAATCAGTCAATTGTTTAGTCCCCGGCAACGGCGCCAAAAACTTGTTGCTCCCAACGCACACGCAAGTATACGTGGTCGACAAGTAATAAAGTGATAAGTAGAGTATCGTTCCCACGAGGACTATTCAGACTGGACTCCTAACAAACAATTTCTTAAGAACTGTTCAGGGATCTGTTTCCAATAGTTGAGATTTTACTAACTAACACAATAATTAAAACAAATAACTGAAGTCAAGTAACAGAGCAAATTCTAGGTTGTTATCAATAAAAGATGACGGTCCAGGGTCAGAGTTACGAACAATCTAGTTGAGTTTTCCAATTGATTCTACTTCTTGATTTCGTAAGTTGCTAACTACATGTTCGATCATGTTTTTTAAAGCTCCAATTGCACTTCATAACAACCTACAATCATACGACATAAAATTAGTACAAAATCACATTTATTAACTAGAAAACGGGCGAATAAAGTACTCGAACGTAAGGAAATATAGGAATAACATGCCAAACATCACCACCCAAACTTGGAGATGGAAGTCTTCTTTCCTTTCTCGACGGTGAAGTAAGACCAAGCTCATGGGCTCAGGGACTGCAGTCAGCTGCTTCCCTTGTAGTCGTCAGCTCGTTCTTGACAGATCCGATCGGGTGTTCATAATCCCACACTCTAACCTTTGCTCTCCCTCGAGCGACTACAAATAACTTACCAACCTAGGTAGAACAGGTCTGCCTATGACTATGGTTGATACCGATCATTGAACAAATGCACACATGACTACTATAGGTCCACAAATATGCGAACAATTTAACAAACTCAAAAATATGAGAACAACCACTCCAAAATAGCTCAAATGCACAAACTCAACCCATTGCTACCATGCTCCCACAAAATTCACACCTATCTACTCAACCAAGAAGCCATCAACTTCACCTATTTCATGCAAACCATGTGCCCTCACCAACATGAAGCAAAAGAGTGTCCCCCAAATATCACACACAACAATGAATATCATGAATAGAACGGGGACAATAACATAGAACGAATTCACTCACTCTCATGAAAGTCTCACATGTCACACACAATGTACCATAGGCTTGCCCGTAGTGTAGGACTCCACTAATGTAAGCTTACTCCAATCGGGATTAACTAGGACTTTAAAAAGGTTGTAATGTAGGCTAAGGGGCAGGTAGGACACATATGGGTAATTGTGACTACCTCCCTAAGCACTTTAATACATCACAATTAATTTAAGCACAATTCTCATCAAAGCCACCCAATCAACAACTTTCACACATACCTTCTCAACAATTAGCAAATTTTTTCTTTTAAGCACACACTAGCAAGGAATGAATATTCTTCTCTCTTTATTTCTTTTTCCATAATTTTTCCTTTTCTTTTCAACTTTTCCAATGCTCATAAACAACTACTACACAATTCATTCAAGTATTCCCCTCATCGGTTCCACTCAACAACCTCCCAATATTCAACAACAACTCCACAATAATATCACATTATCAATTAAGTGCTTAAGGAGTAACGGGCCAAAAGAGAACAATTTAGAACAAGTGGGTAGGTTCGGGGTGTGATTGCCAACAAAAAGTCAAAGAAATCACAACAATTAGGTCCAAGGTGTATATGTAAGGGTAGGCAAATCAAAAGAAAGCCCGTATCATTTCCCGACTAGAACAAACCTAGGATTTCGCTTTGCACACACACGGGGCAAGTTCTAGACACCAATATGCAAACATGGAGCAAAATAACAATATGCCTCACAACACACATTGCACACAATCCACACAAAATGGCTCCATCATAACTCTCAATCAAACAAATAAGGTGCAACTTGTGGAAAATTAAGCACTAATGCACAAAGGTTCACAACAAAGCCAAGCAAGTGGACTCAAGCATCTCAAGCGGGTCGTTCCATTTTTTTCCTAGGCATGCATCACAATTTAAAACCAAAAGACACCACAAGTAGCACATGCAACAAGTTCAAGTCCACCGGTATCAAACAAATCAAAAGCACCTAGCATTCCACCTATTCCATTCGTCTAGGGTTATCTAACAACTAACTACTATAATCCTAATAAAAATAAAAACTACCCGGTTCAAAGGTCCCTCCGTGGAAAAGAACCGAGGCCATAAGAAAAACCACGGGGTGGATGACATGTACCACTAATAAAGACTAAAAGGAAAATCTTTTTGGAATTTTTTCATTGGTTTTCTAATTTTTTTTTCATATATTAAAGCAAGAAACAATTAAAAATAACGTCAAGTGACAAAAGAAAAATCCTAACGGTACATGCATCCCTAACATCAAAAAGAAAGGGGAGTTCCCCACCCCACACTTAAAACAAAGCATTGTCCTCAGTGATAAAAATAAAGTACAAGAGTTAAGGAACTTCCCTGAAGGCCGAAAGATCTAGCCTTTGGCGCTAGCAGTGACGTCATCTCTATCACGAACCCACCAAGCGTCCGTATAACATGAGGTACTCAGACTTTCCCCAACAGGTCATCAATATTAGGCAGGGGTGAGGACACCCCATACTTAAACTTGACATTACATGAACCTGCAATCCAAGAATCAACCAAAGTAATATACAACTATAAAAATAAAAAAAATAAAAAATAAATAAATAAATAAAAGTAAAGCAAGCAAATTGAGTTGCCTCTTAAGAAGCGCCTTAGTTAACGTCGTGGCACGACGAAGACAACTTCATCACTTTTATCTCCACCTTGAACTAATGAATTGAATCCCCAACATTGCCTCAAGCTTATGACTATGGTATTGGGGTGGTGGCAAAAATACAAAAGGACCAAGTAACCATTGTCGCATTTTGCACTTCTTGGCCTTTACATGAGGGGTGTCGTTTTGTCTCCTCGGCATCACAAACTTTAAAATATAAGCACCTTGTTCCTCCTCCCTTGTTTTCTTCATAGGCTCGGGTGGCCCAATTTTCATGTCACCATCCAAACACAATGTTGAAAAATGATTGGAATGAGGTCCAATGCGCTTCAATTCTAAAGTTGCATTACTTTTAACACCCTCACTTGCACAAACACTAGAGTCCTCAAATATAATGTTTTCTATTTCCTCACTTGACTCTAATGTGATTTCCTCAACCTTGGCATCATCAACTAATATTGGGTCGAATGGTAGAAATTCCACTTTTTGCTCCTCAAATTGGCTTCTAAGCTCTTCTATCTCAAATCTACTATTCACGACAACTGATAATTGGGCATTAGACACCTCAACCATATCACTCAAATTCTCCTCCAAGTCGTGAATAGTCAAGCCAAATTCGTCGATCTCTTGCCTGAACACAAACCTTTCTTCCATAAATTGCCTCGTCATATTTGTAAGTTCACTCCTGAAATCCCCATAAGCTTCTAAGAGTTTGGCTTGCTCCATTAGCCAAGTTTCGCTAACAACCTGCACTTTATCGCTCATGTCAAACTCACAAACATCATTAGAATCATCACAAAAATTATTGGGGGAAGGAGCATGACACTTAGGACAATCATTCCACCGACCACCACACAATTTACAAAAGTTCCAATTAAAGGTGGTAGAAAATTCACATAACCAGTCTCGTAGGGTTGAAAGAGTTGGACAATTTTTCCACAAGTGGGTTCCTCCACAAAGCAGACAAAGATCATCAAAATTAGAATTACAACCACTCGACCAATTTTCATTAAAAGATGCCATGATAAGACAAGTAACACAATGCTAAACTAAACAAAAATTAAACCTGAATAGATAATAAGTAATCGTTCAAAAAGAAATCAGTCAATTGTTTAGTCCCCGGCAACGGCGCCAAAAACTTGTTGCTCCCAACGCACACGCAAGTATACGTGGTCGACAAGTAATAAAGTGATAAGTAGAGTATCGTTCCCACGAGGACTATTCAGACTGGACTCCTAACAAACAATTTCTTAAGAACTATTCAGGGATCTGTTTCCAATAGTTGAGATTTTACTAACTAACACAATAATTAAAACAAATAACTGAAGTCAAGTAACAGAGCAAATTCTAGGTTGTTATCCATAAAAGATGACGGTCCAGGGTCAGAGTTACGAACAATCTAGTTGAGTTTTCCAATTGATTCTACTTCTTGATTTCATAAGTTGCTAACTACATGTTAAATGTACCCGTGAAAACCTTTCGATTCTTCACGGTCTATGCAGGTTACTCCAATCCCTATATGTCTATGGGTTGAATCAAATGCACGCATTAACGAATTCTGTGATTAGTTAAGCTAGGCGAGCAACTATATGTCTATCCTACTCACAAATTGGTTACCCGATGCCCGGGTTCACAATCTAGCTCTAATCTTTCTTATTGCGTTCATAAATTCCCTCTTTCGAGTTCAGTCTAAAAATCATAGATAGTGTTCAATTATCAGGCCTCAATAATCAAACAATTAGGAACAAGAAAGAATAAACAATCCGTAATGGTAAATCAATATATAGAAATCAACTTTCAAACATCAACCTTCATGTATTTACTCTAACCCTAGAATGAACAAACTATAGAATTAAAGATAAGAATAAGAGAAAGAGAGAAAGAACTTGTTAGAAGACATCTAGGGCTCCTCCCCTCTCCTGGAAAACTTGCTCCAAAGTCTGAACCTCCTTAAAAAATGAATTAAAATAGTATTTATAGGGTTTACAAAGGCCTGGTAATAAGTTACACCTACGCCTAGACGAAATAGGAAATCAAAACACGCTCCAGGGGCGCTATAACTGGCGCCCCCGACCGCGCTTGGACAAGCAGAAGACGTCGAACATTGAGCGCTTTGGCTCCGCGGCGCATGGGAAACCGCGCCAGCAGTGGAGCACTATGGGAGGCGCGGTGCGTGGCTAACCGCGCCAAGCCAAAAACTGCACCTCCTTGCTCCACAACTCGCCTCGTGTCGTGCCCTCGTGTGCTCAATCCAATCCTCAATCAATTTCCCATCATTCCTTGCTCGATCATGCTTTTTAAAGCTCCAATTGCACTTCATAACAACCTACAATCATACGACATAAAATTAGTGCAAAATCACATTCATTAACTAGAAAACGGGCGAATAAAGTACTCAAACGTAAGGAAATATTAAGGAAATATAGGCATAACATGCCAAACATCATTCACCCAGGCCTAGCTTTCTGAAAACTGATGAAGGCATTAAATTCACGCTAGTACCCAAATCACACAAAGCTCGTCCAACCTCATTCTCCCCAATTTTCAAGGGAATAGTAAAACTGCCAGGATCCTTCAATTTCTGAGGAAGCTTGCTTCTAACTCTACAACTGCACTCCTCAGTGAGTGCAACTATCTCGAACTCAGTCAGTCTTCTCTTGTTAGCAACAATATCCTTGATGTATTTGGCATATTTGGGAACATCCCGCAAAAGCTCCACCAAAGGAATATTTACCTGAATCTGACTCAAGATCTCCAAGAATTTCTTGCATGCTGCATCAACTTTCTGCTTCTGAAGTCTCTGAGGGAAAGGTGGTGGTGGTCTCACAATAGCAGGCTCGGGCTGTTTTTCTGTCACTTTCTCAGCTTCTTTCTCCACCTCTCTATCAGCATTAGGCTCTAACTCACCAACAGGCTTCCTTGGCTTTGGGGGAACTTCTTCTAGAGCTCTTCCATTCCTCAAAGTAACTGCTTGCACAAATTCCTTAGGATTTTTCTCTGTATCACTTGGCAAAGCACCCCGAGGTCTATTATTCTGTGCTCTAGCTAGCTGCCCCATTTGTCTCTCAAGATCTTTCTAAGCATTGCTCAAATCTTTTATTGTTTGTGCCTGAGCTGCTGAATCATCCATGAGTTTTTGCTGTCTTTTCTAAGCATATCCTCAACTGAATTAGGCTGTTGTGGCTGAGCCTGCGACTGTGACCCCTGTTGTGGTGCATTTTGAAGATTATTTTGGTGTCTTTCATTGCCTTGTAGCTGCTCACGGTTATCCCTCCAAGAAAAATTTGGGTGACTACGCCAATTGGTGTTGTAGCTATTACCATATTGATTGCGATTCTGACCCTGTGACCTGTTCTGATTACCCACATAATACACTGACTCTGGATTAGATGGACAGACGTCAGTGGCATGATCCTCTCCACAAAGCTCACAAAAGACTTGAAGTTGTTGCACTGGAGCTGCTTGTTGCTGAGTCTGCGGCAAAGCTAGCTTGCTGATTTGATTAGAAATAGCATCCATTTTCGCCCTCAGCTCTAAAACTGCATCTAATTGAAGTACCCCAGCAGATTTCTATGCAGTAGCTCTACCAACTCCCTGCCAGTCAGGATTGCTCTGTGAAAACTTGTCTAGTAAATCATAGATCTGGTCAAAATTTAAGGCCAGTACTTGGCCTCCAGCAGCGGCATCTACCACGATCTTAATATGCGCATTCAACCCCTCAACAAAATTATGTGCAATAAATTCATTGGATTGGTTGTGGTGTGGACAATTTCTCAATAAAGTTTTAAATAGCTCCCAGGCTGAGTACAAAGACTTTCCTTCTATCTGTCCGAAGGACATAATTTCGCTCCTCAGCCGGGCTGTCTTGGCAGATGGATAAAATTTAGCCAAGAACTTCTTAGCCAAATCCTCCCAAGTAGTGATAGACCCAGGCTTTTCAACCTTTAACCACTTCCTTGCTGCCCCAATTAGTGAAAACGGGAACAACGTCAAGCGAACATAATCAGTGGGAACTCCCGTTGGTGTTTAAGTATCACTGATCTCCAGAAAATTCTAAATGTGTTGCTGCGGATCTTCATGAAGTAATCCAACATATTGCCCAGTCACATGCAGCAACTGAATCATGCCGGGCTTAATCTCAAAGTGCCCGGTGATAGCGGGCTTCACAATACTAGACGCCACTCCCCCCAGGCTGGGAAGAGCAACATCTCGCACCGCTACTGCTCGTTCTTCTACCATTTCAGTGGGTAAGGAAGAAAGTACAATTGCTAGTGCTTCTCGGTCTCTCGCTTCTCTTCTTACCCTTCTCAAGGTCCTTTCAGGCTCAGGATAAAAAGGTGCGAGTGGTTCGTCCCTTCTATTCCTTTGCATGCAAAACCTGTTGCCTGAAACAGCACAAGAAACTCAACAAAAAATTAAACCTGAATAGATAATAAGTAATCGTTCAAAAAGAAATCAGTCAATTATTAGTCCCCGGCAACGGCGCCAAAAACTTGTTGCTCCCAACGCACACGCAAGTATACGCGGTCGACAAGTAATAAAATGATAAGTAGAGTATCATTCCCACGAGGACTATTCAGACTGACGCTTAACAAACAATTTCTATCTACTATCCAGGGTTCTTTTTCCAATAGTGAGAGTTTTTATTAACTAAGAGCAATAACTAAAATGATGGAAATTCAGTCAAACAATGGAGCAAACGTTGGTTGTAAACAATATTAAGGAGAAGGTCCAGGGTCAGAGTTACGAACAATCCAGTTGAGTTTTCCAATTGATTCCACTTCTTAAATCCCGGATTACTAACTAACAGAGTAAATGTACCCATGAAAATCTTTCGATTCTTCACAGTCTATGCAGGCTACTCCAATCCCTATATGTCTATGGGTTGAATCACATGCACGCATTAACGAATTCTGTAATTAGTTAAACTAGGCGAGCAAGTATATGTCTATCCTACTCACAAATTGGTTCCCCGATGCCCGGGTTCACAAACTAGCCCTACTCTTTCTTATTGCATTCATAAATTTCCTCTTTCGAGTTCAATCTAAAAACCATAGATAATGCGTAATTATCGAGCTCTAATAATTACACAAGTGAAATCAAGAAAGAATAAGTAACCCGTTATGGGATTCAATTAATGGAAATCAATCTTCAAACGTCAACTTTCATGAAATACTCTAACCCTAGAACGCAAGATTTAGCCACGCATACTCATAATCACAAGGAAATAAATTGATGAAATAATGATGAAATAGATTAATAGATGAAAGAATAGGAATTAAACCCTTGTTCAATGAAGTATCGTGCTCTCAATTGCTCCAAAGTCTGAACTCCTATAAAAAACTAAGTAAAAGAGTATTTATAGGGTTTACAAAGGCCTAGTAATAAGTTACACCTAAGCCTAGACGAAATAGGAAGTCCAAAAACGCTCCATGGGCGCTGTAGCTGGCGCCTCGCGCCCCTCGAACGCGCGCACGAAGACAGTTTACGTCGACATCCATGCGCCTTAGCCACGCCCCGCGCTGGAAAACGCGCCAGAAGGCTGGGCGCCTTAGGGGCGCGGCGTGCCTAGGAACGCGCCAGGCAATTTCTGCTTTCCTTGCTCCGCAGCTCGCTTCGTGTCATGCCTTCGTGTGCTCGATCCAATCCTCAATCAAATTCCAATCTTTTCTTGCTCGATCATGCTTTTTAAAGCTCCAATTGCACTTCATAACGACCTACACACATACAACACAATATCAGTGCAAAATCACATTCATTAACTAGAAACCGGGCGAATAAAGTATTCAAATGTAAGAAAATATTAAGGAATTATAAGCATAAAATGCCAAACATCATAAATAAATCACTTGTATACTTCGTTTTTTTTCTACTGGCTACAGTTATTATTGCATTACTAGCATCTAAATTCTTTGGCCCACGAATAAGTTTGGCTTTCATCAGTTAAAATAACCGGCAAATGGCAAAACTAGGTTCGCGAAACATTACTATCCTCATAATAAAAGCTAAGTATTTGTGTGAATAATTTATCTTTAACTGATTTTGTGTTAAAAAAAAGTTATTTTACTAAAATGGAAAAAGTTTCAATTTGTTTTATCATTGTCATTCATTAACCTTTGGACTAAAAATGTCTCCACCATTATTTTTGGACGTCTTCCAACACTAAATGTCATTGAAGGTCACTCAACTTTAACATTAAAAACACCACCAAAAGTTATAGTATAGTATAATTTTTAAGTAACAAAATAAAATCGTATGGCTCTAATGCAAAAAATCTATAATTATGTGACCTTTATGAAAATGAGTTCCCATAAATTACGTACTATGTTTACGATGAAAACTTATGTGTATAATAATCGTCAACTAAAGACCCCAAAGTTCAAGGTCCCAATGCAAAAAAGCGACTTTGAAAAGATAAAAAGAAAGATCACATAGCACAGACCCCACAAAAGAAGAAGAAAAACACATAAACAGCAAAAAAGATAGATAAATAAACGACGTAACCCATTCCACTTGATTCTGTCTGTTTTTCTTCTTTTTAATACATCAAATATGTTGTCACAAATAATTTGCGAACACTTCAATTATTCTACTAATTGAGTGCTAGTATTAATTTTCACCAGTACAAAATTCAAAAACTCTGCTCATCACAATTTATAAATAAAAAGAAATCACCAAACACTAAATTTTTTTATTTGTACTATAGTTTGCACCCCAGTCTCCCCGATTTGCAATCACTTTCTCTTTCTGTGTGCTTTGTCCACATTTGTAAAACATCCCTCCCTTTTTTTCCCTCTCTTTCTTGCTTTACCACATCCAACTTACATAATAGTCCCAACTCTTTGACCATATACTATATGTTATGCGTTGCAGCAAATCCAAATTTAAAGTTTTAAATTGGGAGCGTGCATTTTGAAATTTATATCTAACTCTATCTATACTGATATATATTATCAACTGTGGAAACCCGTGGTTGAATCCGTCATTGTATGTTCATGGAAGTGCTGATAAAACTTATAGCCATATTGGTTTGTTCATCATTTTGCAGACTGAATATTATTGTTACAACAGAGGCAACATGGTGTGTAGTTAGAAGTGATGCAAGTAATCAAGCTTTACAAAGAGCTTTAGATTATGCTTGTAGCTATGGTGCTGATTGTGCACCTATTCAATCTTCTGGCCTTTGTTATCTTCCTAATACTATTCAAAATCATGCTTCTTATGCCTTCAATAGTTATTACCAAAGGAGGAATTTGGCTCCTGGATCCTGTCAATTTGCTGGCACTGCTACTATTGCCAAAACTGATCCAAGTAATTAATTTCTACCATCTTTCTTTTTCTTCATCTCTTATATTATATGCAAGGGGAATTAATTTACATCATCACTGTATAATATGTGATCTTGTTTTATTTTACATGACGTGATTGTTGAAAATGTTAGTGTATAAAAGTTAAATTCAGATACACAATAACTAAAAAGACAGGCATTAATTAATGGGCTTAGTTGTGACTATATTTAACTCTTTTTTTTTGTATTGTTTTAGGCTATGGATCTTGTGTTTACCCAGCTTCTCCAAGGTATGGCTTTCCTAACGTAGTGTTGATTTTCTTATTCTTGATTTTCCTACCTTTTTCTTTTCTCTTTAGAGTAAAGTCTTTCTTCATTCTTGATATTTCTTGCCTTATCTTTTCTCCAAAATCCTCTTTTCTTTATTATACTGCAAGCTCCATATATACTTACTCCATATTTTCTTCCTGATGTTGAATGTTGGAAAGTATTCTTGAAGTGTTCCTACAAAGTACTGATGGGAAAATGGTACTAGCCTAGCAGCAAAACTAATACACTCTGTTGTTCAATTATGTTGTAACCTTATTATTCGGAGAATTAAAGAAATTTATTTCAAACACGTTTCTTTTTTAATATTTTAATTTTTAGTCACAAAATTTAAATTTTATTTTAGAAAAATTGAAAAGTTCATGTAGAATATACAAAAAAAAAATGTACTTTTATAACTCGCGTACCTTGAAGCCAGCTTGTCAATTGTCTACAAAGTAAAAAGGAGGGAGTTAATTAAAGATTTAGGCATGATAACCTTATCACTTACATAAGGAAAAAAAAGGAAAAGAAAGGTAAATGATTTAGTACTTCCTTTATGATGGTGTTTGTTCGTCCATTTGTAATAAATGTTGTTTTCCTTACATTTCTGACTCGTCTTTCTTTCTCACTTTCTCTTTTACCCTTTTGTGGTGGTGGAGAATGGAGATAGGGTTTTTTGGGGTTCAAGAACTTGGTGGAGTGTTGCTTTTTGTGTAAAATGGTGTCCATTATGGTGCTTTCTTACGTGGGAAATTTGTTCTTTAAATAAATCATACTGCGTTATAGTGTGACGTTGTTCCCTACTATTGTTGAGTTGTCCTTTTTGGTTTGGGGCCATTATTTGATGTCTCATTGAACTAGTCAGACAAATTACAGTAATTATTTTCCCTCGATCTCAAAGTAGAAAAATTATTACAGAAAAAATAAGAACCTTTTTACACTTCATGATGATGATTGTCATCAGTTCTTTGTAATTATATACAGGGGCGGACCTACATGGTAGGGTGGGTGCACCGGCACCCGCTGGCGGGAAAAAATTCTGTGTATATATATGTATATATGACAGAAAACGTGTATGTATATTTAAATGTGCTCCTAGAAAAATGAAAGCTAATTGGATGGACCGGTAATGTAGATGTTTAAAGTTAGCTCCACAGACGGAGTCTTGGGTTCGAATTTCAGCTCCTACAATTTCTTTTATACTCTTTTCTTCAATTTTATCTTGTGCCCCGCTGAGTATATATCCCTGTTAACACGTATTATATTTGACGTTTTGGTCTTATTCGGAGAGTTAACTTCACGTATGATCTTGAGTTTTATCCTTACAAATATGATTATATATAGCCGCATAAAATCTGTTTGCCACCTCCTTCTAGCTCATGTTTAATGCCTTTGGATGCTGAATTTCAGGGCTGCTGGGGGGCCTATTCCGCCAGCAACTGGAGGCAGTAGTGCAAATGGAAAAAACTCAACCATGCCAGTCACTACGCCAGTTTTATATCCACCACCCTCAGGGATTACAAACCCTTTGTATGGGAACGTAACAACACCGGACATCGGATCAGACGTTCCCTACTCTCAAGGTTCTAAGAGAGCAACTTCTCCCAATTTTTGGACAATGACAAGCTTAGTTCCTACATGTTTGATGCTTCATCTCCTCCATATTTTTCAACCTTTGTAAGCATTCTTCTGTAAAGAAACAATTGAAACTAATATAAAGACTGGAATATTGATGCAGTTTCGTAAGAAAGAGTAGTACAATTTTTGTTTTGCTATAATGATGCCTTCAGCCTTTCAGAGCAACATCCTAGCTACACTAAAAAAGGTGCATATTGCAGAGGTTTTATTATGTGGGTTACAATTAATCTCCTCAAATTATATTTAATATTGTAGTAACTGCCACAATATTATTTGTAATTTACGGCGGTTAAACCTCCGTTATTTTTGGAAAAAAAATCGCCTCAGTTCTAAAAGAAGAAAGCTCATTTTTCAAGACCAAAATTTGCTTCCCTCACTTTTTTGCCACTTTAACACTAAAAAATTTGCTTCTTTCTCAAACTCCACTTTAATACTAAAAAATTTAGGGCACCATAATGTAAGGCGAAATCAATCTCTGCGATAAACAGAAGGCGAAATCACTCTCTGCGACAAACAATTGTAAGTCAATTATAACTTTAAATACTTGTAACGGAGATAGCATATTTTTGTATTAATTTGCATACAAAAATGAATAGTTTAATGACGGCATTAAAGAAGCTATGTTAGGGCTAAAATCCCTAACTTAAAGTTCAGTTAACTCTCTGCACTAATATTACTATAAATTTATTGTTTATACTCTGATGTTCTAAATCTCAATTTTATGATGAGTTGTATTTTTCTCAAAATTTATTATTAGCTTCTTTTCTGTGTAATTTGAGAATAATTCGTAAGTGTAAAACTCAAACAAGTTGTTTTTAGTTTGAGCATCAGTAGCGTAACTTATCATTTAGATTTTTTCTGAAATTTGATCTTTTGTTCTTTTTTTATCTAAACAGATTTACTCAACCAGGTTCGTCTCTCTTTCTCTCACTCAAACATGTTGGTTTATGAACATTCTGTTTAGTTGTAGCAAATAATTTTCTGCAAATTTTCCATTTCGGATGCCTTTTTCCTTTGTTCTCTATATTTCAAAACTAGAGGTAATTTTCTATAATAGTGCAAACTATAGATAATTTAGTTTAACATGTCTGATCTATTAATTATATTGATTATAGCCCACTGAGTATAATTAGTACATTCTTTGTTTGGGGATATAGGATTTTTTTTTGTAGTAGTTTATGATTAGAGTTGCTTATTTTACTATCTAACAATAGAGAATTGATATTTTGTCTTTCATATATTGAAAGGTTCATCAGTTGCACTTGAAAGTTAATAATTTTCAATGGATAAATCTTGGATTGGAAAGCTAAGCACACCAATGAATACTTGAGTGGTTTGTAGCAGTTTCTAGATTTCACATTTACAAATATAGTTGTAGGAGGTAGAATAAAATGTCCTTGTCCTACATGTGAATTTGCATATTGGCATACTAGAGATGAAGTATTCAACCATTTGATTTGGAAGTTATTTCCTCAAAATTACATCAATTGGACTATTCATGGTGAAAGAAATGTGTTGCATTGTTCTAAAAATGTTAAAGGTTACACATGATAAGTTGCCTCTTAAAAATCCTGTAGAATTGTTGATCAATGAAGCATTTGGTAGCTTAAGGCATGAAGGCCTTGATGTAGGTTTGTCATAAGTAGCGGGAGGAGAAGAAATATTACATGATAGGCCTACTTCAAATGACAAAGATTTTTTTGAGTTACTTAGAGATGGAAGTCAAGAATTGTTTGAAGGATTGAAGTACTCCAAACTAGAGTTTTTGTTAAAACTGTATCACATAAAGTGTTTGTTGGGGCTAAGCGACAAGGGAATGACTATGCTACTGGATTTGTTGAGGGGCACGTTTAATTTTGCTAGGATCCCTGATTCATTTTATAGGCCAAGAAAACCATCAGTAAGCTTTGTCTTGATTATATCAAGATAGATGTTTGTCCAAATGACTGTATGTTGTATTGGGGCAATGATGCTAAAGAGGAGACATGCAAGTATTGTCACGCTTCTGGAAGCCTAATAAGAACAATGAAGATCTAGTATTTTCTACCAGCAAGAAGAAAGTCAAAAAGAAAACCAAGAAGCCTGCAAAAAAATTGCGCTACTTTCCATTAAAACCAAGGTTGCAGAGATTGTTCATGTGCTCTAAGGCAGTAGAGCATATGAGGTGGCATGCTGAGGACATTAACTGTTGGGTTTGGAAGGAAGGTAAAGTGGTGTGAATGGGAAATGAAATAAATATTAATATTTTATATTAATATTTGATATGGAGCCGTTTTCGTAACGAAATTAAAAAGTGGACTATTTATGCAAATATTCCAAAGGTGGGCTGCTGTAAAGTTATTCCAAATGAAAGGGTGCTTTCATTGAACAACCACGTTGAAGGCTGCCTTTCATGAACAGCTACTTCACCAATGAAAAGGTGCCTTTTCATTAAACAGCCACCTTGAAGGATGCCTTTCATGAACAGCCATTTCACCAAAAGACACCTTCATGCCTTTTCACTCCAAATCTTGTGGCTATAAATAGAGAGGCATTTTGCCTCATTTTGATCATCCAAAAATTTCATACTCTCTCTCTCATTATTTTTTGCATTTGTTTTCAAAACAAAAAGTAAGTTCTGAGTCAGTGTGATTTGCTACCATTATTTGAGTTCGCTGTTCACTGTGATTTGAATTACCGCTATCACAGTGAGGATAATTCCATTCTATCCTGGGAGAAATTAATCCACAAACCTTGGGTAACTGTGAGGGGATTAGATTTCTTAAGGACAAGCAGTGTATACTGTTGGCTTGGAATCTTTCTACTTCATCTTATTTCTGTTTTGGTCATTATCGAAAGTGCAGACATATAACAATCTTAAGAAATCTAAATTTGTATTTTGGTCTGCTAATCGATAATAGGCTGTTTGTGGAGACTAAAATCTGAAAAGATTTTCTACTCCAAATTTAATATTCCGTTTTTGAAGATTTAAATACTTCAACGGATTATTAAAATTATTGTGTGTTTAATCCGTTCAGAAGATTAAAAACTTCCGGATTATTAAAATATTTATATTATTATTTGCAGTTTGAAGATATAAAAACTTCACTGTACGTTAAATCAGTTTGAAGATATAAAATCTTCACTGTGCTTTTAAATTTGGTTTGATCTAAAATCTTCGCTGTGTTCGGATGACTAACAAAGAAATGAAATTTCAGAATGAAATTATGTTTATTTTTGTGGTACATGGTAAAACGATGAAGCAGACCTTTACATGGAAAATGCATTATTATATCCTAGAGTCGGTAGACTGCTGAAAATTTGGATGAGAATAACTTGGGATTCTTACACCTACATCAACACATAAAAGATTGAAAAGTTCAATTTTTTTTTTTTTTGGTAATGGGATCACATATATTGCCAAATTCTGGTAGTGATCTTAATTAGCGTGCTATTACAATGCAAGGAAAATATAAATTCTTGTTTTACCTTTTATTATCCATTTTTTGGTTAGAATCAAGTTTGGTATATTAATAGTGGTGGCCAGACATGTGATAATCCAATTATTGGCAAAGCCAAGGTAAGCACGTCAGTAGTTACTAATTCTTTTAAGAAAGATACCTGACAACATGGCAAGATTTGAAGAAGGTTATCTTTTTAAATTCTTGTTTATCATCTCCATTACAGTGCTTTATCGCCACATGCATAATGCAATGTCTTACATTGTGGCTTCTCTTATTTTGCTTCACCAATAATATTCATTATTTGTTGTGATAGTTGGAAAAAAAATAAAAATAAAAAATAAAAAATAAAAAATTTCTAACCGTTGAAGCATCAAGTTTGATGTTTGGGAAGCAGAACGAATGCAGTCTTGGCAGCGGTTGGTATCAACTGAACTTTATGGTTAGGCACTGATTTATATCAACTCATGATGTTTGAAATACTGACATCTTTTCTTGGTATAAAGTGGTACACGTATTACTGGACGTAATTGGCAGGTCCGAAATTTGATCATTCAAAGCAATGAATGAAGAATACACTCATAATTTTGGATTTTACTTCAATAACTCTACTTATTATTTTATGAACATCTAATTTTTCGAATGTGGAAATTAAGACCTCGGTCCATGCTAACCTTTGGCATACAACAGAAAATTAAAGTGAACATCAGAAAGGTGACATCTTTCTTTCACTTCTTCTAATTGCTTCATGGTTGAAGAATGTCAAAGTTTCTAAAGTGAAAACATTTAATGAGTTCGCATGGCGTGGCTATGCATGTGAAGTACGTAAACTAAACTTGAAAAAGGATTTCTTTTTCTTGTCGTGATGATTGCTTGTCATAGAAGATGTATGCCAATTCTTTTTATATTTGGGCAGACTAATGTTGCTTTGGCAAAATTAAGTTATAATTTTGTTCAAATAGAAAATGCATGTGCAAAGATAATAAACGATATTTGTCAATGAACTGTGAAACGTTGTGCTTTGACATGAACAGTGCCAAAGGAGTTCACATGATTAAGAAATTCTTGTTTCATTAATCTTATTCCTCTCTTTTATATCATTTACTAACAAGTTATTGTTTGAATTATGAATTCTGTTATGGTTGATTGAGAAGAAACTACATGAAAAATATTGGTTTGCGAAACACGGAATCAGAATTGTTTCTTGATGACATGTTGCATCATGAGAATATTTTCAATTAAAAATTATTGACAATTTTGCTTCAAAGGGCACGATAGTCCTCACTGGTCACGTCTTATTCTTTGGAAAATTGCAACTGTTTGTTTCCTCCGTGGTCGCAGATGAAGTGGTGGAGATTTAAGCTTATGTGGTTTTCAACTCCCGTTTTTAGAGACTAAAATCTTTATGACTAAGATCTCCGTGGTTTCTACTTTTATGCATTGGAGATTAAAATCTTCATGATTTTCTACTCCTAATCGGTTTGAAGATTAAACTCTTAACAGTGGTATTAAGAGTCGGTTTGAAGATTAAACTCTTCACTGTACTTTTGGTTTGAAGATTAAAAACTTCATCAATGTATAAAAACGACTTTAAAAATTAAAAACTTCATCGTTTTATCGCGGTCTCCTGCGAAGAGAAACGAAGGAACAAACATATTGATTTCTAGATATAGGGTAAATCCCAATGTACCAGAAAAAAAAAATTCTTTGTCTGGTCATTATTGTCGACTGGCTGTGGCCGGAATCTTTGCCAGAAATCAGTTGTTTTTATTGTCAAAAGACAGTGGTAGTTTGAACAATGCATGGTTTGGACAAACGGGTGAGGCCACATAAAATGTAAACTGGAGATTAGTTAAAACATTTTTTTTTGGCACTCATGTGGTGGCGATTGGATATTTCCATTTATTTGTGGTGTTTGGCTGTTGCCAAATCTATAGCAATGTTAATGATTTTTCTTTCTTCTTCACTTCGTAACTTGAGTGGCTAAAAGTAATTTTGGTACTGTACCACTAAGTAAAGAAAGAAGTCAATCTTAAGCCACCAGTTGAGAAGAAACAATATTTTCTTGATCCAAATGTGCAAGACTTGGTCTGTCATGATAAACCGACAATAGAAATAAATATATTTAGGTGGAGAATTTATTTTTCTGATTCATTGAGACTTCATTGTGGTGTGAATATAAAACATACACTTGGATTTTTGTGTCGATGAACTTTATGTTCAATTTTCTCTCTTCTGGTGGAGATGCGAGAGAAGTCTCAAACGCTTACTACTAGCACCCTGTGACACTTTTGATGGTTGGTTACTTACTGAAAAGGTACATCAAAATATTTTAAAATGTGGGGGTGTTTGGATTTAACATGGTTCCCAAAATGTGCACATTAGAACAATAAATTGAGAAGAAGGTGAAACAAAATCGAATGTATTTTGACAGTTCGATGTTTCATCTTGGCATCAAAAATATTAATTATGGTGGTATTTTCTATTATGAATAATAGAAAAGACACATGAAATATTTGAAATGTGGGGGCAATTTATGATTGTTTTGACCCTACGAATTCTTATTGGATATTGATATGGTAGTTTTGTGAATTCATAACTTACGCTATTTTAGAGCGACTCGTTGGTGAAACTACCAATTCGAAGGTTGGACACGTGCTTTTACAGAAAGCTGGTTGTATTTCTTTTTATGAAAGGGTGTCACTAAAAGGGTTGTGATTGTTTCATGAAAAGATGTGTCGGTTGAAAGATAACGTTTGTATAGACATGCCAGATGTATTAATACATTGGTCTGTAAAGCGGTAAATCAACTATTAGTATTACTGATAAAATCCATATCAAATTGGATTTATGCGGTGAACCAACCAATGATAATTATAAAATCCATATTTATTTGGATTTATATAATGATTGAAGGTTCTATAATTTAGGCATCAAGTAAATAGCAATACGAAAATGGTTGAGATATATATTAAATATTAAAAGGTTGTGGCCACAACTGATGCAACCATTCCAAGCTATTGATGGTGATGCTATATTAAACGGTGAAAAAAAAAACTGAAGGGCTCCAAAATTTTGGAAGATATTCAATTTTGGCTCTAGCCGTTGACAGCTGTTTGCATACATTGCAATAGTCAAGCGTCAATAGGAAGGGTTGGGAGCAATATGTATAACGGAAAATCGTTACATACAACGAAGACATAAAACCATTAGACAACTTATCTCTAGAGGAATTATCACAATTGACTATGTTAAGTCAAAGGATAATGTATCGGATCCACTTACTAAAGGTTTAACTAGAGATGATGTTGAGAGATCATCAAGAGGAATGGGACTATGGCCGAGGACAAGTCGTCATGGCGGTAACTCTACCTAGAAGACTGGAGATCCCAAGATCTAGGTTCAAGGAGCTCAAACAAAGTTATGCACGACCGCTCCAACATTGTCAAACAACTCAACCCATCCTCTTAATAAGACAATGTTTAGTACCAAGGATAAAACGTTAAAGACGTTTTTTAATGATTATCTGAGTTTGATACGGGGTTTGTCAAACAGTGTAGATCTACGGGATTACACGTTTAGAAATCACCTATGTGAGTGTGAAGTGGAAGCCGCTTCAAGGAGAATTCTGCAAGGCCAATTCTCTACGCACTCATGAACCAGGCGATGTTCATGGCTGAAACGAACACAACAATGAGAACCAAAAATGGTCAAGGATTAATTGTGTGACATATGTTGTCTAGGTATACACCAAAGTTCGACGGTTCAAAGATATCAAATCTACCGATTGACCGAGTATATCCGATATATGTTCACTACGGAAAGTTCAAAGGGAAACCCACTTATCCAGATGCAATTAATTCTTACTTGCAAATCACATAGTTTTATGCATGTTTTCTTCATATAGCCATTCCCCATTCATGTGGGGGATTGTTGGGTTTGGAAGGAAGGTAAAGTGGTGTGAATGGGAAATGAAATAAATATTAATATTTTATATTAATATTTGATATGGAGCCGTTTTCGTAACGAAATTAAAAAGTGGACTATTTATGCAAATATTCCAAAGGTGGGCTGCTGTAAAGTTATTCCAAATGAAAGGGTGCTTTCATTGAACAACCACTTTGAAGGCTGCCTTTCATGAACAGCTACTTCACCAATGAAAAGGTGCCTTTTCATTAAACAGCCACCTTGAAGGCTGCCTTTCATGAACAGCCATTTCACCAAAAGACACCTTCATGCCTTTTCACTCCAAATCTTGTGGCTATAAATAGAGAGGCATTTTGCCTCATTTTGATCATCCAAAAATTTCATACTCTCTCTCTCATTATTTTTTGCATTTGTTTTCAAAACAAAAAGTAAGTTCTGAGTCAGTGTGATTTGCTACCATTATTTGAGTTCGCTGTTCACTGTGATTTGAATTACCGCTATCACAGTGAGGATAATTCCATTCTATCCTGGGAGAAATTAATCCACAAACCTTGGGTAACTGTGAGGGGATTAGATTTCTTAAGGACAAGCAGTGTATACTGTTGGCTTGGAATTTTTCTACTTCATCTTATTTCTGTTTTGGTCATTATCGAAAGTGCAGACATATAACATTAACAAGGATGGTATCATGAGGCATCCTAGAGATGGTGAGGCATGGAAGAGGTTTGATAAAAAATTTCCAGAATTTGCTTCTGATCCCTGAAATGTTCGATTAGGCCTTTGCTAGTGATGGTTTCAATTCTTTTAGCACAATGAGTACTAGTTACAGTATTTGGCAAGTTGTTTTGCTACCATATAACCTTCCCCCTTGGCTGTATATGAAACAACCAAATTTCATTCTTTCAATGATCATTCCAGGTCCACGTTCCGCGTGAAATAATATAGATGTTTACCTACAACCCCTTATTAAGGAGTAGAATGAGTTGTGGAATGAAGGTGTTGAAATCTTTGACTCATCAAAGAGTGAGATGTTTACAAGGCGAGCAGATCTTATGTGGCCAATCAGTGACTTTCCAGGACTCGATATTTTACCTGGTTAGAATTCACATACTGGTTTATCATGTCCTGTTTGTAATTTTGATGTAGAACCTTGTAGGCTTCGTCACAGCAAAAAGTGCTGCTTTGTTGGCCATCGTCAGCAAAAAATCATAGATTTAGGTTGATGAGGCTTCGCTTTGATGGCAATGTGGAAGAAAGGACCCACCAAAGAAGTTATTGGAGACTGATATTTTACAACAAGTAAAAGATATTGATGTTACATTTGGAAACCAGCAGAGTTGAATGAGAGAAGGAAATGAGCTAGACAAAGAAATATCGGGACTGGTGCTACTCAACAGTGGAGAAAAAAAAGCATATTATTTACCCTTCCATATTGGGAGTTAAACTCGTTGCGCCATAATTTAGATCCCATGCACATTGAAAAAAATGTGTTTGACAATGTTATATATTCTTTGCTCAATGATAAAGACAAGTAGAAGGATAATATCAACACGAAAGGATTTACAAGAGATGGGCATAAGCGTGTTCTTTGGCCTGATGAGAATGAAGAATGTCGGCTAGCTATGTTTTCAATTCCAAAACACAAGAGAGCAACCTTCCTCAAAACTTTAAAGAATGTCTCAGTGCCAGATGGTTACTCAAGTAATATTGCTCGTTGTATTGATGTGGACCAAAAGAAAATCTTTAGATTAAAAAGCCATGATAGTCACATTATTATAGAACAATTGCTACCAGTAGTAATTCGCAATGTGCTCCCAAAAAAGGTTGTTGCGGTCTTAATAGAACTTTGTTCTTTTTTCAAACAACTATGTCAGAAAAGTTTGACCCAAGCAGATTTAGAAAAGCTACAAGATCGTATTTTGCTCACACTTTGTCACTTGGAGATATTATTTTCTCAGTCATTTTTTACTGCAATGGCTCATCTAACTGTCCATCTATTAGATGAAGTAATACAAGGTGGTCCGGTACATTATAGGTGGATGTATTTTATTGAAAGGTAAATATTCTTCATTCAGACTTTAGATTCGTAATGCTAGTTCATTTTAAGAACTTCTTCTAAAACTAGGTTGCTAGGTCATTTTAAGAGCATATTATCCATGTAGCTTACTTTAGTCACTGAGTTACTGTATTTAGAGAGGTTAGAAAGATGCATGTGTGATCATCCCGCTAGTTTATTCAAGTACTTGCGCATTGTCGTGCTGGTTTAAAAAGCACTAAAGGTTGTGGCTGGAGCATGTATAACAGTATGAATATTTCTGAATGGTTAATCCTCTAGGACTTTTGCTTGTGTTGCTACTCATTAAACTGTTTGTTGCTAATTAAATTTACATTCAGATGTTAGTAATCTGGAAGAAGTTAGAGTCTGATTTGGGTGTATAATCAACGTAACAAGTGCATTTTTTCCTTTTCATGCAGTCGGGAGATACAACTAGTGGACCCACTTCACCCAGGAATGCAAGAAGATCCAATGGTGCAAGTAATTCCAACGATGACGTCATTGAGGAGCCTTTTAGTTGAAGTGAATGTATTACATGAATATATTAGATGACTAATCTAGATAGTTTATTTTTGAATTTAGTGTGGTACACATGATGCTACTCTAGTATTATGCATGGTTTAATATCTTAAAGTGCTAGTAATGTCAGCACAATGCCATTGAGGTTCCTTTCGTTGAAGTGATTGTATTAGTTAGGCTAAAGTAAACGGGTTGTTTTTGCATTTTGTTTGATGGTATATATGATGCTACTCTTAGTCATTTAGTAGAATGTTGATATTTCTTTATATTAATGGAATGTTGATATTTTTTTTATTATTTTGATACTAGTATTTATATTAAGAATTAGGGCACAAGAAGGTGATTTCGATGATAAAATAGCAATCCTTAATGTATATTTAAAAGTAATTGGAGATGGACCCCCTCAAATTAAAAGAAGAAAAAACTTCCGGCAGTTTTCAAATGAGATTGCCGGGGTTTATAACCTCCTACACAGTAGCAAAAAAAAATTAATTGAAAATAATTTTATTTTCTCTTATTATATATTGTGGAGCTTAAATGTGAAATTTGCGGAGGTTAGAAATCCCCATTAATTGCTGCCACGTCGATTCAGGAAACTGCCGCAATGCTATTGCGGTAATGGTATTTGCGTGGGTTTGCTTAACCGACGTTACTGCAGATAGCGAAGGTTGTTAATCCCCACAAATTATATGTTTAACCTCCGCAATTTACCCTTTTTTTGTAATTGCTCCTCTAATCATCCAATTTGCCAAGTTGATAAACGGGTTTAGAATAACATCAAGACATAGTGCACATTTTGCATTGAAGAAGACTCAAAAGTCACGATTGAGTTAATGTTCCTACTATTGAGATGCTTATCTTAATCTCATCAACTCTCAATGAAACATATCCATGCTGATTTAATTTTTTAAAATATTTTATATTATAAATTTTTTGACTTAGAAGACTTTTTAGTATAGCTTATAATTCACGAATTGATGTTAGATTTGATTCGATGTAATATTGTTATGCGAAAAGTTTGCTCTACGATACCCGAATTCACTTCTCAGTAATTTATTTAAGCTCAATACAAAACATAAAAAATGTTACACTTCATTATTTTTAACATAATTGATAAAATACTTCTCAACATCCGGAAAGACTTATAATGAGCATTGCCATGAAAAAAAAAAAGAAACTTGAGAATGTGAAAGATAAAAAATATTGAAGTATTTCAATGTCTTATATAAGAAAGCGAACGAACGCGTTAGAATCATCATTTAAAATTAAGAAGATTTACAAAAATATACAACTCTAACATATAAATATATACAAATGAATTTTGGGATATTCAAAAGACTTATTCACATACATATAAAACACACATACACTTATATAGTAATATATACAAAAATATACAAATACACAATAAAAAATATTCACAAACATACAATTGAAATACAAAAATATACAAATATACAATAAAATACAAAAAACTCAACTAGCCATTCAAAAAGATTTTAAAGTATATTTAGGCACAACAAATACACATACACATTAATACAAAAGGTATATACGTATATACACATTACTACACTTCCAAAACAAAGAAAAGAAAATAAGAAGAAAGAAAGAAGCAGATCGGCGACAGCAGCTCTGGCCGCCACCGACGAACACCACCAACAATCGATCTGGGAGTAGCGCCGCCGCCTAGAGCAGCAGCAGCAACGCCGCCACTCCGGCGACGACGCGACAAAGGGGATGACGTGAACAGTAGCAACATCAGCAAAAAAAAAACGCTGCCTCACTGGAGATATACATTGGTTGGTCGCCGGAGAAGTGGGAAGGATGGCGGGCAGATGGGTGGGTGGAGAGGAGAGAAAGAGGGAGAAATTAGGGTTTTGTGTTAGGGAGGGAGGGAAATGAAAAAAAATGGTATGTATTGTAATATATTTAAAAGTATCGTTATGTATTCTAATATTTAAAAGTATCATTATTTTTTGTAATTTTGCTAATAGGATTTTCATCTAGTGTATTTTTTTTTTAAATTATAAAAAAGATCCTCCACAACATTCATATTAAAGATTCCATGGCAAGTATGGATCATGAATACATTTTAGAATTGGAATTTTTACACAAAAGTACATTTTTAAGAAGTGCAAAGTTACCAAATATAGAGAAAAGGAGAACTGAACTACAAAATATAGCAAATAACCTAACATAGCAAAACCCTACTTTCTTCCGCCAATTTCACTTCTCCTCCTCGCCTCACCTAATTTCACATAACAGAAGACCAAACCAGAGGCAGCGGAGGCGGAATTGTCCTCTGCAGTAATTGCTGATCTCATTTCGAGACGGTTGGCGAGTGTTGAGGTGTCGGTTTGTCGTTATCTATACTACAGGTTGTATAAAGTATAGTCAGTAGCAGATGTAGCTCCGTTGATTTCCACCGCCGCTACCTGATGGTCGTCAGCTGCGGGCTGTCCATTAGATTTAGCGGTGCCATTGAGTGGGCTCTCTTCCCGAGTTGATTTCCACCGAGGCTGCCTGATGTCGCAATTTCCGGGGATACACCGTCGTCGAGATCTGGTGTTGTCCATGATGATTTAGTTTTTCCCGCCACTTCAGATGTTTTTTAGCGTATCTATATTGTATCTCGACTGTACATACACTGTACTTGTAATATATCTGTATTGTATCTGTAGTGTATCTACTATATCAACGTCGTATCTATTGTATCATTTCATTTCATTTCATTTATTTCTTCTTATTTTTGTGTATCTATGTTGTTTCTAAATGGTAGCTAATAGTGTATTAATTAATTTATTACTTCTTATTTTTTTCTTTTTTTACTTTAATGTATCTAGTGTTTCATTTTATTTATTTTTTATTATTCTTCTTATTTTATTTATGATTTTTTTTCATATTTTTATTTTATTATATCTCACTCTATTTTCACTGTTTCTGCATCGTATCTCACCGTTTTGGACTGTTTCTGCATTTTTGCACTATTTCTCAACTGTATCTAATTGTTACTAGACTGTTTTTGCACTAATTCAGCGTTTCTTCATTGTTTCTGTGTTTCTACACTATTTCTGCATAATTATGTACAGTTTCTGCATTATTTTTGAGTTGTTTTACTTGTTTTTGCATTGTTTTTGCAATGTATCTAACTGTATCTTCACTATTTCAACACTGTTTCTGCGTGTTGTTTCATCCACCCTATTAGCTTAAGTATTTTGGATATCATTGTTTTTTTTTCTTGTTTACATAGGTATTTCAATTTTTGCATTTTATTTTTGTATTATTCTTTCAATTTTTCCTCATTCTTTTCAAAACCATTTCCGAAACTCTCCTTCTTGAGCTGAGGGTCTATTTGTCAGAAACAAACCTCTCTACCTTATTCAAGGTAAGTTTAAGGTGTGCTACATTTTACCCTCTCCCGACACCATACTCGTGGAATTATACTGATTACATTATTGTTGTTGCGAATCACACCATATACATATAGTGTTTTTTTTCTGTCAATTAAATTTGAATTTACAAATTTGGTTTATACTTTATAATAACTACTACTAATTAATCACAACCCAAAAAGGATTTTAGGATAACAAAGCGGCGTTTCTAGTTTCTACTTAAAAACCCAATTCACATAAATACCAAAAATAAGAATAAACCTTTCCTCACCTAACAAGAATCCCAAAAATCAAAAATAAAAACCCATTATATATATGTATCTATAGAGATCTTGTTTTATTTTTATCAAAATTGAAAGAGGGAAGAATGTCAGGGGGTGTATCATTGAAGTGTGGAGATTGTGGAACACTTTTGAAATCAGTAGAAGAAGCTCAACAACATGCTGAACTTACTTCCCATTCCAATTTCTCTGAATCCACTGAACCTGTTCTTAATCTTGTTTGCTCCTCTTGTGGCAAACCTTGTCGCTCCAAAACGGTAATACCCTTTTATCCATAGAGACGGATCCAGGATTTTAAGTTTCCTATAATAAGATTTATGTATTATTGCTATTAGTTGCCCGATTTTTAGACGATGGTCTATCTGAAACAATCTATCTACCTTACACGAGGTAGGGATAAGGATAAAGTCGCACACTGCATATATTGTTTGCCCGATCCTATCTAAGTTTGTTGTCCGTAGGATTTTGATCATGTGTGGATTAGGCACATGGTCATGGGGTACGAATCGTGCTAAAGAGAAAATCTTGGTATTTAAGTAGAGATTGGTAGAGGGATGAACCCGTCATCCAGTGATTTGGTCTAGTGGCAAGAGGGCAACTTGTGACGAGGGTCAGGTGTTCGAGTTCTGCTGCAACAAAAGCTGGGTATTTAAGTAGAGAAGAGTAGAGGGAAGGTATATTTTCCAGATCCTATCTAGTTTGAGGTTTGAATAGTAGTTGGTGTCCCTAGGATTTTGGTCTAGTGGTAGGACTGCGGTTTTTATGTGTGGGTTAGGCGCATGTCAGCTGTTGAATTGTGCCACTTGGTTTTTTTAGTAGAAAGGTAGACCCATTATCAAGTGCTTTGATCTTATCTAATTTGAGGTTTGACTAGAAGTTGTTGCCCTTAGGATTTTGATCATATGTGGATTAGGCACACGTCACCTGTTGAATTGTGCCATTTTTTTATTTTTTAAGTGGACATGTGTAGAGAGGCACACCCATTATCAAGTGGTAAAGATCGAAAATTGTGATGTGGGTCATTTGTTTGAGCCCTACCGCAGACAAAAGCCGGGTATTTTAGTAGAGAAGGGTAGAGGACAAGCTGATTATCCACTATTTCTCGGTTTTAAGAAAAAGATTGTTTTTCTTTTTCTGGTAAAAGAAAAAGATTTAATAGTTGTTGTTCAGTATAAAATATTTTATTATTGCTAATTGCCCAATCCTTCTATTTTAAGGTTGAATAATAGTTGGACATATGATTTTGGTCTAGTGATAAGAGTATAGTTTATGATGTGCGAAGTATGTGCACAAAAGCCTGGTATTTAAGTGGAGAAGGGTAAAGATGCGGGCTTATCTAGGACTTTGGTCTAGCGATAAGAGCGCAACTTGTGATGCGCGTGTTAGGCACATGATTAGGTTTGAATCATGCCACGAACAAATATCTTGTATTTAAGTGGACAAGCATCGAGGGCGGGACCCAATATTCGCCGAGTTTCGAATCGTCTGGTGGACCTCGAGGATTTCTCAACTAAAAAAATATATACAAAGATTAAGCAGTAGTTGTTGTAGGTGGAAGTACCACTCCACACATTAGTCCTTCGTTACATGGGTGCATGCTTAATATAAATATATACTTCTCAAATAATTTCAGCTATTTGTGTATGATTCAAGTCAGAGGTAGTGAGTGTCTAAATACAGTTGTGGTAGGGTCGGATCCACTCTTGGCTCCTAGGGCTTTGATTCGACCATAAAGGTAGTACAACAGTTGTGCACCAAGTACGGATAGAGGGACGAATCCATTATCCACCAAGTTTAGAAGCGGGTAATAATGGATTTCTCAGTTTTGAAAAAAAAAAAGTGGTTCAGCCCATGTGCTTAGTAGTATATTATTTTATTTCCCATGTGATTTGGGGTGGACAAAGTTTGCCGGAAATACTCAGTCTGATACTCAGACTAATGCACTTAAACTTCTGATCGGAATATGAACAGTTTATTTATGCTGTAATGATGATTTAACTGTTGTTGTAGCTTGGCTATGTAGCTTTTTGTTTATTTGGGAGTCTTTGATTTATGAAGGAGAGCGATTTGCACACCAAGAGGACTGGGCACACAGAGTTTTCGGACAAGACAGCAGAGACAGTGAAGCCAATCAGCTTGGAGGCGCCAAAGCCAAAGGTTGATGATGATGAGGACATGGCGGAGGGTGGTGATGGCAGTGCTAGTGGCCAGCATGAAGGTAGTAATTCATTGTGGTTGCAGATTTTGCTCTTTTAAGTTAAAAGTAGCTATTAGTCAACTTTGCTTTATCTTAATAGCTCAGTAAAGATTATTTGTAGTAGGACTTAAATGATGTACTTCGAATAGTTCATGGAGGATTTAGGAGTGTCAATTCTTTTCCCTGAAATATATATGCTGGAATAAAGTTTTTATGGTTAAATTACCACTTCTCAGTGAAAATTATGTTCATTTTTCAGCAGCTTCATCTTATGAGGTAGTTTAGAGGAAGGTTATACACTTGGAACTGTCAATAGAGAGAGATGGAGGGGATATAAGTGCCATTACTGGGAGAAATTACAACATCTTGACAAGTTGGGATGAAGGGGTGTTGTCATTTGTTTAACATTTTCATTCATCAAGGAAGCTCTTTATGTAGATCTAGAATTTGCAAATTGTAGGTGCCTGTCATCTAATGCCTAATTGGGAAGAACTATGATGAAACACAAAATTTGCAGCTAAATATACTAATTTTGTGGTCAAATCAGGCATATCCATCTGAAAAGTTCTCTATTCTGATTGTTTATAAATGGGTACTAAGTCGCCTTTTTTGCTAGAAATGGTTGTTCCTGATGTTGACCAAAGCCTGCTATCGGAACTTGAGGCAATGGGATTTCCCAAATCTAGGGCTACTCGGGCACTCCACTATTCTGGTGAGTAATTTTGTTGATGAGAATCTTCATCGTTATGATTGTTTCTACATCTAGCAGAAAGAAAGAATGTGCATTATGACATAAATGCACCAGGCCTGCATTGCCTCCTAAAGATATGAGGATACACTTTTCTCAACTTTTGTAGATGTATCTTTAATATGTGGCACCATCTCTTGAAGTTTTATCATGTTCTTTTTGAACATTTCATTTATTTTAACCAAGGTATTTTTTATGGGGTAAAGTAAATAATTTTATAAATAGGGAGAAAAATTCATATCCAAGACATGTACCAAAAAAAAAAAGCTACACAATGATATGGATCTCCACGAATGTCTCCCCGTCTCTATACCAGCAGGAACTTTATGGCTACACCAAAAACAAAGAATAAAAGGCTATTCCTCATATCTACAAAATCATTTTCTAACCTCTAGAAAGCTCTCATATTTCTCTCTTTAACCAATCTAGTATAATGTCAACTTCCCAATCCATATGACTGTTGTCCACCTTGTCTCTCTGTTTCATATATATAACTCAGGCATCTAATTGTCATGCCTGTGAATTTTTGATACCCCAGGCAATGCCAGCTTGGAAGCTGCTGTAAATTGGGTTGTAGAGCATGAAAGTGATCCGGACATAGATGAAACGCCACTGGTATGGATTTCAGATTCCTGCATTCTTTTTGTTTAGTTTACTAACTAATTCTCTGTTGTGATTGCTGTTTCCTTATGAGTTTCATATAGGCATAAAGATATAATTATATGGTATTTATGATCCAGTAACAGGAAGTTGTACTCTGTTATGGAAATTCCTCTGGCTTAGTGCATGGTGGAACCTGTTAAAAGAGACCTTAATTTTTAGCAATCGTAAGGGAAAGAGACCTTAATTCTTAGCAATCGCAAGGGTGAGAGGCCAACTAGGACATTATAGCTACAAGGAACATTTGTAGATGGTCCAATCCATGCTCAACCCAGGTCTATGAAAAATTAAAAGTGTAGCCTGCATTTAGTAGATTATTAGGCAACTCACCGGGAGGTTTTTACACTTGGAAGGGAAAAGCTTTAGCCACTGAATGATGAATCTCTCTTTTCCCTTTTTCCTCTAGCAAGTTTCCGAGCTTTCTAAGCCAGTAAGAATTGTTGGTTAAAAAATGTGCCTATCGTATGGTGGATAGCCTGGAAATAGAGGAATTCTAGCTGCTTTGAAGACAAGGCCGACTCCTTTCAGAAGATCAAACTCAACTGCCTTTCTTTGTACTAAATTTGGTGTAAACAGGAATTCCTGGAAGATGTGGGAGACTTGCTAGAGTTTATAGGCTCCTCGTAATTACTGTCAGTAATGAGGATTTTCCTCTTTTGTGGTTTGTTTGGGTGTTTGGTCCTTTTACTCTTCTTGAGTTGTAATTACAGATCTCAGCATCACACTGATGCTGAACTTTACAGATATATTGAAAATCTTGTTACCTTTCAAAAAAAAAAAAAAAAAAAAAAGAAGAGAAGAGCCTATTGTGAGAAGGCCAATGCATTTTTTGGTGTTCCAGTTAACAAATGTTTGGTGAATCTTTGCTGCAACTTCTAAGCATTTCTACGGTGTTTCTCTCAAGTTTTTCAGCAAAGTCATTAATATTTGATTAATCTTTTGCGCATCTAAACCTGATGTTTTATTCAGTATCTTCCAACTTATCCTGCTTCTATTGTGCAATGTTTATTAAAATCTACCTAGGTACCTGCCAGTGCCAATAAAGCTGCGGCTCCAAAGCCATCACTTACCCCGGAGGAAATAAAGAAGAAACAAGAAGAGTTGAGGTATATCTTGCTGGTAAATTGTTTTCTGCATTTTCCAGAGTAGCTGGGCATAGGCAGGGTAATGTTCATGATAGACTTTTATCTGGTGGTTCAACTAATAGAAAACCTACTACTTGATGCTTACTTCATGAGGTAGACAGTGAGTTTACACATCACTTCACAATTATCAGCTAAGCGCTTACATTGTCAATATCTCTAGACTTTAAAAAGAGGCTTTGGGGTCTCTAATTTTCCTCCCAAGGCGCGTCTCTCTCTCTCTCTCAAAATATGTGTGTGGTTTATGGATGTTCATGATAACGTATGTATGTAAAATAAACTTTTTGGTTGAATTCTTGATATTTGAATTCTTCAAAAGAGAGTAGCCCTTTCAGATTATCTTAAGACCTAGATAAGTAACCAAGTTTGCCTGTTTGGTTACATAATATTAAGTATCCCGGGCTTGCTGTTCACTCACAAGATTTCCAGTATGTAATATCTACCTATATACTTCACAACTTAAAAGTGATCCTTTTTTTTCCTTTTTTTTTTTTTTTGGTGATAGCCAGACAGTGGCGTGGCCAGAATTTTTTTCAAGGGTGTTCAAGCTTCAAAAAAATCTTTAAAATGTATAAGATGGGATTTGATCCCAGGTTGTTTAGCTAGATTTGACCACCCTACACCACTAGACTAGCACTATTTAGTTATGTCAAGGGTGTTCAAAATGTAATATTTAGTCATAAATAGTTAAATTTAATCCACGTACACGGTATAATTTTTCGGCGAAGGGTGGTCACCTGACCACCCTGGCCACCATGTGGCTCCGCCACTGTAGCCAGATAGCTCTTTATCTTTCTTTTCCAGATTTGCTCCACTGCTTTGAATTGTTGCTCTATCTTATATACACTAGATGTGAGGGGATATGTTTCAATTTCCTTCCCAATAATTAATGCTGTAACTCATGACAAAGAAAAAGGGTTACAACATTAACTCGAAATACTAGTTATGGGACTAGTATGTGGTTTAATATATCTTATATTCTAGTTCAATCTTTTGAATAATTTCATTTGTTATGTGCATTGCGAATCATAATTGTAATTGGTAATGCTTCTTTTAGCTTGCAGTTGGTTTATCATTTTTTAATCTTTCAATGACTTCTAGGGAGCGTGCTCGTAAAAAGAAAGAAGAGGAAGAGAGACAAAGGGAAAGAGAGCGAGAAAAGGTAATTATTGATTTAGATGCTGTTGTTTGCATGAGTTGAATTCAAATGAATATCATTGTTAAGTTACAATCCGAAACTAGTGGTGGTTGATATGTTGCATGCTTTATTTACCTGCTTTTTACTGCATTGGCTTGTAATCAATCTACTCGAATATGTCAGTAATATTGTTTTGCCTTCTGCTTCAGGAAAGAATTAGAATTGGTAAGGAGCTCCTTGAAGCAAAACGGATTGAAGAAGACAATGAAAGAAAACGGTTTGCCTTGAACTTTGGCGCTCTTTCTGTTTTATCTCTCAGTGATGTTCGCTCATATAATTGATTTTTTTCCTTTGCTGTATAGTATAATAGCATTGCGGAAGGCCGAAAAAGAGGAAGAAAGACGAGCTAGGGAGAAAATTCGTCAGAAACTGGAAGAAGACAAGGTCAGAAATTCTAACCTGTCCTGAAACTTTTTATTCATCCAAACTATATCTAGCTTGCTTGATTGATATTGTCACTAATTCAAATGATTTTTAGTTCCCTGCACCAAATTATACCTCACGATCTGAATCACTTAGGGGTGATCGTGACGACATAATTACCTGCTGCCCTTCTGACATGTTGAAAAAATTATGTTTACTTTCACAGGCAGAAAGGAGGAGGAAGCTTGGTTTGCCACCAGAAGACCCTGCTCCCCCCAAGCCTGCTACACCCGTTGTGGAGGAAAAGAAGGTGTTTATTTATGCAATGACAACTCGTTATGGTTTGGCCCGTTTTGACATATCTTGCCCCAACTCAAAAACTCTTTTATGAATTTATTTTGTAGATCTCATTGCCTGTCAGACCAGCTACAAAGGCAGAGCGGATGAGGGAGTGTCTGCGAACTCTCAAACAGACCCACAAGGTAATGATTCAGTTACTTTCCAGATCCCTAGAGTACATCTTTCAGGTCTGATCCTTGTGATTGAGAGGTGGCTAAAGGTGCACCAACCCACCTTTAGTTTTAAAAAAAACAGAGTTAGTTTCGTCTTCCTCAACCCTCTGTTCCCGAACTCAAGGTGTAGAAAGCAAAGGACATCAGAGTCCTTTTAGCCTTTCAGGTTGAATAGTTCTTCTCAGCAAGAACCTTTCTTTGAGCTCACGTCCTCTTCAACTCTCTGTTCTCGAACTCAAAATAGTGGAAAGCAAAGGACCTTTGAGTCATAGCTAGCCATTTAGGTTGAATGGTTCTTCTCAGCAAGGACCTTTGTCTGAAAAAACAAAGTGAGCTCACATTCTTTCCATCCTCTGTTCCCAAACTGTAGAGATTAGTAAGCAAAGGACATCAGGGTCATAGTTAAGCCATTCAGATTGAATAGTTCTTCTCATCGAGACATAGGTTACTGTACTTTAAATACAAGGACAGAACGGATGCTTCTTCTTCCTTTTTGTTTGCTTTGTTAGTGCATTACATTAGGAAGCCTTTCTCTTTTAAAGGTTATTAACAAACACTCCCCGAGGAATTGAGTTGCCTATGATTGACATTCTAGAGTCCTTTGGTGGGTTTATTTGTAGATATGGATGAGATGTCGTTCTAACTTCATTCTCGGTGAACTGATTTCTTTGTTTATATCTTCTATGGACCAGGATGATGAGGCCAAAGTCAAGACTGCTTTCAACACTTTGCTAACTTTTGCAAAGAATGTTGCAACCAATCCCAATGAAGAGAAATATCGCAAAATTAGGCTTAGTAATGCTGCTATCCAGGTGAAGTTTTATTAAAGAATTAGTTTTGTTTTTCTGTTTTTCATTTAGTTACTTTTGAATTGACTCTTCCATTCCTTGAAATTTAGTAAGAAAAAGCTCCTTTAATCCTCTTTGCATTTATGACCTTGTTAGAGGGTTGACTTCAATCAATTCCCAATTGGGGGTGGGATGAGGTTTATGTACTTGATTCATTTTTGCCTAGTTTACTATTTTTTTGTCTGTCAAAAGGTAGGATAGGATAATTTAGAACCCTCACCTCCCATGCTCCATGAGTAACACCGATCCCCATGTTCTGTGTCACTCCTGTTTCCTTCAGTTTTACTTCTTATAAGGCCCTTGTTGGCTCCAGGGGGTGGGGGTGGTGGTGTTGGTAAGGTCGTGTACACTGGCCATCTAGTTCTTGATACCAGGCAGCAAAAAAGCTGTGGCCAAGAACTTGTAAACTGGTGATTGTTCCAGCAATATTCTGAATTCCATAGTCGCAAACAATTAGATTATCTATGAAGAATTTGACTCATTAAGCAGATGATCTTTCTATTAAAATCTATAAATCTGATACTCTAGATCATCTCAGGCAAGTGATTCATAGTCTCATAGAACTGACAGACCGCCTCTTTTGATATCTGTTCCGGTTACAGGAAAGGATTGGCAAACTGCAAGGAGGCATTGAGTTTCTTGAGCACTGTGGATTTGAGAAAATTGAAGGGGGTGAATTCTTGTACCTGCCAAGAGAAAAGGTGGACATGGCTGTGCTTAATACAGCTGGAACTGAGTTGAACAGTGCGATTAATAATCCGTTCTTCGGGGTCCTCTAAATTTATTCGTTCGTTCAGGCGAATACAAGGGCGGCTTAAGGAGGACGATGCAAAGGCTTTGCTTTAGTTTTGAGGCCCCAAAAACTTGTATTTGTGGATTTTATGATAATATTTTTGCTTAAACAATCAAAAATTCTGTAGAGAAAAAAAAAAAAAAATACTCCGTTAAATTTTACTTATCCAGTTTTCATTTTGCACTCTCCTATAAAAAAGCATTAATTTAGTGCTTATTTTACTAGCTTACCCTTGTTAATGCTAATTGATCCCAATTAATTTGACTATTTCAGTATTTACACTGGAGGGTAGGAAAACAATGAAAGATAAACAAAGTGAAGAATATTTTAGACTTAGACGGCGTTCATCACATTGTAAATTGAAGCAATAAGCCACTTAAATAGTAGCAATAACTTCAATTACCAGTTTAATATCCATGTTCGTCCTGCTAAATGTAATACAATTTTGTATAGATGTGTTCGTTCAGGGCAAACTCTCGCTTATGTATAGGTGGTAGAGAAATTACAAAAATCTAACATGTTGGTATGGTGGATTAGATCATATTATGATTAATCAATTAAAACTTCACTACTTCTGATATTTATTATTTGATTTTTATAATTAATGTATGGTGACATTATAAATCAGTTCGAATTCTCAACTTACAATTAATCTTTAGTTCTCCGAGATAAGCACATTCATAGTCTTAATTCGTTCAACACGTTAATTCTAGATCAATGCTGGAATGCACTCCAAAAATTAGATGGTACCATTAACATGTGTTTGATTTTCATGGTACCTCATAACGTTTGCCTTGCTAACAGAGATTACTGATGCTTATTTTTCTCTTGCTCTTTAATTCAAGAAGAATACATAGACTTAGGTGATGCATTGCTTGTTCATCTCAAAATTAAATGAGAGATTAACAAAATATAATACTTTTGCCTATGTCAAATTTCTATACCTCAATTAAAATTTTGATTTAAGTTTTAATTTCATTACGAGTACTTTGAGCCCCATCACCATAACACGGAGCAAGTTCTGATGGGCGGTAAGGTTTCTCCATGAATACAATCCCAAAATTTTCTTGGCAAAAACCTGATGAACCGCTAAGAATTCCTATGCGTTCTGGATATGAGGGTTAAACGTAAACAATCTAAAATTTCCACACAGAAAATTAATGTGGCACCTCGTCAAAGCCATTGGAAGCAAAAATGTGAAATTAAATGCGTCATGCCTTTTTGAAGTTTCATATACTAGGAAAAGCGTAGCATATAGTATGCCGATTACATACACAGACACCGGTTCAAACTCTACAATGTATGAAAACTTGTTATTTAAATGAAGCCTAGCAGATAAACGTGTCCATGACCCGTCGATCTTAGCTACCTCTTGATTACAAAAAAAAAAAAAAATCAAATATCTCAAAGATCTGTACGCTTACTGGTCGTTAGTACAAAATGAGACATCTCATGGATTAATAATACTGGGATTATAATCTCATTTTTCTAGGATATCCCACCTTATCGATAAACCAATCTCAAATTTAATCCTGAAAATATAATTCTTTATCCGTTCTACGAAACGACCCCTTAATATATTATATTAGTGACAAAGATTACAGCTTTTGAACATCAAACCGACCTTAGCTCAGTTGGTAGAGCGGAGGACTGTAGTTTGTAAACAGCTAATCCTTAGGTCACTGGTTCGAATCCGGTAGGTCGGAACTTTTTCTTTTTATTAAAAAAAAAAAAATTTACCCGGCGTATTTTAGCAATCTGAACTTAACGTGCGCACTACAAAATCCATAAAATTTCTAACAGCATATAAAATACTCAAACTAAAACACTGATCGGCTTATTCTGTGTTCAATTCAAACAGAAAATAGTCCTTTAATGGTAAGTATTTTTTATTTCAGAGGCGGATCCAGGATTTTAAATTACTAATTAGAATAAGATATTTTTAAATTTTTTTTTGTTTTAATTGATTTTGCAGGCAAATTCGTCGAGGTTATATTTGACATGTATAAGAAACACACTTGAGGCAGCTATGTGTCTACAGGTATGTATCATTTCACATATTTGTCATGTATATTTGTCATGTTTATGTAATTACAGAGGCGGAGCCAGGATTTAAACTAAATGACATGACATGTCAGTGACCTCAAGCGTTAGTAACTGTTAAAAATTTAATTACTAATACATTTACCGGATTTGGACTAAAGCTAATGGATTCGGCAGAACTTGTACGCAGTATTCTGGCTCCGCCCCTATCTTAGCTAACTAGATTGAGATTGAGGCGTCGTAGTCGTAGTCGTAGTTTATTATTTTAGCATTGTATGTCATATGTCCAACCAATTAGTTTTTTGCATTTGATTTGATATAATTTGACATTTCTAAAAAAAAGTTTTGATTTATGTCATGGAATTGACACAAAAATGCTAAGTTGTTAGTCATATTTAAATTCAAGTTTGGATATTGAATTCTTAGTTGAGTCCTTTTAGTTGTAGCTTTGAATTTTTGTGTTGGCATTACAACAACAACAAAAACAACAAACCCAGTGAAATCCTAGAAGTGGGGTCTGAGAAGGGTGAGGTGTACGCAAACCTTTCCCCTACCTTGTAAGAGATAGAGAGGATGTTTTCGGAAGACCGTCGGCGTAAGATGTATTGGCATTGACCTGAATATAATGTTTGAGGTTCATATGCTGGACATGAACGATAGTTTATAGTTTGAGACAATTAGAAGCATAATTTTGTGACATATTGGGTCTGACATAAACTTGACATTTCTCATATGTCGAAGTCTTGGTGGACAAAGTTACCCGCTACCTGTGCTGGTGGAAGGTGGCAGGTACACCAATGGATTTTGTCGAGGTGCATGTAAGCTGACCCAGACTCCACTGTAACCAAAAAGGAATAGAAAAAGAAAAGAACTAGACATTTCTCAAAGATAAAAGTGCAAAGTACAGCGGGAAAGCTTGTTAGATTACATCAACTCACTGAATAGGTTATTTTAGCACAGTTGTGGATCGTCTCTTTTTGTATTCATATAGAGGGATTCCAGGTCATGTAATCGATACAAGCATTGTCTTAGTGCATGGTTGTTAAGATTTAAAAAAAATACATGAAGTTGCAAAATTTTTAGTCATATGATGTCCTTCAACCATTTTTGCAGCAAAAATTATGTCTTAGTTTCTTTATACATGTCTTAAATAATCTCTCTTTATTGACATGGTCGTTGCAGAATTTCCCATGCCAAGAAGTAGAGAGGCATAACAAACCAGAGGTTGAACTAAAGTATGACTTTATGCTGCAGTCACATTTTACTCAAAGTTATTTAATGGTGCTGGTTTAAAATTCCGTATTTTATCTCTTATGTGGTTCATCAAATGGCTTCACAGTATGTGGATTCCTATTATCTAGGATTAAACAAAGACTTTCACTTGCATGCACGTATCATTTTGCAGCAGAATTTTAATATTTTGCTCAAATGCTGTTGTATACTAGATCTCTGAGCCTGCACTATTTTGAAAAGCATTACCTGAAACGATGTTAGGAGCTCATTAGATGTGAACTAAATCTGTAGTAGATGCCGTGTTTCACAAGCAAAGATGCTGGACTTGGATGCTTTGTGGTTTGTGTGTAAATCTTGCACTGAGAGTTCCTGCTTCCGAAATACCCTTTTGAACAAATTTTACGAGGCAAATTAAGATACATGAACTTGTCTGTCAAAGAAATGCAGTCTATACCATCACAGGGCAACATGTGCTGTTGCCATGTGAAAGTGGGATGTTGCGGGGAAGATATATGTTCGTTATTATTAAAAAAAAGAAGGAAGATAAATGTTGAAGCTGCTAAATTGGAGACAGATATATGTCCTTATTTTTTTAAAAAAGGAAGATAAATGCTGAAGCTGCTAAATTGGAGACAGATGCCTTATTTTTTTTTTTTAAAAAAGAAGATAATGTTGAAGCTTCTAAAATTGGAGACAGATGATAAAGAAAAACATGTCTGTTGGATGTGATCGTGCTTGTGGTAGCCACTCTTTTTCTGAATTGCTGTTTTGATATGAAGACAAAGTGATGTTTCATCTCTCTTTCAAATGTTATTTACTTACCTGCCAAGAATGGTTTTCAAAATATTAATGCTTTCTCATTTTGTATGTTCTCCAGGACAAGTCCAGAACTTCTTCTTAATCCTGTAAGAATTTTTTGATAGTCTTAACAGTTATCTTTATTTTGAGGATCTCTGCTGGGCAAATTTTGTCTTCCCGTGGTTCTCCCATCTGTTCTCTGTACAATCTTGCAAGTCTAGATTACATGTTTTTATGTCTCGCTACTAAATGCAGATATGGTTTTTAAGTATGACTAGATGCTATTTTATTTGTGATATTTGAAGTGTTTAGAGAGTTAGTGCTTTTATTATATTATAACTTCTCTCTGGTTGTTAGCTAGTTGTTCAAACCCTGTTTTGGTTTTAGACTTCTTGCTGCCAAAATGTTGTCGATAAGTTGCTTTACGTGGTAAGTTTTCCAAGTTGGTTGGGAACTCTAGCTAGTCATAGATTAGACCATCTAGCATATATGCCATTAGGAGAAACCCTCTGTATTTGCATACTGATCTATTTGTTGCTATGATACTGCCCGACTGGTAGTCCTCTGCAGTTTTAAGTTTGATAAAGACTGAAGAGATCTTACGTGAATGGTTGGTTTGTATGCTTTATTATTTGATTGCCGTTTTCTGCCATGATAAAATTTAGTGTGACTTCTAAGTTTGTGAGTAATTGTATTCATTTTCTTACAACACTAGAACAAATTCTGAACTAAATCTTTAATGTTCTTATTGGTGCTATGCCTATACTTGGTATTCACCTGTTGAAGACTTTTCTATTAGCTGCATCTCTTATATCAATCTATCTAATTTTTCCTATGTACCAATTCACAGATTTTGATTTGTAGAAATGAGGCTGAAAGGTGCTTGATCGAAACATCTATTAATTCCCTAAGAATAAGTCTGAAGGTAGGTTTGCTGTGCTTTTCACATGCATTGATTCTTATAATACTAACCTATCTAATGAGCTACAAATGATGGTGCATGTTGTGAAAGGATATGTGCATAAAATTCTTTCCTTCTTATACAGTCAGAGGCAGATGTACATTGTTTTTTACGTTTCACGTGAACCCATAGTTCTTCTACCAAACTGGGTGTATCATGTACATATTTCTCAAAATATGTCTTATATGAAGTTCGTGAACCCATGCTCTAAAAGATTGAATGGTTCACTTGGTCAAACGGTGGTTCACTTACACTATAAGCATGGATTGATTACCACTTAAATGTTCTTTTAAGATCTTTTTCCCCTTCTATTACTTACATTGGTCAAATTTGTTTGTTTTTTGCTTAAAAAAAAGTAAATTGCTATGTGGGAGATTCAGACCTACGACACTGAATAAATTTTGAACTCCCTTGACCACTAGGTTACCACTGTTGATTGTGTGTATAGATGTTCTATCATCATACAGCGTGATATTTGGCCTATATACACCACCATGTAATTTTCGAATGAAGGTTGTTTGCCGATCACCCTTGTGTCACTGTAGCTCCCATGATAATGGTGAAGAACCCATCTTCTTGAAATCCTAGATCCACCTCTGTATACAGCAGATTACATTATATGGAGTACCACCTTAAACCAAAATTTTCAAGTTATACATCTTCTTTTCTAAGCTGAAGGCCATTTGCTAAAGCATTCATTAGCAGTCCGAGTCTTTCTTTGTAGTACCCTATGCTATAGGCTGGCAAATGAGTCAAATAATTTAGTGTATTGTAATTCAAACGAGGTGGTAAAACAAAAGTTGGGATTTGCATATCAATTTATTGAGAGACCATGTCCCTCCAAGAGCTTCATATAACCTGTAGCCTGCAAAGCCTTTTAAAATAAATCCAGCTAACATTTTGGAATTCCTATCTAAACTACTGATTGTGCTCCACTAGGGTAGAAACTGATTAGTATCGGAGAAATAGGGTTCACAAGGAAGTATAAAATCTGGATTTTGAAAATTACTTGACCAAAAAAAAGAAAAGGTTTAAGCTACTCATGTGTTATTTTTCTCTGCAGGTGAAACAGTCAGATGAACTTGAAAATATACTGACAAAGAAGTTCCTTAGATTTTTGTCTATGAGAGCAGAAGCGTTTCAGGTGTTGAGGAGAAAGCCAGTTCAGGTTTGCATTTCTCACCTTTTATATACTGGATTAGTTTTCCTTTTTTCTGCTTGTAACTGATGCCATGCTTTGGCATGTTCTGTACTTCTCTATACTAAATGTTGTAGTTATGTTTAGCAGGATGTGAACAGCTAATTTACTTCCTCTCCTTTTACCTTGCTCTTAGCTCTTGTAATATCTGAAATCATAGTTGGGCTTTCTGGACTTGCCTCTAGTGAAACAGTTTGGGACTGAGTAGCTGATCAATATCATGTAGAGTGTAGACCTTAGACCTTTTACTTTTTATTTCTTATTACCAAGTTTTGTTGCTTCTCTTCTTTTTCCTTGTTTTATTTGTGTGTTTTGTTTTGGGGGGGGGGGGGGGGGGGGGGGATGGAAATGATTGCTAATACCCATATTCAGTCATTTTCTTATGTGGGGCTGGGGTGAGCCTTCATAAATCCACTTAAGTGTCAGTTGCTGAACGCAGAAATATGGGAAGATGTTACATTAAGTATTATGCTAAGAGATTTTAGAACATTGAGCTACTTTACAGGACACCTCTTTATCATTAGCGAAATTCATGTGATTGCCTCTCAGGCTTGGTTGAGAACCTAAAATTTTGTCTAGTTCTGATTTATATTCATGTATTAGCCCTAGATGGAGAGTAGCAATGTCTGGGGAAGGAGATCTTTGGAGTGTACTCAAAAGTTTTCCCTGAATAAAAGAAAGAAGCAACCTAGCCTAAAGGCTGTGAGTTGATTTAGTTGATGGCGAAACACATATTATTTAGGTGTTGGATAGATGACTTATTTCTTTATTATAGAAGGTAAACAACTCATTTGTTTCTTGATAGGTAAATTACTTGTTTCTCTACCAACAACAATAAAATGACCGGCTCGTTTCTTGACCTACTTCTTATCATCTGAATTTTGCTGGTGCATTACATTTCAGGGCTATGACATTAGTTTTCTCATTACAAATTATCATTGTGAAGATATGCAGAAGCAGAAGCTTATTGATTTCATTGTTCAATTTATGGAGGTACACTGATTAATTCCTCTCCCCTCCCTCCACCCCCCCCCCCCCCCCCCCCCAAAAACCTTTTTTCCAAAGGATAAAACAGCAATAAAACATCTGCATCAATCACTAGTGAAACTTATTTGATATTTTGTCGAAAAACATTATGAGTTTCTATAAGCAAAAGAGCTAGATTAGGTGCCATGAACAAGAGTTGCCTTAATAGAAGTTAAGGATTAATAGAAGTTAAGGAAATTGGATCAATTCTCTTCTAGATGAAAAGGACTGGTGAAGTTAGTTAAGATACTTTGCCAAAGGGTATTAATTTTTCGGTGGTGATTTGGAAATGCTATCACTTTTACTGGGAAAGAAGCTGCTATAGATAGTTCTTGAGAAATAAAACAAGAGATCCGAGTATCCCAGAAGGGTGAAGGAGAAAAAGTGCACGAGTCAATATCACAAAATTCAATGATTGGTTGATATGCTTCATAATACTGCAATCTATAGGGAGGAAACGATCTATTAGCATAAAAGATAATTGTGCCATCCTCAAAAAAATCTTGAGTATGGTCCTTGGTCATAACTGTTTGCTGCCTTTTAACTTTCAGGCGTAGTAATACAAAGATGTGAACCATCTGCTTCTTTTGTGAAATTGCAGGATATTGATAAGGAGATCAGCGAATTGAAACTGTCTGTAAATACCCGAGGAAGGCTTGTAGCTACTGAGTTTCTAAAGCAATTCATCTGATTATTCTTTCTTTGTTTACTCTCTGTTTTCCTCTTATGGCAACTAGGACATATATTCATATTTTTTGTTCTTTGTTTGTAGCTATATATTGCGGATGAGATTCTCTTATTTTATATCATAAATGAGGTCTCCTATTCTTCACTTTTGTGAGGAGCTGACTATGGCACACTGTATTCTCTGTTTAATTGTGTTTGCAGTGAGCTGTATTACACACTGTATTCTCTGTTTAATTGTGTTTGCAATGAGCTGTATTAGCCTCAGTTGTTTTGCCTATGATTGCAAATGTAAAGACTTTGAGACAGATATTTGAATTTGCTGATTTCTTGTATTCACACCAAAGTTAGTACTTAGTACCATGAGGGGATAGATCCAAGCATATTAGTGCTTGGTCTATCATTGTTCAAAATAGTAGTACATGAGTTCAGAATCAGCTGAATTTAAATCTTGTTATTTTATATTAATTCCTGACAGAGAGATGTAAAAGCTAAGATTACTTATTTATTTGTTTATTTTTCTTTTTTTATAGTAGGTGAAGTAATAACTTGTGTGTTTGGTAGTGTAAAAGGCTTATAAAATGTTAATTTGACTGATCTTCTGACATCATATAAACTACTTACTGCCAAGTGAAAAGGTTCTTTCTATCAGCTTCTATTCTCTTATAGTTCTAGATGTTCTTTTCTTCTTTTAATTGTATGATGATAACGATACACAGCCTTTGTATTTAAACAAAGAACGTTGACGGTTCTCCCAAAAATAATATGGTGTCAAAGTGGAGTAATTTGGAACATCTTTTCAGTAACTTTTGGTGTCTATTTCATTTTTTAAGTTTAAAAGTATGATTTAACTCTAAACCTAGTCAAATTAACTCCCATAAAGTAAAAGCGTCAAAGGATATGAAACAGATATTTTTCGTGTGAAAACAGAAACATTAAAAGAAAACAATGATCTTACATAATTTAATAGTAGTAGTCCTACAACATAATTTAATTTGAGATTAAAGCAAGACAGATGAGGGATGCGACGGTTCTGCACTGTAGCATGTTGGTTACACTGTCGAGTGCCGACAAATTCACAACCAGACAACTCATGTAGTGACCGGCTACACCATGTGCTTGATGAAAGTGTATTATTTAAGTGAGTTCAATTTATATATAACATTATACTTAACAAATAAATAAAACAATTAGATTTGTCTTTAACAATCTCTCTACTTTGATATGAGGTCCGTATACGTTGTTATTGAAGGAGTCTTTGCTTTAGTGGTCGGGCATTTCTACCATCAGCAAGTGAGTTGAACATAAAAGTCACATTAGAGGAGAGTGGTAACTATTGACCTTCTTATGGAGAGAAATAAAAAGAATTGAAAATTAAATATAGTTTACGATTCATAAAAGTGAATTCAATAATGTAAAAAGTAAGACACGTCACTCACTACAGACAAGTTTTTTATTGCGTTAGTGTACATCAATAAAATCTTTTTTACTCATATAACATGGTGTCCTCAATTAGCTAGTGTATACATGGAGTATAACTTACAAAGATTATTCTATTTATCACAACTTATATATTGTAGAAAATTACCCATCCGTTTTAATTTATGTGGCAATATTTCTTTATTCGTCTTTTCCAAAAAGAACGACATCATTCTAAATTTGGTAACAATTTAACTTCAAAATTACAGTTTTGCCATTACTGAAATGACTTACGACCACACAAACATCTTTGCTTCATTTTACACCACAATTTTTAAAAGTCTTCCTTTATTTCTTAAACTTTGTGACGAGTCAAACTATGACACATAAAGTGGAACGGAAAAAGTACTAGATAAGAAGAACTATCTGGCTCTTCCTTTTAATTTTTCTATTCAGTGTTTTATATTCACTTTGAAATGTCGCACTGTAGTTGATAAAGTCCTAGGAAAAGAAACTTTATCTTCAAAGTTCAAGCGAGAAAACTATTTTTAGTAATTGAGAAGTACTTATCACTCCATCGCAATATTTGGTATCTGTCATAATTGCATTCTAAATTTTACTACAGTTACACATTGGACAACACAAAAAAGTGTTTTTATATTGAAAAAGAGTATGTGTGGGAGGTAAGATGTCACTGGTGGCGCCAGTTACCCAGTCATCCAACTCCCATTTTCTCTCTCTCTTTTCTATTGAGTAGGCACCATTTTCAGTGCAACAAGAAGAAAAATAAGTTCTTGAAAACAACTGTAAAATGGCAGTAAGTTCTTGATCTATTTGTCTTTCATTTTGTAAATTTTAAGTTCTTGAAATGATTATATATTTTGTTGATTTGTTTGTATGTTATAAAAAGATAATCTTGATCTAATTGCTTAATGGGGTTTGTATATAAAGAATTTGTATAGCTGATAGTACTTAGTTTAGGACTTTAAGCATAGTTGAAAGTAACTTGATTGGTTATAATTAGGTAGTTTTGTATATTTGTGGAATATTGTGTACCTTTGGCTCAAGACAATATATATGTGTACTGAGAAATGTACTAAATATGTACAAATATTAAATTTCGGACTCAGTAACTCAAATGGTCAGTGAGCTCAATGGCAGGTATCAAGAACCCATAAAGTTCAAATCTTGGATCTGCCTCTAGTGACATCTTTCTCTGTTGCAATATTTTAGTAGTTTTGAACTTGGGTTTAGCTGGAAGTGTTAAGCTAGATCCATATATAGTAGCAGCTGCAGTAAAGAAGCTATCAGTGTCGGTCTGTATGAAAGCGTGTAATCACTGTGTTACTTTTGAAGCTCGTTAATTGAGCTTGTATTCGGGACTAGGTAAAAGATCTGTTAATCCAGCATTAAATAAAGGAAGACACCAAATTTGATAATAAAGGATAGATGAATGTTGAAGACAGCAAAGCCGTCTATTAGCATTTTGACTATGCTGCAATTACTGGAACTTCTTATAATGTTAAGTGCAATTTATGCACTTTCCTCAAGTCTAAGAAGTAATACTGTTTTTAAGCATTGCCATTTCACTTGATGATGTCATGAAGCTATTGTTAGCGTATGATAGTGTAGTATGCTCACCTAACAGAGTAATATGGAAACCTTAGCTAATTTTAAGCATTGTCACTGGAGTATCAATAGGCTAGGTTGAGACCAGAATGGAAAAGAGTACAGAATGAAGTAAAGCTAGATATATTTGTTGGTACGCAAAAGATGTTAAAAGATAGCTGCTTTACTTCAGCTGTTATGGCTGCAACAGATAGTTTTTGATAATAAGCACTTCATTGTGCCAGATTAGGCGTGCTCCACTCGACAGGTCTTGGAGGTATAACATTTTTGTTGTAGTTAGTTCGTCGAAGGTGATTCTTTGGTTTATTTCCAATGTTGGAGGTTTCTTTATGGAGCTTATCATAAACAGTAAATAAGAAAAAACTGGTCCATGTGGAGTTTAAAATAAAGTCAGATCAAGTTCATACATAATGGGCTTCGCAGAAGCTGAGTTTTCCGAACATGGGGAAGTAGTTGCAGTCTTTTCTAAACAGGAAACTCATCTTTACTTTAGCTTATTTTACCACGTCGTAGAGACTTGGTTTGTGTTACCTCTATTTTTCATTCTTTATACTTCTCTATCTGATTGAATGGAGCCTGGGAACTGTCTAAGCTATGTCTGCATAGAAGCGTAAATGGAACATGAATGTGTTTGCATACTCTTGCAGAAGCAATCACAAGTACCAAAATTTGGCGACTGGGAGAATGATGAAGATGTTCACTATACGTCCTATTTTGAGAATGCTGGTAAGGGTAAGAAAGGCAGTAAAATGAATCCAAATGATCCTCAAAATCCTGAAGTAGAAGTGAAAGGCCAAAATGGAAGAGATGTAGTACGGCAGAAGCATGGACGTTTTCCCAGCAGAGATGATGTAGAATTGTGGAAATCAACTGACTCCCCATTGCATCCAGACACCATGGGTCACAAAGATCCAACTTACCCATCTCCACAACGATATGGTGCGAAATCTGGAGGCAACAAGCCAGAATCAGAAACAATAAAGGGCCCAGAAATCCTAACACCAAGGCATCAACGTCGGCCAAGTCGAGAAGAGGGTCATATGAGGAGATCCACTGATTCCCCTATGCACAATGAGAACACGGGGAGAAGAACTCCTATGGAATCACCTCATCATCGCTATGGTGGCCTAAGTGGTGGTGCTACACCTAGGAGGGCCTCTCAGCAAAGTGCGGGACCTGATCGCAGCATCGAACACTCCCCGCTGCATCCACATTCCCATGGAAGGGTTGGAGGCAAAGCTGGTGGAGTTTCCTCTCCCTCATGGGAAAGAAAACCTTCATCTGAAGGTAGTCAAGGTCTGGCTCCCTCTACACCTGGAAGATCCCGTTTGAGATCAGTTACCAAAGGTGATGACACGGTACGTCTTTTTGTTATTTTCTTCTTATCTACTTTCAGAATAAGTATGATAGTTAAGACGCTTTTGCAGCAATATACATAGGATCCTTGCCGAAGTCGCGAGAATGAAAAGAAAAAGATGAAGTAACTTCTAGGTCTCTATTAGTCTGAGAGAACTTGTTGTGAGAACAAATAAAAAGTATTCTTTCCAGTGATAACATCATTTATGATTCAACTTATTTTCTTTTTGTTGCAACTGCAAATTAGTTAATTACCTTTCTGATGGGAGAACATCATTTTAAATCCTCAATGATTGGGAATTCTACACTACTTTCTTATTTTACTTTCCACCGACTTTGGTCAGAATGTATAGGCCTACTTCCTAAAAAAAGGGAAAGCAACAACACCCCCCCCCCCCCCCCCCCCCCCCCACAAAGAAAAAAAAAAGAGTTTAAATAAAGGTAAGAAAACCCGAGGAAAATGTGGAGCTGTTGGTACATATTAGACTATGCCACTAGCCAATGTTACTATCGCAACCTCTTGTTGACCGTCAATATATATATATGGCAACTACAAATAGGAACAGACTATTCTTCTGTAATCATAGGAAGAGTATAACAGAAGTGCATTTGCAGCCTGATGACAGCCCTGCTGTTCCTAAATTTGGTGACTGGGATGAGACTGATCCTGCATCAGCAGAAGGTTACACACAAATATTTAACAAAGTAAGAGAGGAGAAGCAGACTGGTGCAGCAAAAGTACCTGTGTCAAATGATTCATCTTACTCCAACAGTCAGAAGCGATACGGAAATGACAGTGGAAAGGTAAGTTGCTCATTAGTTTTTCTGATATGTACACCCCCCACTCCTAAATTCCCTTTATTGGGACCAGCCATGGATTTTCCCACTTTCCCTTCATAGTGATACGAACGCCTAACCTCATGGTATGTAATTCATCTGTGTTAGACCAATCTTCTGTCGACTTTTTCTTTTTATACTGCAGTTATTGTTTGTGAAATCCCAAAAGGTGGTTGTTTTCCAGAGATTGTAGCGCTCATGATCACATTTGAATCGTTGCATTAATAACATGTGCCTACTGTGGTTGAATTTGCATAATTTTTTTGGTGAGACTCTATATACACGATAACTTTTGAAACTAACATGTGTCAATTGTGCTTGAATCTGTATATTAATTTATTATGAAACTATTTATACGTGGTTGATGTTTTGTTCTAAGCACACTTCCAAGCTAAACGAGAACAAAAATAAACCAACAAAAGCATGTTGAATTTTAGAGATTACATTTTCTAATCTCTCTTTGTTGCTGTTCTTCACAGGGATGTTTGTGCTTTCCATGGGGTAGGAGTTGACAGCTGATGAGATTAGCAAAAAGCACCTGGAGCATTTATCCTATTTTTAAACATGGAACTTTAGTTACGTATAGGTTTAGGTTGGTATATATGTTGTTCATTGTGTGCATTTGTTTGACTGGAATTCTTTTATTCTCGAAAACGGAGAGGAGAAAGAAAAAACAAAGAGAAAATTAATGAAGTGATGACATTCTTCTATTTTTCTGTAGTTGCTGGCTTCCTTGTCATTGCGAAGTTATCTTTATATTTTGCAGCTGTTCTATGTGGTAAGGAGAGGATGCAGTTTCAATTAGTTCTATATAAATAAGCTTAAGTTTCACATAATTTGTAATTAGGATTTAACTGTTGCTTGGAGTCAAAAGCATGTCTGCAAGAAATGTAATTGTGGTGGAATTTAAGTTGTCATTTTTCCCATCTGCAAACTTGTGGTTTGTGGTCCTTGTCTGGTGCTATAGTAATATTCATCTTAATTTATATTTTTTTTGTTTTTCCACCCGGTGTCTAAACCCGCTTTTGGGGCTTCACTAATCTAGATTTTCACTGGTGAGTCCCACTTTAAAGGGTAAAGTGGTCCGCATCAAAGGTGACTTCATTCTCAGAGCTTGAAATTAAGAATATGGTAAGGGGTGGAGAAATAAGCACAAGTAACTAATGACCTCTCAATCAATTTTCCATCACAAAATGTAATCTATGTTTATAAACCATACTCCTATATGCCTGAGTTAAAACCAAAATGTCAAAAGAAAATTAACACCTAGTAGATGAATACCAATAAAATATCAATACACATTGTATTCATATTCTATGGAACTATATACACAATGTAATAGTTACCAGGGAGATTTCAAATCCAGCTCTGTTCTCAATTTTGATGCAAACTTAAATGATTACTGAAGTCAAAATACCACAAAGGAGGATGTGTCCCCAAAAATCACAGAGATCTCATAAACTGCAAAAACCATTGCCTATCTTTGCCAGCTTCAAATAGAAGGAAATGCTTCTATCTTCCATGAAACAAGTACAGATCACAGCCCTTGTGATATTGATTCAAACCTCAACCGCCAGTTTCGGGGTTTCACTTGTTGGCTTATTACATTCTATGTCCTTGTTTTTTGGAAGAAGAATAGGGCTTGTTGATGGACTATTTCCCATGTCCTTAGTTTTGTGAAGGAGAAAAGTTCCAGAAAGGATAGTGACAAAGCCACATAATTCTGTTATTATCTGTGTTGCATTTTGATGATCCCAGTCCTGCAAAGAATTGTCAAGTTTGGAGCTTTTCTGAGACACAAAGTTCAGATGAAATAAACAAGTAAAAGCAGAACATATTTTACACTTTGGCTAGTAAATAGGCTGGTAACTAGGCCAAATATGCCAGTCAATCTATTGATATTTATACTTCATATTTTGTACAGATGTTATTAAGCTTTTTTCTCAATTTCATTATCTTTGCAACTAGAATGAAGGAGATGGCATCCGATGTTATAAAATGAGGTTAACTTCTATACACCGACAGTGTACAAGAATTTTTTACACTATCAGGTCTACTGAAAGTTGATAAAACGAGAATCACGAAACTGAATGTTGGATTACCTTGAACATTATCATACTTGCAAGGATGGTTAGTGTTGTAAACATGACATAGTATACAGGGGAAACCACTGCAGTATTAAATGTGTCAAGTGCCTACAAAAACACAATTGTATAGTTATATAGTTAATATTCTAAAGATAACAAGTGCATCCAATAAGTTAGGAAAACATATAATCCAACAAATACCTTGTTCAAATAGTTGAGCTGCAAAAGGCAAAAGATGAGAACAAACACAGTAAATATCCATGTCTGGAAATACTTAAATTGATTCTTTCCTTCAAATGTGAGCTTTAGAGCTATTCCAAGTGCTTTCACACCCATAACCTGAATAACCACAAGAGAGAAGTGATGAGCATATGGAAATGTACATAAGGAACCATGAACTGCAAGTCCAAATACATAAAAGCTATGTTGCTCGGATCCTCCAAAAAGCCATCACGCCTGTATAGGATCCTCCAAAAATGCATATACTTTGGAAGATCTGACACTTGTAACAATATTCTTGGAGGATCCAGAGCAACATAGCATAAAAAGAGTGCATACTGACCGTGAGAGAACCCGTGAGAGAACAGATTCCAATGTAAATGACCATATACCTCTGCCCATAATGAGGCACAAACCGGAAAATAAGGACAAGTACCAGCACCACAACAATGCATGTGTATATAATGAATCCTGTTCTTCTCAAAAACCTTTCAGTTAGTTCAAATAGATGAAACATGTATATAATACTTGAGCAATGTTGCTAGGAACTGAGATGGAGTTTCAGAACATACCTGGTTCTGTTGCTAGGTACCAAACATCCATGACCGATTCAATCTTTCTTTCAAGTGGAGCATGTAAGACAATACTAACAGAGCCAACCAAGCAGAGGACACAACCAACAATACCAAAGATATGCAATCTCTCCTTTAGAATAAAATGGGCTAACACTGCGCTGCAAAGGAAAATTATATGAGTTTTGAAACCAAAATAGCTTTTCAAAGTAGTCATATTCTGCACCAATGATGCTAAATGATTCCGTACCTCACAATTATACTTAAAGCCCCCAGAGGAGTCACAAGAATTGCTGGTGCATATGCATAAGCAGCAAAATTAGCTCCCTCTCCAATTATCACTGCAAGAATATGAAAGTTTAGGATTACATAAAACTGTTACAATCCCTGAATATGTCGGAAAAAAAAGGTCCGAGGAACAAGTAAGAAATGGCCAATAGGCTACCCATTCAGGATTCACTCGATAACCATGACTTTAACACTTTAAAACAGATATGATCTTCCAAAATGTAGTACATGTAGATACAGATACATGTAGTATGACTTATGCTTAAGTAAGCGCTCGATCATTGTTACTGAAGAGATCCCAGCTTAAAGTGAGAAAGAAATGCATAACAATAACATACATTCAAGTTTGAGTTATATCTCTTACTAGTTAACATCCCAGCCCACCACATCGGTTCCAACAGATAAGAATGGCCTCCTGAACCTGTTAAAAAGTTAAGCATACTTAGATATCAGAAGAACAGAATCACTTCAGGCACTACTAGAAACAATATAAAATATTAAAGCTATATGTTCAGTGTAAAGGCAAATCATCCATTGCCATCAATCAATGGAATTTCTAATTCAGAAAATTTTACTGCTAGGTGATAACAACCATAGTAATAATCAATGTTCAAACTTCCTATGGAAACATACATTTGTATACAACATAAGCACTTAGAGGTTTACCAATATTGGAATATTTTCAATATGGCAAGTGTTTTTGCAAGTCATAAAACAACAAAAAAAGCATGTTACATGTCTTGGATGTTGGTGATTTAAGCGAGTAAGAAACAAAAGAAAGATAATCAATTCCTGTTGAACTAAGTAGAGCCGAGGGGGTTCAATTGGATCCTCTTTGCTGGACAATTGAATTGCACAATAAGGGCAAAAACGATTTCTTTTTTGTTACAGATGAACTGTCGAATTCCCTTGACATAGAGAAATATTCTAGTTTCGTGCAAAGGTGGTTTAGATATTGTTTTAGGCCACATGTTCAAATTGTAAAGGTGACATTGTAGTATTTTTTAAATCCCCTTGCACAAATTTCTGGCTCCGCCATTGGTTCATACACACTTATAACAGACTGACAACATCATATCCAGTATTATCCTTCAAGTGGAGTCTGGTGAAGGGAGATGTACGCAGACATTACCCCACTAAGGTGGAGAGGCAATTATAATAGACCGACACTGCTTGAGAATAATCTAAAGTACATGTCAATATGAGACAAGACAGTAAAGCCTTAGAACCTCTCCATCCCCATACCAAAACCTACATACAAGCTAAGTTGTGACAATAGGCGGATACGACTTGCCTAATATCTTTTGGACACTAGTACTGTCAAACTACCTAATTCTCTATCAATGTAAACAAAATGAAGTCAATAATCTACATTTATATCATAGAAAGTACAAAGAGTTAAAAAGACAAAATGAAGTTAATTTCTATATAAAGATCGAGCGCCATTTAAATGGTTTAAAAAGAGTTTTGTGCAAATGAGGAGAAGAAAGTATACCTGCCCTTGTACCGGTTGCACTAGCCTTTTTAAGGCCTTTCTTCTTGATAATAAAACTCGATCCAATGAAAATACTAGATGATATAGCCAATATAACTCCATGAACATTATCAGATATTCCTCTCATTTTTTTTAAAAAAAATGGAGAGGATAACAATTCAAATATTTCAATTCAAAAGCCAAGTTCTGCCTGCATTAATTAAAAACCCTGCAATCAAAATAGAAGATAAATAAAATTACGTGCACAAACATAAGCATGCAACAAGATTATATTCCAATCAAATAGTAATATCTTTCTAAAAACAAAATAATATTCCAACCTTTTGGGTTTGTTTGCATGTTACAAAGTGGCTAAAGATTTATAACATCGCCCTTTATCCCAACATGAGTGAATTTAAGATAAAGGGTCGATGATATTTGCTAAGTTATGACAAAATGTTGTTTACTTTTCTATATTTTTTAAACTTTTCTTTAGCCAGCTTCTATGTCTCTCATTTTATCTGCAGAAAATACGTTCTTTTATTTGTATATTTCTTTTTTCTCTTCTCTCTATTTGCATGATGTTAAGGGGGGGGGGGGGGGGTTGGGGGGATAGAGGAGAAGTCATGATCCAAGGGAAGTCCGTTACAGTTGCAACTCAAACAAAACGATACACACAAAATAACTTACTTTATGGTTTGTTTTTCCGAATCCGTATATTATGGCTATGTTTGTTTGGTCCCTCAATTTTTCCCTTCAAACATTTTGCCACCTTTCCACTTTTAGGGATCCTTTTACAAAAAAGACTTTGCAATAACATAAGTTTTGATCAACTCGATTTTCCACTTGGGATGGTTGGGAACCTTAACTATTACTCCCCCGTTCCAAAATGATTGTTATAGTTTAACTTGGAGCGGAGTTTAAAAAATGTGGTAAGACTTTTGAAATTTGTGGTCCAAAAAAACCATACATAAATATGTGCTATAAAACAATCCATTAAGGGTAAAGTAGTAGTTTCAACTCAAAAATGTTTCCAAATTTAGAATTGTGCCATTTTTTTTGGAACGGACTAATAAGGAAATAATGCCATCCATTTTGGAATGGAGTGAATAATCAATTAAATATAAGTTGAGTGGGGTCCATGAAGTAGTGGAGACAACTTATTATAAGGGGTGTCATTATGCATTGTACTTGTGTAAAATGCCTTTTCATTACATGGATTTGTACTCGAGATTTCATTCCTAGGACTTATACTCGAGATCTCTTAATCATATCACCAGCCATTACACTACTCCATGGAAACACACAGTTATTCTTTAGGTCCTAACCAAAAACAATCATGTGTTCTAATATAGTTGACTTTGCTTCGACTAAAAATTAATATCTCATTTTACTGTTCTAAATTGACAAATTCTTTTCTTTCTAAAACATGATACCTGTCGAATAAATCTTACCTTCAAAAGAATTGCACATTTCTTTTCTTTTTCTCTTTCATTATACTATCCATTTCTTTTTGCCAGAGCACCCTCGAATCAAAATGAGGAGCAATGACCATGGAGAAGAGTCAGGAGCTAGGGAAGAAGTTGGAGGTCATGGGAGCCTGGGGGAGTTGCAGGGACGCGACTAGTATGTGGGCTAGGACAGCGGAGTGCATTCGAAAAGCCGCCAGAAAAGTGTTAGGGGTTTCAAAGGGAAACCCCTATAGATATAAAGGGGATTGGTGGTGGAGTGAGGGCGTCCAAGAGAAAGTGGACATCAAGAAGGCCGCTTATTCGAGGTGAATTGAGAGCAGCGATAGGATGAAAATAGGAAGAATAAGGAAGAATATAAGGCTGCGAAGAAAGAGGCGAAGCTTGCAGTTTCGACAGCTAAGACAACAGCTTTCGAGTGCCTATATGAAGAATTAGCTGTAAAAGGGGGAGATAGGAAGTTGTATAGGCTAGCAAAAGCAAGGGAGAGGAGATCGCGAGATCTGGATCAAGTGAAATGCATTAAGGACGAGGATGGTACGGTATTGGTGGAAGAGGCCCAGATTAGACGAAGATGACAGACGTACTTCCACAAACTCTTGAACTTAGAGGGCGACATGCAAATTGTGTTGGGTGAGTTAGTTCACTCAGAGGGTCGCAGAGGCGTTGGGTATTGTAGACATATAAGAGTAGAGGAGGACAAGGGGGCAGCAGTCCGTAGAATGCGAGGGGAAGAGCGACTGAGCTAGATGAGATCCCAGTAGAGTTTTGGAAGAGTGCGGGCAGAGCAGGTGTGGAGTGGATAACCAGGTTGTTTAATGCCATCCTAAGGTGGGCAGAAATGCCTAAGGAATAGAGATGGAGTAGCATGGTTCCATCGTACAAAAACAAGGGTGGCGTTCAAAACTGCAACAACTATAGGGACATCAAACTTCTCATCCATACTATGAAAGTTTGGGAGAGGGTGGTGGAAATGAGAATGAGGAGGGTTGTGTCTATTTTCGAGAACCAGTTTGGATTCATGCCCGGAAGATTGACCACAGAAGTTATTCATCTGTTGAGGAGACTGGTCGAGCAGTATAGGGACAAGAAAAAGGACTTGCATATGGTGTTCATTGACCTAGAAAAAGCTTATGACAAGGTCTCTAAGGAGGTGTTGTGGAGATGCCTAGAGTCTAAGGGTCCCGGAGATGTACATCAGAGTCGTTAAGGATATGTACGAAGGGGCTACGACCCGAGTAAGAACTGTAGGAGGAGACTCAGAGCACTTCCCGGTCGAGATGGGGCTACATCAGGGATCAACGCTTAGCCCATTTTTATTTGGGGTGGTGATGGATGAATTGACTCGGAGTATCCAGGGAGAGGTGACGTGGTGTATGTTATTTGTGAATGATATAGTGTTGGTGGACGAGAAACGCAGAGGTGTCAATGAGAAGCTGGAGGTGTGGAGACAGACTTTGGAGTCTAGGGGCTTCAGGCTAAGCAGGACGAAGACAAAATACGAATGCAAGTTTAGTGACTCCTGATGGGTTAGATGTGGAAGTGAGGCTTAATTCTCAAGTCATCCCCAAGAAAGGAAGCTTTCGATATCTTGGCTCAATCTTCCAAGGTAATGGAGAAATTGATAATGATGTCACTCACCGTATTGGAGCAGAATGGATGAAGTAGAGGCTCGCACCTAGTGTCTTGTGTGATAAGAGAGTGCCACCTAGGCTTAAAGGCAAATTCTATAGGGCGGTCGTTAGACCAGCTATGTTGTATGGGGCAGAGTGCTGGCCAGTCAAGAACTCACACATTCAGAAGATGAGTGTGGCGGAAATGAGAATGTTTAGATGGATGAGTGGTCACACAAGGGTGGATAGGATCAGGAATAAAGTCATTCGTGACAAGGTGGGAGTGGCCCCAGTGGCTGAAAAGATGCAAGAAGTGAGGTTGCGATGGTTCGGCCACGTAAGGAGAAGGAGTGTTGATGCCCCGGTAAGGAGGTGTGAGAGGTTGGCTGTGCTGAGTCTATAGAGAGGTAGAGGTAGACCGAAGAAGAACTGGGCCGAGGTGATCCGGCAAGACATGACCCAGCTTCAGATAACCGAGAACATGACCTTAGATATAGGAACATAGAGGTAGAAGATTAGGGTAGAGGGTTAGGTAGTAGTCGATTGTCTGTTCTCCTCAGGGGTGCAGTATTATATGTGTATAGCCAATTCTCATCTTAGTCTGCGCCGATATATCTACTGTTGTTTTATGTTTATTTTGTCTTGATTTTCAAATTTGTTTAGTATATTTTTATTTTTCCTAGCCGAGGGTCTATCGGAAACAGCCTCTGCACGTGTGGGATAAACTGGGTATGTTGTTGTTGTAGTATTTTAATCCCATCAAACATTCCATGTTGTTGCGATTACTATCAAAAATTTTAATTTAATAATCTACTTCTTTCAACACTGTTGCAATTTATTGGTCTCATAAACTTTAAACTATAAAGTTGATGAGGGAGTACGATAATTTACCTTATATGTAAGAATGTCACGTTTGTACATCACCAGCAAACAAAAGAAATTTGATATTTTTTCAGAAGGAAATCATAAGGCACAAGTCATAACAAAATCAAAGTATAATTTCATACGTAATTGATGGATTGTAGATAATAGATATGCAAATAAGTTGGCTCAAACATATCGCTCCTACAAAAGAAAATCATTTTTACTCTCTTGCTTTAATTTAATCCGTTTTGTCTTCGCTTATTTTCTTTTTTGCTTGTTGGTGGTCGCATACATGAAGAAAGCAATAAACAGTTTAAAGATTAAACAAGACTTTTAGATCTTGGCTTATGGAAAAGTTTTTTACTAGAAGGAAGAAATGAACATGAAAAGAATAACAAGAGGAAGAGAGTACCTTACAATTCTTAAACAGCTTGATCTACATGCAGATTTTGCGTTTGGTCGAAACTTTCAGAAACTGAGAAATGAGACTAAAAAAGATATTACTCGAAAAAAGGGACTATATATATATTTTGGTAATACAGGTAAGAGATGATATGGAGGATGTATATGATTTCTTTGTAAGGTAATCACATGGATTTCATGAATACAATAACGAATACTGGGTTTAGCAATTAAAGAAAAAGTGTTAATTAAGAAGCTATGTAGGGGACAATGTATCTTGAGTTTTTCAAATTCTTTTGCAAATAAACGGAAAACAAAGTTATAAAGACTTTTCATTAATTATAACAGAAGTTATAAAGATATATTCGGTTTCGAAAATCAAACATTTTAGCTAGTTTGAGAGTGAATTTGAACATTAAAATTTTTAAGCTTTTTGAAACAATATTTATATTTGAAAAAGTATATAAAATAATTAATAATTTAAAATATTGAAAAGTCATGACAACATTGCGTTCAAAGAGCGACTTATTTTGATTCTTGAAATGCGAATCATGTCATCCTTTGTGGTAGAAGTATCAATGGTTCGGTCCAATCGGTTACTTTAAAATATTTGTACCGTACCAATTTTTCGATTATTCTAATGAATGTAACCAAAATTTGAATTTTCGAAATCGACTCAATCATCTCGATTTTTCTTCGCTTTCGATACTGTTTATGCTATTTTTTTTGTTGGCGTAATCTAAAACTATCTATAAAAAAGATGTATTTTCTATACAAGTCAATAACATTGAAGGATTATATTTGAATTTTGCTTAATGACACTGCATGTGCCTATTGCGAAGGACAGGAGGGCCAAGGCTGCAACACGCTAATGGAGTAGCTAATAGAGCTGCGAATCAAATGGCAAAGAAGGGTTGCAGTTTATCTTTTGAAGATCTTGTTATTTATCAAGTTCATCCTTTATATGTATTTTCTATCTTAGAACATGATAATCTGGGTACTGTGTTGCCTAGGTCAGTCACTATTTTAAATTTCAAGAACAGCTCTGATCAAGACAATCTGGGTACTATATTGCCAAGGTCAGTTCGATCTTGTAATAGTTAGGTTTATGTTTGAATAAAATGCCGTCCTTTAACCAAAAAAAAAAAGTCAATAACATTGAAAAGTATGTATCATTTTCGTAACACGTGGGAATCTGCCGAATAGTTCGGATCAAATCCTGAAGAAAACTTCCGCCTACTCAAAACTAAGAGGGTATGCCATCTACTACTAAAATCTTAGTTTTTGTAACAGTTGCGTTCTTCTATGCAAAAAGAAAACAAAGAAGTTTGGATCCAAAAAAATATGCGTAGGTAGTTCTAAACTCATATGTTCAGGTGACTGAACCAAATCAATTCCATTTATAAACCAATATTGATACAATATTCTAGGTGAATATTTGATGAGGGGTGCCTAAAAAGGATTCATGAGCAATATGGGGATGTAAAGTATTTTTAAATGTAAATTCTCAAAATTATATTTTTAAACAGTGGGTATGAATGCATAAAATTAAAAGAATAAAACAACATTAAACATTGATATAATTATTCCGATTGTCAAATTCAAGCTCATTCGTTTCTTCAAATAGATATTTGATCTGACTATCACCTATTGTTCAACACTAAATTAAATTTAAAATTGAGATTTTTTGGTAAAGATATTAAACCTTTATCCAAAGTGAACAAACTTTATAAGACCAAAGTAAACAATTACCCGCAAAAACTGTATAAAAATAAAGCTATCACTTCATGGTTACTATATTAAAAGGAGATTTGAATCGAGAATTGCGGAGTATAATTCAGTGTTGAAGGACAGTAGTTTCAATTTTAAATAGTAGTATTCGTAGTTCTACAGTAAGTTGGACATCGGGGTTACTACTTCCACCCTAACACTCAAGCCCAAAGACGAAATATTGTGCAATTTTATTGTAAAGATCAACTAGAAACGTATAGATATATTTATACATAAAAATTTAATATATAAAATATATTTTATGTATAGATATTATTCAGTACGGTTCGGTGTTTTATCAGTTTATTTTTGTATAATAAAAAACTTAATCTAATTTTTCGATACAGTTACAACTTTAAAATGAAATATACGATTGTAGAAAACCTCTGACGTGATATGGTTTGATTCGATCGACATGAAGATAACCGATAACATCCCTACTTTGTGGAATGGAGGGGTAGTTAAATTAGACATTTTAATAAAACATGAGCTTCTACCCCAAAAAAATGAAAATGCTTTTTCAATTAAAAAATTTCGTTCAGGAGAGGAAACTCATAATTAATTCTTTTTATATATGAGCTAATTGTTGTTCCATCAGTATAACTAAGCCCATAAAAAAAGGGGTTTTTACCTACAAAAAATTTAGTAATATTTTTCAAATTACAAGACATAGCAATACTTTTTTAGCACATTTTTACAATAAGCAAGATATTTCATTTTTGATAATTACACTTACACCTCACCCTCCTAAAAATCCTAAAAATATTTTCTCCACTTCTCCTAAACCAAATCAGCCGCCACCACTCTCAGATCCAAACATACAACTCCACCACCACAACCACCGATTCAAACAGAAACAGAGTCACCCCCCCCCCCCCGATGCAAACCATCACCCCCATCCACACCACCCATCACCCTCACCCCCAGATCTATGTAAAATAGTAACGTAGAGGAGTAGTCACGAGGCGCGCAACTTCAATCGTAACTCAAGTGAACGAAACAGAGGTGACACCTCGTTACTGTTACTGCCGGGGTGACAAAGGAACCAAACAAATGAGGTTCGGATATAGGTTTGGATTGATTAGAAATTAAAGTATTATGATTAAGAGATTGATCATTGATCTGGTGCGATGAAGAGGAAGTAGAATCTACGGTGACTGTGGCTTCTTGAAGGAACCATTATAAAACCCATTCCGATGAACTTATCTTCATCATTTTCCTTTCAAAATACACTTTCCATTCTTTGCTCTCTCCCTCTCTCCAAAATCAGGGAGAGTTGAGCCTTTTTTTTAGACAGTATTGTACAGATCTGAGTTTAGATATGTCTATGGGGTTTGTATCAAAATAAGATGTCGTAAAATTTCACAAAATGATTTTCCAATGCTGAAACGACTTTGAAACAGTTGAGACAACGGTGAAACAATCTGAAACAACGATGAAATAACCTGAAATTGTGCAAAAACAGTTACATACAGTTTGATATGGAGCAAAAATAGTGCAGAAACGGCGCTGAAACGGTACAGAAACACTTAGATACAGTGCTGAACATAGCCTGAAGCGATGTAGAAATAGTTAGATACAGTGGTGAACACAATCTGAAACGATGCAGAAACAGTTAGATACAGTGCTGAACACAGCCTGAAACGGTGCAGAAACAGTTAGATACGATTCGATATGGAGCAAAAATAGTGTAAATACAACACTGAAACACTCTGAAACCGCTAGTTAAAATATTCGAAAGAAAATGTAAAAAATAATGTGAAACAATGCAAAAAAGGTGAAATAGTTTAGAAATAATGAGAAACAACGGACAAACGGGATGAAACAAATGTTAAAACAGCTAGATACAATCTAGAAATAGTTAGATACGACACAGAATCACCTAAAATAATGCTGAAACAATTTGAAACAATGTTGAAATAGCATAGATACAGTGAGATATGGAGCAAAAATAGTACAGATACAGTGAGATATAGCGCTGAAAAAGTTAGTGAAAAAGTCCAAAACAAAATGTAAAAAATAATGTATAAAATCACAAAAAGGTGAAATAGTTTAGAAACAGTGAGAAACAACGCACAAACGGGATGAAATAAATACTAAAGTAGTCTAGAAACAGCTAGATAAAATCTAGAAATAGTTAGATACGATGCGGAATTATGTAGATACAGTGAGATACGGAAAGATACGACGAGATACGAGGTAGTTGGTAGTTGAGAAACATCGAGATACAATGAGACACAACGAGATACAGTGCAGATGGGATGAGGAAAAGTGAAATTGGAGAAAATGAGAGGAGTAAAAGTGAAATTGGGGAAATGGTGGGAGGAAAAGTGAAATAAAGGAAATTAAAAGGAGCAAAAGTGATAGTGAAGGAAATATGAGGAAGAATGTAAGAGTTTAGTATGTTATGGGAAAATATTGCTATATTTTTGTATGTTTGTATTTAACTTCTCATTTCCTTTATAATGGATAATTTTGCTAAAATATTGCTATGTTTTGTAAATAACTTCTAAAAATTGTACTTTTATGTAAAAATTTCTTAAAAAATTCACTAACGTAATATCCATATATATATTTAGGACATCAAATAAGACATGCATAAGAGAAAAATGTAATTTTCCTTGGCAATTAAATAATTTAATTTACCTTTTGGTTTTGAATTTCTGCCTACAACATATATCAAATATCGGGCAAGAGAATATGATTTGATTTTCAGTTGTTTAGAATTTTTTTTTTTTTTTTTTTGGTAAGATCAAAGAATACCAAATCTTTTGAGATTGGCTAGATTGTGCGACTCAAATATGAGTTTCGAAATCAAACTTTAACTTATTTTCATAATAAAATACTAACCCTACTTCGATCATAATCCAGGGCACAACGTGGTAAAACTTAATAAAATATTTATATAAAATTAATAAATACATGATATGTGTTGTCACAAATGTTTCACACTTATCTAGCTAGTTAATATTCTTTTTTATTTAATTAAATCACTTAAATGTATTAAGTTAATGTGATTTGGCATGAACATTGCGTGGAACTCTAAACCCCTCACTAAGGTTGGAGTGGGTTATCACCCACCACAGTTTTTAATGGTACTAATAATCCAAAGATGGAACTGTTTCGATCTGTTTTGGCCTTAAACAACTACTATCTAATTTATCTTTATTATAAAATCACAAACTAATAGTCTTACCGCTTGTTTGAATGGTTGTAACCCATGGTATGGTATTGTATTGTTATCATGGGTACAACGTTTGTTTTGATTGTTTCTCTAATTAATATTGTATGGAATCGTTAAATTCATGGTTATGTAACCATGAAAACTGTCACTTTATGTAACGACCGATTTGGTGGGATCGTGTCGTTATCTATTTTTCTTACCCACCATGCCCTCACTTATTATTTAATATTTTCATTTTATCCTTTACCTTATTTTTAATTATTAAACCACGATAAACAATACAGTCTATCCAAACATTGTACAACACAATACGATACCATACAATACAACACATTATGAAACGATAGGTAACAACCATCCAAACTGAGTGTTAATGAACTAGCAACCCGAATTGCATCAATCTGATTTGATGCTAAATCAAGTACATAATTTATCTGTATTCCCTTTTAAAGTTACAATCTGTTTTAAAGAAGATTACGAGGTTAGTCAATCCTGACTTGTCAAATATTTTCAAAGTTTATCACTCAATTCCAGATTCTTTCTTTATATGTTTTAGTTCTTTCCGTAGCTTTCATCCTTTGACCATTTGAAAATTGATTTTTCTAATGAACATGGGTGGCTCAAGAGTAATGCTATTAAAATTTCCGCTTTAAGCTCCCAAGAGTCGAAGGCCCCAATATTTACTATTACTTATATTTATTTATATTGGTAAGAGTTACTTTAACATAAAATATTATCAATTTGTTTCAATACATTAGATTGATTATAGTTGTCAAAAATCTTATGAACAGATATGACTTTAATTTGAAGTTTTGATATATTAGACAATGTTCTACTATAGAAAACTTGAATATTTTTTATAGAAAGAAACAAAAATTAAAACTTTGGAAAAAAAAAAATTAGCACATTATTAATGTCTTGACCATACAATCTTGTTTGAATGAACTGTGTTTATTTATTTATTAAAAAGATATTTGAAGAAATTATTTCAAAAAGATTAATGTATAGAATTTCGCTCAAAAGAACTAAAACAATGAACTTTAATGTAAAATATACATGTATATTATTAAAAATTCATGTATATACCCCAATCTTATTGAGCCACCCCTACTAATGAGTTTTGTTTTCTTATTAATATAATATAAGTGTAATATTTCAAATTGGATTTTAGTTTTTATATGGTAATATTTCTTCTTTTGTTTTCTTTCTTTTTTCCCTTTTGTATTTTATTCTTATAATGTTTGAATGAGTACGAAAGACAAATATGGAAAATATTATGGTTCCTCATTTAGAAGATACTGATTCGGTTATGCTAGTACTTCAGGCCATACGGAAACTCTTACTAGAAGTATAGTCTCTTTATGTAATCCAACTTAACTTTAAATTTTATATATAATATGTCGTACTTACCCAAAAAAAAAAAAAAAATACTGATTCGGTTGTAGCTTTCATCCTTTGACCATTTGAAAATTGAATTTCTAATGAGCATGGGTGGCTCAAGAGTAATGCTATTAAAACTTCCGCTTTAGGCTCCCAAGAGTCGAAGGACCCAACATTTACTATTACTTATATTTATTTATATTGGTAAGAATTACTTTAACATAAAATATTATCAATTTGTTTCAATACATTACATTAATTATAGTTGTCAAAAATTTTATGAACATATATGGCTTTAATTTGATGTTTTGATATATTAGACAATGTTCTATTATAGAAAACTTGAATATTTTTTATAGAAAGAAAAAAAAAACTTAAAAACCTTGAATTTTTTTTAGCAAATTATTAATGTCTTGACCATACAATCTTGTTTGAATCAACTGTGTTTATTTATTTATTAAAATATATTTGAAGAAATTAATTTAAAAAGATTAATGTATAGAATATCGTCTCAAAAGAACTAGAACAATGAACTTTAATGTAAAATATACATGTATATTATTAAAAATTTATGTATATACCCAAGATTGAGCCACCCCTACTAATGAGTTTTGTTTTCTTATTAATATAATATAAGTGTAATATTTCAAATTGGATTTTAGTTTTTATATGGTAATATTTCTTCTTTTGTTTTCTTTCTTTTTTCCCTCTTGTATTTTATTCTTATAATGTTTGAATGAGTACGAAAGACAAATATGGAAATTATTATGGTTCCTCATTTAGAAGATACTGATTCGGTTTTCAGCTATGAAGAAGAAGGAAAGTTACCATATACGTGATTGGAAGTTCCATCAATTACGAACTAATCAATAAGATTTTGAATTAATTGTCCAAGATTTTCTTCTTGAACTAGAGTCCATATTATATAAAGACTTATTGCTTGTTTAGGTTTACAATTGCCTGGTACTGGGGGAAAATTAGTAGCTGATCTGCTGCAAAAACTTGAGAGACCAGGTAAAAATCTCTTATTTGTCTGTTCATCCTCCTGATATATTTTCATTTTTGTTTTTATCTATTTCTTTTCTGTAAACAATTTTTATACATCCTTGTATACTTTCAAAATCTTGCATGTCAATGGACATCATCTTGATAGTGAGTGTTTTACCTTTAATAGTCCTAACTAGGATTAAAGAGACTCTGAATTTCAAATGCCGAATGCCAAAAGAAAAAAGTATTGACGTTTTGTTTTTTTCTTTTCTATTGACTCGTAAAGGGATGATAGTCTTACAAAAGTCAATAAACTATCTGTGTTCCTATTCCGAGGCATGAGTTTTGTGGTGCGGGAATCTCCTTTGTTGAAAAATTACACCGTAAGCATAAGGTCGAATTATTTATATAACAGATGATGAACTCCCCTGGTAAGAATTTTGCGTCCACTACTATTTAGAGATAAAGAAAATAGGCACCCGCAAGGGTAGCTGAGTTGGTTCAACAAGTAGTTTCTCACTTGGGTTCAAATCCCCTTGCCAAACAGCCTTTTCAGTTTGAGCCTGTCGCATAGGGCTTGCCTAATACGGTTTATTTTCAGTTTGAGCCTGTTGCATAGAGCTTGCCTAGTGTGGTTTACCTCTCCTGTATGGTTTGCAGGCTATTGCATCAGGAACGGGGTTTACCCAGAGCGCCATTAGAAAGATTTATCGTTTGTGTATTTATTTTTGTTATTATATATAAACAAGAGAAACTTGTTAGTGGAACATAGAAAAAAGAAACACTTGAATATTTTAACGGACTATTTAGATGACAAGTGAATAGCGTATGAGATCTCATTTAATGTGGTTCTTCAAGGAGCATTGTTACACTTTATTTATTACTACAAAAAAGAAGGATGATAATCCCGACAATGATTTCAAACTTGTTTAAAGGTTTATGAGGCATAGTTGTACAGATATATTTGAAGTAAATTCAAAGAGATTTCTAACACTTTTAATCAGCCAGACAACCATCCAAATAAAAAATGCCGATTAGTTTTCATAAATATATAATAATTGCATAATCAATGTACAACAAGCTTCTGGGTGTTTGTGTTAATGTTCCCTTAATTTATATTCAATAATTTTGTTGCAATATAATTCAATTTTCCATCTTTATCTTGTGGCGGAACTAATAAATCATGTTCTTCCTCGTCTTAAAATATATTTTAGCTCATTTCATTTTTATTTGCTATTGTAATATTTTCATAGATTTTCTTAAACCTCTTTTTCCAATTTCAACAGATTCACTACATGGAAGAGGTAATATCAAGCACCACTACTTATGTAAGTGAGAATTCTTATGAATCAAGCAGTAACAATCAGTTACGCAACAAAAAGCGCCCAAGAGATGAAGGAAAAGCTTGTAACTCAAGTTCAAGATTTAAGGGAGTAGTAGGCCAACATAATGGTCATTGGGGAGCTCAAATTTATGCTAACAAAAGAATTTGGCTTGGTACATTTAAGTCAGAGAAAGAAGCAGCAATGGCTTATGATAGTGCTGCCATTCGTCTTCGTGGCGAAGATTCGCACAGAAACTTTCCTTGGACTAACTTGACACTCTTAGAACCAAGTTTCCAGGGTCAGTTTTCAACAGAAGACATTCTCAGGATGATCAAAGATGGTTCTTATCCTTCAAAGTTTGATGAGTTTTTGAAAGAAAAATATGAAGAGAATCACCCTTTGAATACAATACAAGGCAATGAGGTATTCTCATACAAACAATTGTTCACAAAAGAGCTTACTCCAAGTGATGTTGGAAAGTTAAATAGGCTTGTGATCCCTAAGAAATTTGCATTGAAGTATTTCCCTCAAGTCATTGGTAAGGGGGATGATTGTGACAATCAGGAATTTGAAGATTCTGAGTTGGTTTTTTATGATACATCGAGGAGATTATGGAAGTTTCGTTATTGTTATTGGAAAAGTAGCCAAAGCTTTGTTTTCACAAGGGGTTGGAATAGATTTGTGAAAGATAAAAGTTTGAAAGCCAAAGACACTATAGTTTTCCATTCGTGTGAGTATAAAATTGGACCTGAAGAGATTTGCAATGTGTTTGTGATAGATGTGGTAAAGGCTAATGAGGACTTGCCAATGGCTTCAGAGTTCCATCTTCAACAAGCTAGTGATTATGATCATGAAGTGGAAAGAAAAGAATGCATCATGAAGATTTATTCAACTGATCGTGTTGTGGAACCAGTTATGCTTTTTGGGCAGCAAATAGGCTGGACAGAGAGACAATAAAACACCTTGTTTAGCAATTGTGCTATTAGCATTCGACGAATTATAATTTTTTTTTTTAAATTTTTGTGCGAGACTTCTTCGATTGAAAGGTCTCGACTTTGCAGACTATTTTGACATTTGAATTAACTTATCTTTGTTAAGGTATTGATATACAAAATTAGAGGACTATCTCTTTTTTCTTGATAGTAATGCTAATAGCGTTCAAAGAAAAATGCACGAGTTTCATCCAAAAAGTTTCTCTCGGTTTTCTGAATAAATTCTACTGGATATTGGAGTCAAACATCAAACAGGAGGTATGTGAAAGCCACAATTTATGATATAATTTTAAGAAAAATAGGAAAAGAAGTAATTTTGACAACTAGAGGGGTAAAAGAAAAGGCATGTCACCTAACTAGCAATCAAATTTTGTCGCTAAAAGTCGTAAAATCATATCATTGTTGTTCTTTGTGTTAGCTAAAGGCAAACAAAAGCAAAATCAAAATAAAGTGTTGGTTAAACAAAGATGATTCCGAGTTCACGAGTTACTTGTGTCTCCTTAAGGAATCGAATCCCCTCACTGTTGTTCATGTTACTTGTGGTTCAACTTTGCAGTTGTTGCGCCCTATTTTGGCACTAGTCAAAATAGTTTACAACTTCCAGAACTCTTTTTGGGTAAAGAATGGAGTCACCACCTAAAAATTCTAAGATCTGCTAAGACACCTAATTAAATTAAATAAATGTATGCTTAACTCCGGTTATAGTCTGCGAAACATATGGATTCTTGGCAAGGGTTCAAATTATTTAAAGGGGAGGTATTAGGCACCATTTAAGATCCGTCAATGGAAGCGGTTCCGTTTCGGACTTGATTTAGTAAAATGAGGTATTGGTGTAAAAGAACGTATGAACAATTTAACTTAAGAGGATTGATGAATAACTAGCAAAGTGAATATTTAAAGAAACTATTTAATTCCATACAATTATATCAATTCAAACTAAGATGGTAGCAAATTATTCACTCTGTGCAAGAAAAAGCTTATAAGTAATGATAACAATAATAGTAATAAATCAAAACAGAAATATAACCAAGCTCCTTTTCAAGTTCCCAAAAAGTTATCCCAAGTTTTAATGTTCAAAGAATAAATAAAATAAAAGTAAGTGTGGCTCGAGTGACATTCTTGAAATGCTTTGAATTCCTCAGATAATATCTTTAACCATGATTTAAGGCGTCTCGAGCTACTCTCATGTGTTTTCTTCTAGCAAATTCCAAGAGTAATACTGAACCTGCTTAAGAGTGAATCTGCTTATGTTGAGCTTTACTTAATTTACTGGCCATGGTTGAGAGTTGCGAGACAAACCACTTAATCGGGGCGTACATGAAAAGAAAGATTTTTTTTTTTAAAAAGCATGTAAAATGGCATCTCCACTAAAGGTAATGAGCATACAGCCTACATATGCATAAAATTCTAAATGACAATCCTATGTGTGAAAAAAAATTGATCTCCATTATCATGTTATTGACTAGATATATTAGCAAGATAATATTTTCATTTAGCTTAATCCTCACGAATATTTCATCTCACATAGCTCAAACGCCTATTGAAACTCACGCCAGGAATATTTCAAGACTTCTATTATTCACCATGTCAATTTGTGTCCAAGAAAAAGAAGTAATTTGCACGAATAAATGCAGTTTGATGGGAAGAAAGTTAACCAATCACATGCAAAAGTACACTACTCGCTCAATTCTTGCTCTCTTCTTTCAATCACATGATCTTTAAAACTTTATCACCTTAATCCTGCATATAAGTTCCTTTTGACCGGTAGCAAGCAATTGTACATGGCTGGCAAGTCTTAGGAAGATAGCTAAATTTCCTTATCAGTTCCTAAATTTAGTTAGCACAATGCAGCCTATCCTTCCACTATACACATCCTACAAACTGAGGTTCACTCGTTAATAAAGACATCAACCATTTTCGCAAATAATGAACTAGCCAAAACCAATAACGATGCTTATTCCAGACGTAACTATTGGCACAGAAGCAACAGGGGAATAAACAAAAATCACTACTAAAACAAAGCTTTAACCATGAAAATAAACCACTGTATCAGGAAGCCAACGAAAAAATAACAGCACTGTTGAATTCAAGCAACAATGGAGAAGAAGCAGTGGAAGAACAGAGAGAGAAATTGGGGAGAATCTTAGCTCCAATATGAAGAACTTACAAAATGAACTTAGCTACTATTCTAAGCAACCTACCTACTATTTATACTAATAATTGAAACTAACTAATTAATTACAAGCTTACAAATGGTTAGCTTAGACATACTAACTTCTATTATTTACACTTTAACACCAATCACTTAATTCAACACTCATCCTCAAGCTGAAGGTTGAAAAATATTCTTCAACTTCAGCTTGGAGACTAGATACTCATGTTGATATCTTCCAAGGCCTTTATCAAGAGATCTGCTTGCTGCTCTATCGTGCTTATGTGATGTGTCTCAATCAAACCTTGCATAGTTCATTCTCTTACAAAATGGCAGTCAATATCTACATGTTTTGTTCTTTCATGAAAGATAGGATTGCCTGCAATTTGTATTGCAGCTTTGTTATCACAGAAGAGTTCCACAAGTTGCTTGATCATAAATCCCAGCTCACTATACAGTCCAACAAGCCAGATTATTTCAGCAGCTACAGAGGCCATGCTTCTGCTAAACTTTTGGCAACTGTTTCTTGTTTCTTTGATTTTCATGACACTATAGCCTCTCCAAACTTATCAGGTACTCTGTCACAGATCTTCTAGTCTGCAGACATGCACCCCAATTAGAGTCACAATAACCAGTTAGCTTATTTGTGGCTATAGCACGCATTAACAGTCCAAGACCAGGTGCTGCCTTGATATATCTTACTACCCTTAAAGCTGCATCCATATGAGACTGCTCTGGAGCATGAATAAGTTGGCTTAAGACCTGCACTACAAATTCTATATCCACCCTAGTCATAGTAAGATATAATAGCCTCCCCACAAGTCTTTGATATCTTCCTGGATCTTCCAATAATCTATCAGTAACAACAGTTCTAGAAATCTTGTTCTTTTTTCTTGTAAATTCATCATATTCTGCTGAAGTACGTGGCTGATTGGTATCTAGAGGAGAATTAACTGGCTTAGTACCACTTTGTCCCATTTCAAAGATAATTTCTAGAGTATACTTCCTCTGACACATCAGAATACCCTCCTTAGACCTAGCAAATTCATTGCCTAGAAAGAAGGCTTAATACATAAAATGGCACCCAACCTTGGCCCCAAATCCCTTTTACACACTTTTAGAATACGAGTTTCTTTTGAGACACCTTAAATTGAAACTTGTGTGTCTAAGACACACCATTTTTGTCTCGGGGCCTATGCGTGTTTCTCACCCATAACTAGGCAAGTGAAGTAAGAAAATTCTGTTCAAATTCTTACTTATTAGCCAAATGTCAAAATTGCATTTTTATTTTCTTTTTTATAAAAAAACAAAGAAAATTTATTTAGGTCGCCATCCTTGGAGCCAACCCCCACCCCACCACGGTATTCTTCTCTAAACTCTTTTTCCTTTGTCCTTCTTCAATTCCCCCTATCCTCCATTCTTTATAATTAATTTAAAAAATCTCACGCCACTCTCTTGTTTCTTCTCCAGACCCTTCGTCCCTTTTGTTTCTTCAATGCCCTTTTATCTTTTAACTAAAAGTTTTACATGGTTTTAGAGAAAACCCACCAAAAAAATGGAATAAAAAATTTTCAGTAGTTAGTTTATTGTTCCGAAAATTATAGAGTTTCAGTAAAATTTCCCTCTTCAATTAAGGAGGATAAAAAATTATGAAATTTCAATTACACTCTACTGCATTTTCTTTTCTTGGACGTTAATGGTGGTGGAAGTCATAGTTGTTGTTTCTTTAAATTTAGATGAAGATAATGTATGGGGGTTGGAGGAGAACGCATTTGGGGGGGGGGGGGACTGGTAATAAACTAGAGGTGGTGTTGGGCGAAGAAGTCATGGTGGTGGGTAAGAATGAAGGAGATGGGGGCATACTTGTAAATCTCAAATATATAATTTTAAATATATATTTTTAAAATATTTCAGTGACACGTGTCATGACATTATTGGTGCGTGAAATACACCTGGTTTAGATATAGTGGTCAGCACAATAGTGGTGTGTCTTAGACACACAAGTTTCAATTTAAGGTGTGTCAAAAGAAACCTGTATTCTAAAAGTGTGTCAAAGGGATTTGAGGGCAAGGTAAGGTGTCGTTTTATGTATTAAGCCTAGACAGAATTTCAGCTCTCCTAGGTCCTTCATCTTGAATTTCAGCCGCAAGTCATTTCTGGATTTTCAAAATCAAATCAGCATTGCTTCCTGTGACTAACAGATCATCTACATAGAAGTACCACAGCTATATCAGATCCTGATCTTCTAGTGAACAAAGAGTAATCAAAGTAGCTCTGCCTGAACCCCAGCTGCCTCAAAGCTTCAGTGAGATTCAGGTTCCATTGCCTAGGGGCTTGCTTAAGTGCATACAAGGACTTGTGCAATTTGCAGTCTGACTTCCTCTTCATCTTCTCCCCTGTCTGCAAAAACCTTGAGGAATATCCATGTACACCTCTTCCCACAAGTCACCTTGGAGAAAAGCATTGTGCACATCCATCTGATAGATACGCAATTTTTAGAAGCTGCTACTGCAATGAGAGACCTAACAGTGACCATCTTAGCGACAGGATAAAAGGTCTCCTTATAATCCAGCCCTTCTTTCTGACTGTATCCCTTGGTGACCAGCCTAGCTTTATATCTCTCAAATTCATTAGAAGCTGTGTATTTAACTTTGAACACCCACTTGCAGCCAATTCCTGACTTCCCTAGAGGTAATGGAACAATTGCCCATGTATGATTGTCCTCCAAGGCCTGGATCTTATTTTTCATAGCAGCAATCCAGTTGGGGTCTTTACTAGCTAACTCAAAGGAAGTAGGTTCTGTAATACTGGAAAAAGAGGATAGAGCAGGCTTTTATGTAGGTGTAAGTTTGTCATACTCTACATAATTAAACATAGGATAGGAGCAAGAGGTGCTCTTGGTAGTGGTGACATAGTCTTGCAGCCACACAGGTGATCTGCTGGTCCTGGAGATATGTCTAACAGGAACAGATGGTGCAACCTGTTGAATGGGAGAAACAAGATCAGGAACATGATCATTGACTTGTTCTGCAGGTGGTATAATTGGTTCTGGAGCTGATACTGCAGCGTTAGGCATCACAGGCTGATTAGCAGGCATATGATCCTGTCGGAGATGCTGAATTGATACATTCAAAGGCTCTGAATCTGCTGAGGTGGTGTACTGAAAAATTGGAAATAGAGAGACACTTGAATGAGCCATTTGACTGAATGGAAAAACAGTTTCTTTGAACATAACATCTCTACTAATAACAAATTCCTTGGAGTGAAGATCAAATAACCTGTAGGCCTTTTGAGTGAGAGAATAACCTAGAAACACAGTTGGAATAGCTCTAGGGCTGAATTTGTCATGCTTCTTGACAGAAGTGGCATATGCCAAGCATCCAAACACCCTCATATGGCTCAAAGCAGGCTTGCTATTGAACATCCTTTCATAAGGTGATTTACCATTAAGAATGTTGGATGACAGTCTATTGACGATATACGCAGCAGTGAGAGCACATTCTCCCCAGAACCTAAGTGGAACACTAGCTTGAAATCTTAGTGCCCTGGCTATATCAAGTATATACCTGTATCTCCTTTCAACTACCCCATTTTGTTGAGGGATGTATGCACAGGAGCTTTGGTGTATGATGCCTAAAGACTTCAACAGACTGTGCACTTGAGAATTGAAAAACTCACCCCCATTATCAGTCCTTAAGAAGACATTAGCGACCAATTTCAGAAAATCTCTCAAGACAACTATAACTTCAACCTTTGAATTTAAAAGAAAAATCCAAGTATACCTGGAAAAACCATCTACCAGTGTTAAAAAGTATTTTTTACCATCATGTGTAGGCACTCTATAGGGACTCCACACATTACCATGAACAAGCTGAAAGCAAGCATTAGAAACAGTGACATTATTTGTAAATGACAATCTTTTTTGCTTTGCAAGAGGGAAAACAGTACAATATTCAGCACACTTAGAGCTCATATTTTTCACATAATTCAGTTTCTTCAATGTAGGTATAGTAGCATGTCCTAATCTCATATGCCAAAGAGAATCACTAGTACTTGCTTCACAATCACTTATTGTATTTACATTCAGGGATTTAGCTAAAGCTATAGAATTTTCTTCTGTCTTTTGTGATTGCACATTGTCCACTCTCAACACATATAGTCCAGCTTCAAGTCTTCCAATCCCCTTCACCTTCCCATTGCAAGGGTCCTGAAAAACACACATATCAGGGTAGAACACCACTGAGCATTTTAGTTCTTTAGTAAGCTTGAAAACAGATAGCATGTTGTATCTGAACTCAACTATATGCAGAACATTAGTTATCTTGCAATTTTGAAACACATAGGCTGACCTACATGAGCTACTAATGCAAATTCTCCAGCAGGCAAGTGAAATCTTCCATCCTTACCTGAGGTCATCTTTCTTACCTCAGGTAGCATGCTCAAATTACCAACCATATGGTTGGATGTACCTGTATCAATTATCCCCATTATGTTTTTTGCTTTAGGCATAAGGGAAGATTGAATACCTGCTGCTTTTGGAGTGTTCTCATTTCCAGATCCTTGACCAATTAGCTGAAGTAGTTGCATATAATGATCATGAGTAAATCTAGGACCTGAGCCAAATTGGGAGTTCTGATGTGCCTCAAACTGACTGGAAGATCCAGCATTCTTTCCCCAGCTCGTTCCTGCATTATTGGCCCAACTGGGTCCTGCATTGTTAGTCCATTTTTCATACATTTCTTCCTGTTGGTTTACACATTTGACAGAGTTGTAGTTATTGTATCCTGGTTTCTTCTTGTTCAAGTTCTTCTTGTGCTTGGGATGATTCTCAGGATAGCCATTCAGCTTCCAACAACCCTCTTTTGTATGATTTGTCCCATTACAGTAGTCACACAGAAGATTTCCCTTCTTTTGAGAGTTATTTGCCTTATTCTGGTACTTATTGTTCCGGTAATTATCCTGCCTAGGATAGTAATTGTTTTTAGTGCTCATTAAGGCAGTTCCTTCAGTGATTTCACTCATATGCACAAAATGCACCATGGCTCTCTGATTTTCTTCTAATATAATCATGGAATAGGCTTGGCTAACACTGGGTACTGGCACCATAAGCAGGATCTGACTTCTCTGTTGTGAAAACGACTCATTGAGTCCTATAAGAAACTGAAATAGCCTCTGCCTTTGTATATGTTCCAAAAAAGGCCAAGCTTCTTCCCCTGTACTCGCAGGTGCTGGCACTAGAACATCATATTAATCCCATAGGTCCCTTAACATAGAGAAATAAGCTGAAACAGATGTTGTTCCTTGACTAGATGTAGCTATTTCCTTGTGAAGGTAGTAAACCCTAGATGCATCAGCTTTATCAAATCTCTCCTTCAAATTGGACAGACTCGATGCGTACTCCTTGCATACACAATACTACACCACAAGTCTTTAGTGACAGTATTCATTAGCCATGAAAACACAAAGGCATTACATTTTTTCCATTGTCATGTAGATTTGGATCATAGCCCTCTTTCTTACATTTTCCATCTATAAACCCTAATTTTCCTTTAGTTAACAGTCCAATTCTCATACTGCGACTCCATAGGGCATAGTTATCAGAACTAGAAAGTACTCTAGAGATCAATGAGGTACCTGATGAATCAGAAGGATGTATGTACAGGGGATAATTATGATCAATTTTGAGTGCTACTTGAAACGACCTCGGTTACTCGTTTCGGAAGTTAGGACTCCGATTGGTGTGCCGATAATTTTAGAATATTCGTAATATCCATTGGGACTTATCTGTAAAATTTGAGCTAAATCAGACATCGTTTGGTAGGCATCGGAAGAAGGTTTCAGTTTTTATTGTCAATAAATATAAAAAAGGGACTTTCGAGCTCGGTTTTTGTCGAATGAGCTCCGATTTGAAATCCGAAAGCGCCGTTGGGTTCGTATGATTATTTATGACCTTTGTGAACTTTCGAAAGTGAATTTCAATGTTGTTCGGCTAGTTTCCGCTAAAATGCCGAAAGTTAAATAATTTGACCTTTTCCATTTCAATTCGCATCTTGAGTTTCGGGAGTCTGATTTGAGATCCGCCTTCGCGAGTATGTTACATATATTTTGTATAACTGGTATGCAAAAGTTGGAATTGATTCGAATATCGTAGGATTCCGTTTTAATTTTCATCGCGAAAAGAAAAGAATAGAAAATAAAAAAAATGAAAAAGACAAAAAAAGACGAACAAGGAAAAAGTTAGGCGGTTCCCTATTGGCCTTTATAACCTATGTTATCAACTCAATGTTGAGGCAATCAGAGAAAATGATACAGTAACAGAGAAACGAGAATGACACAGTAGAAATTGGAAAAAAATGCTAGAAAATGAGAAAAGGGGCTGGAGAAAAATAGTATTTTCACCTCAGAACATTCAGGTAATGATCTTAATATATTATTTGAGTTTATTACGTATGTTTGAATATATTTTTACGATAAAAATATGGATATTAGACATCGCCCTAATGACGTAAATTGATAGTTTAAAGGGTCAAATGGACCCCGATAATGAAATTGATTATATATTCGTACTCAGTGAGTTATGGGCAGCATATAAATGTAATCTATTTGGGGTTTGGTTATGTGACCTTAAACCCTGTATATAGGCCTGGCCTACGTATTGCGTATGTGAATAGGGTGTCAGGTTCCTACCTGGATTGTTCTAAGATGTAATGAATGAAGCCTTTAGCCTTATGTGATATATTTTTCTGCTTATTGAACACAGTGGGATCGTTTGGCAATGGAACCAAAGGATAAAGCGGTTATTGATTAGCAGAGCTAACTTTTGGAAGAGGTAAGTGTTTATATCCATTTCTTTGGAGGCACCTGGCCTCGTGGATTTTCTACCACGTGTTCCTTACGTGTGTAGCTGCCGATAGGCGTACTCTTTACGCCTCAGCTTTGGATTTACATTGTATATTATATGTTATGTCCTGTTGTTGGTATTGCATTGAGGAACTAAGCATTATACTCTGGCTGTGAGTTGGCATCTACTTCCCGGCTGTCTATGAGAGTCCCGCGCCGGTGAAGGGTTATTATTGCATCACATTGCATTTATATGCATTATATGTCATTCATATGCATTACATTGTATGTCATATTGGGTGCAGGAGTATTCCGCCCCAGGAGCAGGAGTATTCCGCTCCATTGTATCATATTGAGGGTAGGAGGATTCCGCCCCAGGAGAGTGCAGGAGTATTCCACCTCAGCTTTACATTATATCGGGTGCAGGAGTATTCCGCCCCAAGAGAGTGCAGGAGTATTCCGCCTCTAGTTTATATTATATCGGGTGCAGGAGTATTCCGCCCCAGGAGCAGGAGTATTCCGCTCCAGTTGGTTATCAGATTGGATTCCCCTCGAATGCAGGAGTATTCCGCTTCGGGATGGGATTACGGGCACATGTAACCCTTTGCATCATATTTCATTTCATTTCATTTCATCTCATTTCATTTCATTTCATACCATTGTGTAGACTTGTGGTGCATAACTACTGTTCTGCTTCTACTTGCATTGCTTATTTGTTGATATGTTTCTAGCTCGTATTCCTGGTTGAGTTTATGGTTTTAGAAGTGTTTCCAGTCACTATCTGGCTCTTCCTTTTTATAATTTAAATAAGAGGAATTTGGTTTATCTCTTTCTTCTTCCTGACTAGCTATCCTATTCTTTGAGGTGGCTAGTCTGCCCCACTTATTGAGTCCTTTTGACTCACCCTTGTTTGTTGTTTGTTTCTTGTCTATCTATTTCGTTTCGGCAGGTTCGCTCCATGATTGAGTTCGCCACGTTGTGTAGGAGCGAAGACGACTTCAGCTGTCAGGGTGAGCCAACTTTTATTCCGGATGGCCACCAATTTATTGGTTATTATTTCAGTTGCATCGTGCTCCCTTCAGGAGGTATCTGTCTTTTTTTGTACTCTTAGATGTCTGGTCTTGATAGCCCTAAATCTAGTATGTTTGGTAGTCAGCTGTAATTTCTTTTGTACAACTTAGAGGTATCAGTATATCTGTGTTTTTTTTTTAAATCTTTCCCTTATTCGTGAATTGTTATATTTATTTTCCTGATTTTATTTGTAAGGGTTCGCCCGACGGGTCTAGGGGAGGATGTCGGGTGCCCGCACGGCCTAACCGGATTTCGGGTCATGTCAGTTGGTATCAGAGCCCGATTTAGAGTCTATCCAGACTAAGACAGTGTCTAGTAGAGTCTCGCTGATGGGTACGTAGACGTCCGTACTTATCTACGAGAGGCTATGATGGCATTTAGGAAGTTTCACTTCCTTCTTTTCTGATCGTGCGTCGGTCTAAGATGCAAAAGTATTTTTGTTAATTCCTTCGTGGCAATTGTAAACCCTCGTACAACAAATCAACAAACAGTATGAGTTCAAGACGAAGCCGTCTAGCATTGGGCTAGCACTGACGAAGCCCCGAGAGTTTTGATCATGCTGACGATCTAGTTACGGAGGTCCCAGCTGTACGAGCTTGCGATGGGCAAGGGAGCAGGACCTTGTGGTTCCCTTGGCTTTCTACGATGTTTTTACGAGAATCTTGGCAACGGAAATACCGCAAGAACCTATTATTCGCTAAGCAGCTTATCAGGTTGCCGCAGATATAGATGTTCGGTCTTAGGGATCTCCTATTCCAGTTCTTAATATTGCCTCAGTAAATTATGTTCCAGAGGCAGCATGTGTTGCGCCACCAATTGCTCTGGCTGGTTAGCCAGCCGAGGTAACAGTTCGGTCCGAGTGCCCAAAGAGATTATATTATTTTACGCGGTTGAACCTTCCGATATTCTTAAGCAATGCATCAGATAAACCTCATGATTTTTTTGAATAAAATAATGTCAGCGTATCCTTCAGGCTCTTGATTGTATCGAGCGGTATGGTGTTGTTGGTATGGTATTGATTATTCTTCTTTCCAGTTTCAGGGGTCCAGCCTGGAATTGGTGGGCCGCTCTCTTATTAACTAACTTCGTTCGATTTTTTCTTTTGGATTCGTGGAAAAATTCCTTTCGAGTAGCGAGCGAGATGAAAAGTGTTGCTAGTTTGAGTGGATTGGACAGGGTAGCCTGTCGGTTAGCCTGTTGGTGTTTCAGAATATGAGATTGAATTCTATAGAATGGCTGAATATGCATTAGAACTAGTTCATGAGCCTTTCGAGAGATTCAAAGATTTATTGATAATCTTTATTTTTTTCCCCTTGAGATCCCGGATGGCTTGAGAGATTGAGGTCGGGATTTCATTTGATGTTGTTTTTGATATCGCCCGAAGGTACGAGGCATACCATAAGTTAAAGTGGGAAGAGTTAGAGCGGGAGAGTAAGAGATCCCGTGGCTCTAGTGGGCAACCATGGTACCTCATTTGGAGGTAAGAATTTTGATTATTTTGGGAGGTCATCTTCCAGGTTATCTCAGCTTGTGTCACTTGATTCTTAGAGTGCGCCAGTAGCTCATCAAGACCAGATTCAGTCTTCTCTTTACGGCTATCAACAATCTTTCCAGCTTCCATTTTTCAGCGAAAATGTGGTATTATTGTCATGAGTCTGGCTATTCTTTAAAGAGTTTTCTGTTACTCCAACAGGTAGGCAGTCGTCCTTTCTCTCGTCAGGCACCTGCACAGTCGCAGGAGATTTTTTTTAGATGTCAATCCTCTAGAGAAATGCCACCATCCAGTAGAAGTTGAGAGCGTGGTGGCAGTGGTTATTCAGAAGGTGATTATCAGGGTAGTGGCTCAACTCAGCTGCAGAGGCAGTTCTATGAACTGCTAGTCTGGCAGGATGCTGAGGCATCCGATGTAGTAGACCCATGTATTTCTTCTTCCCTTAAGATTTGATTCTCCCGATCGATCTGGAGATGGTCTGTCATATCATGTTCCATGGTTTCCTTGGATATTGTTTCTGTTAAGAATCGGCTGCGGTAGAGGGGCGAGCTTTTGGTATGATTTATTCCTGGCATTGGTGAGACCCTACTAATTTATCTGGTCTAAATATGAGAGATTTGACTGTGAGTGTTGCTATTGTTTACTTGGCATCCTATTGTGCCACCTTCTATTATGATGTCAAGTCATTTTACCTCTCTCCTCGGAAATCAGTGTTGGTGGGATGATGGGATTCTTATTCGTCACCATCATGAAGTGTCGTTGTTTCTTCCGGTGTAAAGTGGCTGGTAAGTAATGCTCGATCTGTGTGTCTCCTCTTGGTTCGAGATTCTAGTAGAGTCATGTTATTCTATGAGCTTGTCTTAGTTATAAAAGGGTTTTCTGGTAAATTGTCAGAGTTTCCTTCTTATTGGGAGGTTAAATTGGTATGGATGTTTTTTCATAAAGCTTATTTAATGTCTATCTCTTCAATTGCGATTCTTTGGCTCGCTTGAATCGGAAGTAGTCTAGCTTCGGTAGCCAAGCAAACAAGAAGATGAGAATCCTAAAGCTCTAATTATTTCCATCCTCAGTCCGTTGCCATCTTTTCTTTATCCGGCACTAGTGAGCTTGGGCGATTGGTAGCCGCTTGTGACGTTCCCTGTGTTGAGCCAGAGTACGTGTTATTGTAGCCGGGTAAGCATATTATTGTTTTGGATATCAATTTATCCGGGTATCCATTCCCATGTATAGTATAGTGCTGGTTCTATTTTTGCGGATCATCCAGTTTCAGGGGAAACTCTGCCGAAATTTTTATAAAGAAGTACCATCCATTAGGCGGCGGTGTTTACGATAAATGTATGGAGTTGTGAACTTGAGAATTGCAGCTGTTTGGCAACTCGAAAGTGTAGTTGGTAGCTTAGGTCTACCTACGTTCAGCTTTTAGCTAAATCTTCTTTAGTCCAACAGACTGTGCGAGGATGGTTATTCCTATTCAAATGGCTGCATAAGTTTGTGCTTTAAGTGGAGGAGTCTTCCTCCAAATACTGAATGATAATATTAAATTTATGAGGTGTTGATACCACTTTTCTCATGACCCAAAGTAAGGCCACGGCAGAAATCTACAATGAGTGTCGATCATTGATAAACCCACTAATAATCTATTAATGATAGAGATAAGCCGACAACCTGATCGTATATACGTACCTATCTGCTGAAAGCATAATGTCTGGAAAGATGACACGACTTTAACTTGTTGGCAATTAGAACACTGAGCCACAAATTCTGCTATGTCACACTACGTTCCGTCCCACCAATAAATCTTCTTAAGATCATGGTACATCTTAGTCGAACCTGGATGAACAGTGTATTCAGATTAATGTGCCTCTATCATAATCTGTCCACGTAAATCTACAACATCAAGAACGCTAAAGTCTATCTTTATACATGAGAACACCGTCAGTAGTAACCCTACGTGGTGACTTTGGTTTTCTTCTGGCTATCTATCTATATTTAACTGGAACTGGATCCTCATAATGACGATGTTTTACTTCATGAAAATTTAGAGTTAAAAGTCTAGTGCAGCTTATCGTCCATCCATCATTGGCATATCTCCTTCACACCTTAACTCTTTGAGAAGTTACTTTAGCGTTATAAGTGCACATGTAATCAACTTTGTTGCTGGTATTTTGCCTCAGCTCATGGTCCAACTACATGTCTCTTTTATATTCACTTTTTCAAGTCATAATATTTCTAATTCAAAGACAATACCCTGAAATAGATATTCAGTCTGAAGATCATTGCTGGTCTGCATCATATTATCCAGTAGTTGCATGATCCTTATCTTTATATGATAGACCTTGTTCAGATGAACCTTTGACATGCATTAGGATATGAGTAACTACATTCCCACAAGGAGCTTGCAGAACAACACTAACATTAACTGAGATGTTGCATAGTGCGTTCGTAAAAACAATATAGCTTGCATCAAATTTTCTATAGTGTGTAGTGACAAGGTACTTCAAAAGCTCCCCTATTACATCAAGTGTGAGCTAATTTTTAGTTCCATCGACCTGTTCTATATCAAAAGGTATATCGAAGGGGTGATTATCGGCTGAATCATGTTAACCCATTCAAGGTTTCATGTATCTTTGTTTCGAAAAAGTAAAACTCTCCTCTCGTGATCGAGGAAGGGCCAGTTATTCAAAATAAGTTGGGCAATGGTGTTTTCATATTATCCAGATATATTTTGTTCCAAAAGTTCGATATGCGTGTTATAATTCTGATCCTGTAATCAAGAAATAATACCTGTGGAATAGCTTATGAAGATCGTGCAAGTTCTTTTGCTATCTGTGTGAATTTTTCTTTAGACTTAGGCTCGTTCGAGGACGAACGAGAGGTTAAGTGGAGGAGAATGAAACGACCTCTGTTAGTCGTTTCGGAAGTTAGGCCTCCGATTGGCGTGCCAATAATTTTAAAATATTCGTAATATCCATTGGGACTTATCTGTAAAATTTGAGCTAAATCAGACATCGTTTGGTAGGCATCGGAAGAAGGTTTCAGTTTTTATTGTCAATAAATATAAAAAAGGGACTTTCGAGCTCGGTTTTTGCCGAATGAGCTCCGATTTGAAATCCGAAAGCGCCGTTGGGTTCGTATGATTATTTATGACCTTTGTAAACTTTCGAAAGTGAATTTCGATGTTGTTCGGCTAGTTTCCGCTAAAATGCCGAAAGTTAAATAATTTGACCTTTTCCATTTAAATTCGTATCTTGAGTTTCGGGAGTCTGATTTGAGATCCGCCTTCGCGAGTATGTTACATATATTTTGCATAACTGGTATGCAAAAGTTGGAATTGATTCGAATATCGTAGGATTCCGTTTTAATTTTCATCGCGAAAAGAAAAGAAAAGAAAATAAAAAAAATGAAAAAGACAAAAAAAGACAAACAAGGAAAAAGTTAGGCGGTGGCCTACTGGCCTTTATAACCTATGTTATCAACTCAATGTTGAGGCAATCAGATAAAATGATACAGTAACAGAGAAACGAGAATGACACAGTAGAAATTGAAAAAAAATGCTAGAAAATGAGAAAAAGGGCCGGAGAAAAATAGTATTTTCACCCCAGAACATTCAGGTAATGATCTTAATATATTATTTGAGTTTATTACGTATGTTTGAATATATTTTTACGGTAAAAATAGGGATATTAGACATCGCCCTAATGACGTAAGTTGATAGTTTAAAGGGTCAAATGGACCCCGATAATGAAATTGATTATATATTCGTACTTAGTGAGTTATGGGCAACATATAAATATAATTTATTTGGGGTTTGGTTATGTGACCTTAAACCCTGTATATAGGCCTGGCCTACGTATTGCGTATGTGAATAGGGTGTCAGGTTCCTACCTGGATTGTTCTAAGATGTAATGAATGAAGCCTTTAGCCTTATGTGATATATTTTTCTGCTTATTGAACACAGTGGGATCGTTTGGCAATGGAACCAAAGGATAAAGCGGTTATTGATTAGCAGAGCTAACTTTTGGAAGAGGTAAGTGTTTATATCCATTTCTTTGGAGGCACCTGGCCTCGTGGATTTTCTACCACGTGTTCCTTACGTGTGTAGCTGCCGATAGGCGTACTCTTTACGCCTCAGCTTTGGATTTACATTGTATATTATATGTTATGTCCTGTTGTTGGTATTGCATTGAGGAACTAAGCATTGTACTCTGGCTGTGAGTTGGCATCTACTTTCCGGCTGTCTATGAGAGTCCCGCGCCGGTGAAGGGTTATTATTGCATCACATTGCATTCATATGCATTATATGTCATTCATATGCATTACATTGTATGTCATATTGGGTGCAGGAGTATTCCGCCCCAGGAGCAGGAGTATTCCGCTCCATTGTATCATATTGAGGGTAGGAGGATTCCGCCCCAGGAGAGTGCAGGAGTATTCCACCTCAGCTTTACATTATATCGGGTGCAGGAGTATTCCGCCCCAAGAGAGTGCAGGAGTATTCCGCCTCTAGTTTATATTATATCGGGTGCAGGAGTATTCCGCCCCAGGAGCAGGAGTATTCCGCTCCAGTTGGTTATCAGATTGGATTCCCCTCGAATGTAGGAGTATTCCGCTTCGGGATGGGATTACGGGCACATGTAACCCTTTGCATCATATTTCATTTCATCTCATTTCATACCATTGTGTAGACTTGTGGTGCATAACTACTGTTCTGCTTCTACTTGCATTGCTTATTTGTTGATATGTTTCTGGCTCGTATTCCTGGTTGAGTTTATGGTTTTTGAAGTGTTTCCAGTCACTATCTGGCTCTTCCTTTTTATAATTTATATAAGAGGAATTTGGTTTATCTCTTTCTTCTCCCTGGCTAGCTATCCTATTCTTTGAGGTGGCTAGTCTGCCCCACTTATTGAGTCCTTTTGACTCACCCTTGTTTGTTGTTTGTTTCTTGTCTATCTATTTCGTTTCGGCAGGTTCGCTCCAGGATTGAGTTCGCCACGTTGTGTAGGAGCGAAGACGACTTCAGCTGTCAGGGTGAGCCAACTTTTATTCCGGATGGCCACCAATTTATTGGTTATTATTTCAGTTGCATCTTGCTCCCTTCAGGAGGTATCTGTCTTTTTTTGTACTCTTAGATGTCTGGTCTTGATAGCCCTAAATCTAGTATGTTTGGTAGTCAGCTGTAATTTCTTTTGTACAGCTTAGAGGTATCAGCATATCTGTGTTTTTTTTTTAAATCTTTCCCTTATTCGTGAATTGTTATATTTATTTTCCTGATTTTATTTGTAAGGGTTCGCCCGACGGGTCTAGGGGAGGATGTCGGGTGCCCGCAGGGCCTAACCGGATTTTGGGTCGTGTCACTACTTCTCCTGCTCCATTAGCTGGCTGTGGTTCTCTATCAGTCACCATTGTTGAAGCAATCTCAAGCTCGAATTTTATGTGAAAAGGGGAAAAAACAAGAACGAAATTCAGTACAGAACGCAAACCCTAATTCTTCTCTTAGCTCGGTGCAACGAAGATCTGGAAGCTACTCGAACTGTGTAGAAGTTACAGAGTTTGATCGTTCAACCGTGCTCTGATACCATGTTGAATTCTAGTAACAATGGAGAAGAAGCAGTGGAAGAACAGAGAGAGAAATTGGGGAGAATCTTAGTTCCAACGTGAAGAACTTACAAAATGAACTTAGCTACTATTCTAAGCAACCTACCTACTATTTATACTAATAACAGAAACTAACTAATTAGTTACAATCTTACAAATGGTTAACTTAGACACACTAACTTCTATTGTTTACACTTTAACACCAATCACTTAATTCAACAAGCACTAGTAATAGTAACAGAGAACTGACAAAACAATAAAGGACAGTAAAAATGAAAACGAATGCCGCCAATGCGAGATAAGCATAATTTATTCAAATTCAAAGAAAATATGATATGAGTCTATCTACTAAATAGAGAGATAAATTAGAAGAACTCAGAAAAGTGGCTAGAGGTTTAAGACATGATGCAAATAATGGATGAGAAGACCAAGATATGATCCTCGAACTGGTACTAGATGCGCAAGCTTCGATCCCCAAAATCTGCCTTAGTCTTGAAGGTGTTGAGTTTCTGATAGACCTCATTACAGGTTGTATGTCATGCAAAGAAACCAAGGGGGGATAAGGATTAGCAAGTGTGAATCATACTATTCTAAAAGAGCCAATCCCTTAAGTAAAAAGTTAGTGACCATTTTGCCCTTCAATTAAAAACTACTACCTATAATTTTTGCACCAAAAAGTTAATTTAACTTTAAATAAAAAGTCATGTACAAAAGTAGTATTTTCCGTAAAGGAGTATATTAAATATTTCTCATGAATCTGAAAGTGCAGACTTTGAAGAGTTACATAAATAATTATTCCTTCTTAAATAGGTGAATTAACCAAATACTCTCTCTTAACTGTATTTAAATGAAAATTTTGAATAGTTGCAATTGATAATACATATACAGGTACCATATCTGTCAAATGCAATTGCTACGTAGATGGTCATTTTGCCAATTTCCGTGATATCTCTTCATTAATTCACTTACTCTCTTAAATGGATATTTATCAGAATTATGTGATTCGATACATACTTGTGATATTCATACATCACTTTGGACATTTTAATCTTTACAACACGCTGGTCAGCCCGTAATTACTGAATAGTGAAAGACATGGAATTGTTGGCTGTGAGTATATCTCATAATGGTTATTTACATTCAATTTATTCATTTATTTACATGTTTGATATATCATATCCATTTTGTGTATACATCTTAATATGCGTAAAGCCCTACTATGTTTTGAAGTACCTCTACTTGGCCATCTGGTAAGTATATATTTTGGGACAACTTCATCCCACTGTTTTGTCAATAACAATTATATATTTTTACTTTTTCTGTGATATTCCTTTTTTTTTTTTCCATTCTATTATCCTCAAAAGTTGTATTTTATAAATGGTATTTTATTTATACCACAATGAAATCATGGTTTGATTTGTAAAATTTCCTCTATGGTGGTGAAGGAGGAGGTAGTGAAGAAAATATGAGGCAGTGAAGATGCTACTGCTGCATAGCTACTTTGTTATATTTTGGAATTTAATACTTTATTTGTTTTTGTCCGGAAAAAAAAAAGAATTTAATCAATAATATATGCAACATGATTTAAAGATGAGGCAGATAGCTAATAACGAATAGCGATCAACCTAAATTCATTCATGGAGGATGGAAAAATTGAATATATAGACCAAAATGTGTTATAATAAGTTACATTCATACACCTTATCAAATATGTGGTGTTTAAATATATTAGTAACCTGGGTAATGTACTGAGTCTTAACTCTTAACTGGGTGAAGATTTTGTCAGATTCAATTATATGTGTTTTTCTTCTTTTTCGTTTTCACTTAATAATAAAGTCTACTAAACAATCACAAGCAGTCTTGAAATTCACCTTTCAAAATTTAGAAATATCATAATTAAATACATCAGTTAGTGGTAAAGACAACCAGTAAATAATATATTTTTAATACAATAATAAGTTTTTTTTTTTTTACCTTTAAATTTTTAATACTTCTTAGTATGTGGTACACGCGCAACGTGCGTACTCAGAACTACTATATAAATAGGAGTTAATATGAAAAAAGAGAAAAATTCAACAGATGACAAGGATTGAATTCCACAGTTTAAGTTGTGACTTCAAGGCTTAACATACACAATTATCTATTCACCTACCAAGCAAACATCTATCCTAACCGGTGCAATATGATGCCTCAATAGAGATTTGAACATCCATTCAGAAAATGTATGAAATCATCTTAATAATAAAATTTTAATCACTCAAAATATTTTGATAGGAATAACAAGGACAAGCTTACTCATTCATGTTCTAGCATATGAACTAAAGAAAGGGATGTCAACACATCTAGCATGGTAATGCATTTCAAAAGACATGGATAACAATAAACTCAGTAAAGAGCACCTAGTCATGGCATATAAGAGAACACCACAAAACATCCAGAGTGCCAAATTGGAGATAACAACATAAATGATATTGCACAATTAATTTGTAAGATGTTTATTTCACGTTTCATCAACTACAAAACTGAAAAGGGTAACTTTTCGAGATGCCCCTTTTATGTAAAAGATCACCAGATCCTATACTTTAGATAAATAATTACACACAATAGCTTGGAAAGGATTGAAATAAACAATCATGTCTTCTCCACATGAATATTCAATTTCTGGACAGTTCTATCAAAACTTAATGGACCAAAGAAGCTCTTCTTTAATACATAGGAACAGAGAAAATGACAGAGATATTTTTTATAGTTATTTTGAGTTTAATCTAAACCAATTTTATACATATAGAAATATTTTCAAGCGTAAAACTGAAATGCCATAACTAATACTACTACAAGTAAGCTACTTCCTCAAAATCTAACTTCAAATACCTCTTAAAAGATCTCAAACAACTAGCTAATAGACAGTCTCTTTATATTAAATAAATAGGTGTAAAGGTTCAATCTTTAAGTGTGGAAACAACTATAAATACCCAAGACTTAGACCACATAAAAGAGATAAATTAACAAACTAACTTCAAAATATTTTAACTAAATTGAAGCAGCCATAGATGACTAAGTTCACAGAGGAAAAGATTCAAACTTGAACCTTTTAAAAGAGGAACCTTTAAGTGACCCAAAAATGCGATTGTTACTAAATGAAAATCTATGTAAATCCCCAACTGAACAGACCAAAATACTTCTCTTACCAATTTCCAGAAGCAACAACTCACTAAAAGCTTAGAGCTATAGACCATCTCTTGCGGAGCAACAAAAAGGGCAAGGATTCGAACAATCCTTACCTGGACAAATCAAGAATCAAACAATGGAACTTAGACCTTAAGAATTCAGAGATGAGCCTCAGTAAAACAAGTGATATCTTAATAAGTATTTTGGAATTTCTCTCTATTTCTTTGGTTCACGGTTAGCAGAATCAAGACACAAGATACAGGTTTGTAAACTTTGAAGGAAAGATTTATCATGCTATCAACTCAATGAAGTTTAAACATCTAGACTGAACTTAATTTTATTATGACACTAGACTAACTAAAGGTAGGGATAATGTATTGGCAAAATCTTTAACTGATTCAACCCATAATCACTTTATCTTAAGAACATCCTGCTACTATTCTTAGAAGCAAACAAAGTTCAAACACTAACTTAACGGGAACAGGGTACTAGCTATAGGAAATAGGTCATTAGCATGCTAAAGTTGAGACATAATACTTTTTTTTTTTTTAATTTTGGAAAGGAAGGCTCGGATATGTATTCAAATTAGGCAAGAACTTCAAGTTCGTCATGGCTGCAAAAATTGCCTCGCTAAGATACGATAATTATAAGTTCGCCTAGGCTGCAAAAATTACCTTATTAAGATACGACACTTATAAGTTCGTCATGGCCGCAAAAATTGCCTCGCCAAGTTATGGTGCTTAAAAGTTTTCTCTAATATTTTCAATCTAGAAATGTCGTCATCACCCAAAATGTACTTTTATTACAGCAGTAAAGGGCAACCAGAACTTGTAGAGTGATAGCAGTAGTGAAAAAATATTGTGGCCTCACAATTGATCCTTGGCCAAGTGTAGCATCTGCTCAAATTAGTTTTCCCAACAAGAGCACAACTAACAGATTTCAGGAATATGCATAGATCCTTGGCAGCATAGTTTATGGAAGAGGCACCCTAATGCATAGCAGCAGTGAACCAGAAAGAGGCAATGCCTCAAAAACAAAAAGCTTGAGCAATGGCCGAGTAAAAATAGATTATAGTAGCTACCAAAAGAGGTAATGGCATAAAATATATGCATATAACAGCAGTAGTAATACCAAAGGCAAAGTACCATCAAGTGACCGAAAACCAATCTTGATCATAGGGTGTAGTAATTGTTCAAATCTTAGCAAAGCCTCAGAATGTATGAATTTCTCATAGGCCAAGAGTGTAACTCCTGGAAATGCGGGCTGAAGCAAATAACATTGATACAAGATTGGGAAGGCTCAGAATTGATTTAATGACGACGTCGCCATACATGCGGGCTGGTTGCTCGACATTCACCGGCCATCCCAGCTCGCCTCGCCAAGATACGAACATGTCGCTTATTTACCCTGTTGGGTTTGTATAAATTTCATCACTGCCTCTTTTTGTTTTCGGACAGCAGCATACCAATAGCAGAGGGGCAGTAGTAGTGGACAATAAGGTAGCCTCACAAGATTGTGATAACTAGCTAAATGTAGTACTTTGTTCAAATAAGTTTATCTCAAGCCAATATACTACTGGAAAATGCCAGAGCAACAACGACCAAAGTGCAGGCGTTGATGGTGGAGACTCAGAATTGATTAGAACTGCAGCTCTGACTGTTGGGATATACTAATAAACATGCTGTGTTAGATGGATTATTCCTAGTTAAACAATTGGTATTCATCTATTAAATATAATGAAGTATTATTTATTTAGATCAATTGTGTCATGTGTGTCCTATTATTTATATAGTAGTTGATTTAGTGTAAAGAGCCAAACTTATACACGGAAGATTAAATCATCGGTTCTTATAAATAATAAAATAATTTTCACAATCTAAGATGGATTAAACCACCGGTTCTTATACATAATAAAGTAATGTTCACAATCTAAGATGAAAATTGGACAAAGCCATCGGTATGACTGTAGTACATGATTACATATAATTTATCTTGATTATGAGAACGGTATAGTTCCAACTTCTTATGCTAGTGCGCTTTGTGTGCATGGATCGGACCAAGTAGAGATAAGTATTTTTATATTGACTATATAAAACAAAGACTCTAGCTCATCAGATGTACTTATACTCTTAATCTTGATATAGCTATTATTAGGGGTGTATATTATTCTTGTCTTGATTTATCAATAGGTGAGCTCCAAGATATTTGGGTCAAATAATTCCTGATAAGTTGGATAATGATAATATACATTTGCAAAGTGATAGCTAGTTGATAGAATCCACGTCTCAGTACAGAGATTGATGGCACCCCTTTATGAATGCTTATAAATTTTTATGTATAAATCTGACCAGTGGATGTTGTATCCGACACATAGAATAAGTTAAGCGGAAGTCTAAAGGATATTCATTTAGTCAATATATTAAATTATCAGTAACTTATATTGATTAGTGTGTAATCTTAACGTGTGGAGTTAAATAAGATTTAATAAAAGAATTCGATATTCAACTGAGGAGTGCAATTACGAATTTCTAGTGAAAGTAATTTATAATTTATTATGGAAAGGTTAATTCTAGAGAAAAAGAATTGATTCCATAATTGGAAGCCTCGTTATAATTCTGCATTCCCTATTGTGACCGAATCCAATTAGGACTACGAGAGAGATTTCTTGGTGGAAAAGATTCTAGACATTTTTGGATAAGGGTTTTACCCTAAAAACTATATAAAGGGGATTCTTGGCCAAAAGAAAAACACACAAGAAAAACAATAGTTTTTTTCTCTCTCTGAAACACTTGTTCCACCCAAGTGATTATTAGTCTGGGTATTCTTAAGACACACGACAGATGATCATGGAATTGGAGGACGATCTTGCTCGTTATTGAAGATTTGTTTCGTGGCTGAAGTCACACGCTTCAAGAGGTATTCCATTTTATATTTATATAAAACTAAATATCATGTTTGTTTGTCTAGATTACATGTGAGTTCATGATCCTGGAATTGCTTCCGTTGTGTTTATATTCCCACACTGAAAGGTGAAGATTGCTCCTTAAAGAAGGAGTGAGGCACTAGTGATTATAGTGGTAAAGTAATAAATGCTAGTTTTAGTGTCAATTTCTTTACTTTCTCTATTCCTAGTCTTGAGCCTACATTTAAAGTGGATTTTGCTAGAGACTCTAATGTTAAGAGTGATAAATTGTCAATGAAGGCTTGACAAATGTTGAATGAGTCTGAAAATGAAGATTGTATTGTTAATGAGCTTGCTTATTGTTGCTTTTATAGCCAAGTTTTTGATGTTGGGATTGGAAAAATATTCTTTGTGGTTGATCTTGATACTTGGTTATATCATAAGAGTGTGCACTTTAAGCATGAGTGTATGAGTTTTATTCCATCCTTTTTGTGTGTAGTGCTTGAAAAGTTATTGAGTTGGTACTTATTCACGTCATGGTTTTGTAGGGTACAAATTTGAGGACGAATTCTTTTAAAGAATGAGGGAATGATGCGATCCGGATGAGTACCCGAAGTCATGGAAGGTTCATGCTCAACATACGAAGCTTGGAATGCTTCAAAAGGGCTTGGAAGCCAAGAATCAAGCCAAAGGATTGGCCAAACAAAAAAAAATGAGAGCTCACTGGAATTTTATCCACGCGATCGAGAGGCAATAGGCGCGACCGCGCAGAAGAAATCCACTCCAGTACGCGATTGCGAGACACCCCACGCGATCGCGAAGAAGCGTCAACTCACAAGGCGCGATCGCGACACCCAAGGCACGATCGCGACACCTAAGGCGCGATCGCGATGAAGGACGTCTGGGCAACTTAGCAGAATCAGCAATTAGGGGCTTTTTAGTCCATTCCTTTATTATATTTAGCAACTACTATGAATAGGCTAATTGAGGGGTTTATTCATTAGTTATATTTTGATGATGAATATGAATGTGAGTGAACAATAGCTAAGCATGTTGCTTGAGCACTTTATTTCCTTGGTTTTCAATTGAATGTTGGTTCAATTGAGGACTAAATAGTATAGGTTCTTTTTGGTTGTTGTCTTACGGGGTGATTAGGCCACTTTTTCCTAATCCACTTCCTTAATTCCAAAATCAATTCAAATTGGGTCTTGTTATTATCAATTTATTTTCTTGTTATTTTTCTAATCCTAGTTGGGATCATATTACTTGTTCTCCAAGAACATTCAAAAAGCTAAAAACAATATTCTAGGCTGAAAAAGGGTCTATTTTCTCGGAGTTCTAAGGGCCTATTTATAGTCATGGGTTTAAAAGATATACTATTAATTACAAAAATACCATTTTGCCATGTTTTCTGCGATGTCGCCGCCTATTCGGCGAGCTGCCCAATTGGTTGCGGGCTCGTCGCCTTCGTATTTTACTAAGCTTTCCTTTTCTTATTCTATGCAGGTTCGACGGGGAGCCATTCCAAACTGCGGTAGACTTTAGGCTCTGCAGATTTTAGGATCTTTCTGTGAGCATCGGCGGGTGCACCATTCATTCTGGTGAGCCACTACTGATGTTCAGCAATTCATTTGGCTGGTTGCCATTTGTCTTGCTGACTGCTGTGAACTTTCCCTTCCTTTGTCGAATGGCTGACCTCTTGAGCCTCAGATTCGGCGAGGCGCCACTTCCTCTGTTGCCTTATCTTCATGTTCTTCACTTTTGTAGCCAAAGTGCTCTTGTATTGCTCTTTTGTACATTTTTCTTCGGCTTTGTATCGAATTCTCATAATAACCTAAAACACGAAGAATTACATAACATTCGTTCATATAACATCGCTAAAAAAGATAAAATCTAGTCAGAATGAGTTGTAATTAAGAAAAAAATACCAACATATCATGAATCATCACTTTCTTGGTCAGTCACGGAGATTACATCTTCATTTTGGTCAATAAGGTCAATCAATTGCCCTTCCTTTTGATTCAACACCATGGTATGGCCTGCTTCATTCACAAAAAATTCGCATGTATTTGGGTTGGTGGTGGTGTTGTTTGAGTGGTCAGTCCTTTTAATTACTTCTACTATGGAGCAGGATTTTCTAAAATTCTTATCATTCTTCAGCAGATACATGCAAGTCGTAAGTTCTGGATCATTTGTTACCATCATTCCTCTGCAGCTTTCTAGATTCGTGTCAAACCTTATATTTGCTTTACTTTCATCATTGTTGATGGTTAGAGCATTATAAATTTCTTTTGCAAATGCGTGGTAGATTATACCGTCTTTGACAAGTATCAACTTTATATCATGGTTGATGTATTTTTTATTTACATCCCATTTCCCATTATAAGCTATATAAATGCAGCGAGTTGCCACGGTGCTAATCCTGCACATAATCAAGACGAATAATATGCTTAGAATTTCGTACTCATATTGCTTTGATATAAGCATGATCATGGGTAAAAGTGTTACTCTTTCTGGGCTTAAGGTCTTGCGAAGAAGTCTCTCCTAGGTGCCTATTGCACCAGAGCAGCAACTCTTGGCAATAGCCAAGACTTGCAGAGACTTTGTCTGCAAGCCCCCCGTTGAAATAGGTCTTAAAGTCATGGAAATAGGCAAGAAGTCTCTCCTAGGTGCCTATTGCACCAGAGCTGCAAATCTTGGCTTGCAGAGACTTTGTCTACAAGGACCCCATTGCAACAAGGATTTAAGTCTTGGCAATAGGAAAGAAGTATCTACAAGGTCCCCATTGCACCAGAGCTACAAGTCTTGGCTATTGCCAAGACTTGCAGAGACTTTGTCTGCAAGGCCCACATTGCAACAGGGCTTAAAGTCTTGGCAATGAGCAAAAAGTCCCTAAAGCCTCCCATTGCACCAAAGTTGCAAGTCTTGGCTATTGCCAAGACTTTGCCAAGGCTTGCAGAGATTTTCTCTTGAAGTTGGCCACTGCAAGAGGGCTTAAAGTCTTGGAAATAGCAAGAAGTCTTTCCCAGGTGCCCATTTCACCAGAGCTTGAACTCTTGGCTACAAGCCAAGGGTTGCAGAAACTTTCTCTGCAAGTTGCCACTTGCAACAGACCATAGAGTCTTGGCAATATGCAAGAAGTGTATGTAGGGTAGTGATTGCACCATAGCTTAACGTTTTAGCAATAACCAACAGTCCGTGACATGTCCTAATTGCAGCAGAACTGAATGGCCAAGACTTTTAGAGATTTTCTTTGCAAGTCCACAAGGCAAAGTCTTGGCAATAGGCAAGACTTTTCCAGAATTCAGAGACTTTCTGCAATTAATACAGATTAATTTTTTTTATGAAAATGCATATTACAATTACTGTAATCAATCTAATGTCATGTGTTTCAATACAATGTATTTTTTTATCATCACGAATAAAATTCATAGCTTGTTTGGTCTATATAAAATTTTAAGCAAAGTTAAGCATAATACATATGAAATTATAAAGAAATTAATTGAAGTTTTAGTATAATTCATAATACATAATACATAGAGTTTGTTGATCACGTGACTGGAGAAAAGGAAGGAGAGGGATATGGTCGCGTCTTTTTATTGGTTGTTAGGGGTATTTTCGTTCGAAATTTTTTTTATTAAACTAATGGAGAGCAGTTTTGCTAAACCACCGGTATTGAGAGAATTTTGGCAAACCATTGCTTCCCCTGTCATATATTTGCTTTTTGTTTGTTTTGTTTTCTTTTTCGTGAATAATAAAGAATCATTTGACTCCAAGATTTAACACAAATGAATTACAGTAACTAGTTTTGTTTTATCATCTAAGGGACACACATATATAGAGTACGATTTAATTTAGTGAGAAAAAAAAATTTGTCTATGCTAAAATTGAAGGACTTCACAATTTGGTTAAAAATTAATTCAAATCGAAAATCGAACCAAACCTAGATATTAAAAATGTCATAGCTTTTAGCTTTGATAGGATGTAATTATCTTTCATCTCCATGGCTATTTTCTCATTTCCCCAAAAGTTCCAGATCTTTATCCGGTCTTGTATTACTACTAGTAGTACAATTTGTATCCTCATCAATAATACCAAAAATATTTTGATCAAATTGGAGGAATTAGACACCCTATGTCCCCTTATATTTTCATACTTTTTGAAAATACTTATCGTTAATTCTTTAAATGGATCTTAATTACTGATAAAATCACATCAATGACTCTCCTATTATTTTTGTCAAACCTCTTCTATTTGGATCTCGATTGTCTTGTTTAATATTTTCATATCATAATATATCTTTAAATCATCTTCATACACCATTAAGGGTTATGGTAGAATAGATATAAAGTTTTTCTCTTTAATTAGGGGTCTCAATTTCGAATTCTGAAAATAAAATAGATTAAGTATTTTCTTCAAAATGGGTCTTACACAGTAAGAAATCAGATTAATCAGAACTCTAATAAGGATATTGATTACCACGTAGGAAACAAAAAAAAAAAAAAAACATATTCATACGCTAACGATGATGAAGAATATAAAATTTTAAAAATAGTTAACTCTCTTCTTTTTTCATTTATATGTTTGTCTTGATTGTTAACGTTATATAATATATTTAAGCTATATTCAATTCTTTTGTGTAACCTACGAATTTAATATTCAGACTGTTGGGAAGAAATCAAGCAATATCAAAGTTACACGACAAGGTAAATGCGGAAGGAATACCCAAGTCAAAGCTTCCCACACTATTTGAACACGAGGAGCAAACTTGTTGGAAATAGGGTTCGGGCACCCATGTGGGTCAACCCGGATCCATATCCAAATAAATAGTATATATAATATGTTATATATATTAATTATTTAATAAATAGAAAAAGGCAAAGAGACACAACTTTTAGGAAAAGTTGTATCCCTAAAGAAGTATTAAAAGGTTTCTTTTAGAAGAAACCAACGTAACTTTTGCCACTTCTGAAAATACAGGAAAGAAAGCTCCTTCCTGCTATTCTAAATATAAACAGAAAAAACTCTCATCTTCGTGTGTGAAGAACTGTGAAAGATTCCCAAGAAGAACAAAGAAGTCTTCTACGAATTTGGAACATGATTCTGTAACCAGGTACGACCTTAGACTGTGAATTTATATGGTGTAGTTCGTGTTAATATCATGTGATTACACTATCGACTAGTGAAACAAATACGGTTAGATCCTGGGCGAATTGTATGTTCTTGGATTGTGAATAATCCTTCATTGGTATCAGAGCGCCGTGTTATTTGTTTCCTGGTTTTTGTTGTTCTTTAAGAACACTTCCATGAAGAGTTCTTTTGTGTTTTAACGTTCCTAAAATAGTTCGATGGTGGAGGCTGCGTAAATAAAAATATGTTGTTTTTAAAGAAAAAGACCATGAAATAGATGTCGTATTATGAAGTGGTGCGATTGTGTAATCTTACGGAAGAATCCATAAGTGCTCAAATGATTTTATGAAAATCTTGGGCAGCGTTTCTGCTTACTGTCGTTTTGTTATCTCTTTCGATGGTACTGAAACCAAAATTTTGAAATGGAAGAGGAAGATTTTGTTTTTTCTTTGCTATATGATTTCTTTTTCAAAAGGAAAATTAATGCAATGTTTTATAATTCATCTGGCAACAAGCATCCTTCCCTGTCTTTTTTTTTTTAAGATATGAACAGGAGCGAGATTCTGTTTTTGCCATGTCATGTTTCTTTTATTGGTATTATCTTAGAGATAATATGAGACAAAGAAAAGTTTTTTCATAAAGTTTGGCATTTGGATGTGGACCATAATAACATGATAAGAGGAACTTCTTTTTTCTTTGTTGGTTTGATAAACTATCTCAGATGTTGAGATATTAATAATAAGAAGGCTTCATATGTTGCAAACGGTGGCTTGTAAACTTTCAATCTTTGAAACAGTTTTGTAGAAGAATTCTACTTACTACGATGTCTTGTATATGGCGTTCCCGAGATTATCACTTATGTTTTTTTTGCCACTTGCTTTCAAAATTTGTTTTCTTAAGCAAAGTGAGAACATGGAGACACTACAGTTAAGTGAAAATTTCTGAGGCACTTGTTCTGCCAGAATATGTTTTTGGATATATGAACAAATAATTGTTAGTTTTAAGAGAGATTGGAAGGGATATGCTGAAATAATAGTTGTTTTGGATAATTCTTATTTGTATATATAATTGTTTCTATATGTACAAGAGAATATATTAAAGACTCATTTTATCTGAAACTTTATTGTCTACTTCAACATATACATACGTGTATATATGTCGTGAGTCCTATTTTTCTATATGTATTATAAATAAAAAGGACTATGAAAACATTCCTCGAAAGGAAGATGCTGTATCAGTTGGGTATGATCATGAATTGAATGGATTCTTGTTTCTATTCCAGTGGATTTTGTTTTCTTGGCATTTTCTCCCTATTTTGAAGTGTTAAGGATGCACTCATCTTAAGTGTGAAAATACACTGGTGGGCAGCGGCCTAAATGCAGAGAGGGTAAAAGACAATGAAAAGAGTTTGAGGAAAACTCAATATAAGAGTCCAAGTAGTGGAAGTGATTAGTTCGTTTCTAGTATGAGTAAATATTTTACTCATGGGAAAAACACGTTAGGATTATGTCTGGGTGCATTTAATTTTTATAATTGTCTTTGTGCCACCTTATTTGTTTGAGTATAAGAACTTATATGAATTTTAGAATTAATGCTTTATTCTATTATCCTTGTTAAGTATTTCTATATTTGTTATAGAATCTAAGAACTTATTTGGTCTTGAATTTAAGTAATTTAAGGCAAGTATTCCTTTAATAATTGATTATGTTGGATTTATCAAACGTTAGAATTTGGATGATGATTGGGAACATAGTGAACTTTCGATTCTAAATCTAATGTGAAATAAATATTAATATAGATATCTCACTATAGTTTATACTTGGTAATATCAATATTGTCAACTGCCACAAGAATATTGTCCCGAACTTTGACAAAGGTGTAAAGTTAAAAGTGACAATAAAATCCAGTATGTCCTAAAAGAGCAAGAGGCTCTTGAGTTTCTAGATATGTCTACGATGTCTCCTGAAAGTAGTATCATATTCCATTGTAGCTAGTACATTATAACATCTGTGATCCAAATTATGAAATTGTTCCAAGTCGGTAACTTATATTCCATATAAGTTATGGATATAAGAAAACCCATTTTTTTTTCTATTGGGTTGTGCTGCTTTTGTACATAAACCTTTTTTCCCACATGGAAATTTAGTTCCAAGGGGAAGGACTTATATCTTTTTGTGATACTATCTAGTTCAAGGTATATATGTTCATATGTGTACAAGATAGTGGCACTGTAACTGAATTTGAACTACATGATGTTACATATTTATTAGCTAATATTTTTCCTAAGTAGGGTGAGATAGGCCAAGACTTGTCTCTTCATGAAACTGTGGACCAATTGCTTCCGCTAATGATAGTCAAATGGATTTGAGTAAAGAGTTACTTTAGTGATAATGGATCTGTTCCGATTAGAACCAAGATGACTAAAATAATTCATTTAGTATTGTTGGTCCCAGTGGGAGTAATTATCAATTGATGAATCAATTTTATCAAACTCAACCTCGACGAATGAGTCGTCTACATATTCCCCATCGTCGATTTGAGATCGAAGGGGAAGCATATATAGTTACTCCACAAGATGAATAAGAGCAACAGAAGATAAAATGAGGCTCTTAAATACCCTGCTAAGGATAAGTATCTAGAACAATGGAACATGAAATGGAGTTAGTGAAACCAAACCAAGATTTGGAATTGGTTGATCTACTAATGGGTCATAGGGGTTCTCAAAATACGTGAAAGACTTAATGTAGTATCCACAAAAATATGGGTGAATCCTTGAAGTTCAGATTTCAAAAGATCATTCGAAGATATTGTTGTCTCTTTCAGAAAAATCTTATAGTAAGAAATTTCCTTGAACGATTTAATATGCAATAGCGCAAACCCATTTATACTCCTATTTCTAGAGGCGAAGTTTAAGTTGGAGGAAGTATCCTCGTAAACTCATTTGGATATGATTTGGCTCATGATGCCTGATATCTGTTATTTTAGTTAGCGGATATCAATCCGACTTAGAAAATGAATACTGGAAAGCAGTTAAAGGATACTAAGGTATCTCAAAGGAACATGTGATTATCCTTGTAATTTAAAGGAAATGATCTACGACTCAAAGGCTATACTTACGATGATTGAGAAGGATTTAGATGAGAGAAAATCTAAATCTGAGTATGTCCTTCTTTGCTAAATAATAGCGATGTGTATATTGTTTGTGTAGCAAGAAACAATCATCAGCCTTATTTATAAAGAAAGCTGAATTTGTAGCGTTTTCAGCAACTGTGCAAAAAGCTGTTTGGCTTAAACATCTTTATAATAAATTTGGGTGTGTTTGATAGTGCTATTGAATTAGTGACAATCAACTGTTGATAGTCAAGTTTCAATAGCTTACACAAAAGTCCCAAGTTTTATTAGAAGACAAACCATCATGATATAAGTATAATTTCTTTAGAGACATAGTTGTACATAGAAAAGTGAACATAAAATACATCTCGACGCATTATACAATAGTAGATCCGATAGTGAAACCCATAGCGTTTGATGCTTATGAATGATATGTGAGGTCATTGGGTTTGCGTAGATGTCGATGTATTTATATCTTAACTTTTCCCAAGCATGTTCACATAAAACTGCATTATTGGAGTTAATGTAGTTGCAGCCTAAAGCCTAAATTAGTCAATGTTGTTCATTCATATACATAAAATGTTTTTATGTTTAGTACATAAATTTGAAGTATGTCGGACAGACAAAAAGGTTGGCCTATTCACACAGGCAACCGCCTCTATTGTCTAAGTGACTAATAGGGATGAGACAATTATATACTTATTATTATCAGAAGTGAAATAATAGAGAGCTTGAAGTTTATAATAAGAATGTCAGTATTTTTTTTTTTTTTTTTGTTAATCATATTAGATTAATTTGATAGTCTGTCTTAATTCCAGATGTGAGTTCTGAGGGATAAAATGTATGAGTAGATATGTGAACTCAAAGTTAGACATGAGATGTCTGAACCATCATCTACATAGTATTTAACTTTTTGAAAGACATACGCTCCACGGGAAAGGAGTCAATACTGTGATACGTGATTCATACCACGTATGCATAAAGTGACCTATGGGCGATACAAGTTTAATCTCTTCTTGTTTATCGTGTGAAGCCCTGAAAATTATAAGTAATTTTCTATCTTTGTACCCTCATGACTTTGATCAGTTTCTCGAGATTCAATTTGGTGTTTGCTATCTTAGGGTGTTGCCAAGAGATCATGGATGATTCGGTCTGGCGGGACATTTCTAGAAAAGCAAGTCAAGTTGAGATTAAGAGATTCTGGAGATGAGGAAGATCATAGAGTATTATCACATTACTTGTGTTCATTGATGCATCCTTTATGTTTATCTTTGTGACAAGAACATAATGATGAACTCAAATTAATACAAAGAGATTATGAGAGAGATGAATGTGATAAATGATCTAGGGTACTGCATACTACAGTATACTTCAAGGTTCCGTTAATCGAGATGCTATATATTCCTAACAGATTTATAGCAATTAAGTTCTCGAAGTATGCACTCGTCACACTGTCTAGTCGTTATGTATGGATGTTACACATTGGGAATGAGAGTTGACCCACCATGCGTGAGTGGGAGATGTTGGAAATAGGATTCGGGCACCCATGTGGGTCAACCCGGATCCATATCCAAATAAATAGTATATATAATATGTTATATATATTAATTATTTAATAAATGGAAAAAGGCAAAGAGACACAACTTTTAGGAAAAGTTGTATCCCTAAAGAAGTATTAAAAGGTTTCTTTTAGAAGAAACCAACGTAACTTTTGCCACTTCTGAAAATACAGGAAAGAAAGCTCCTTCCTGCTATTCCAAATATAAACAGAAAAAACTCTCATCTTCGTGTGTGAAGAATTGTGAAAGATTCTCAAGAAGAACAAAGAAGTCTTCTACGAATTTGAAACATGATTCTGTAACCAGGTACGACCTTAGACTATGAATTTATATGGTGTAGTTCGTGTTAATATCATGTGATTACACTATCGACTAGTGAAACAAATACGGTTAGACCCTGTGCGAATTGTATGTTCTTGGATTGTGAATAATCCTTCAAAACTAAATGCATACAAATGAAATTTCGGGCAGCACCTATACCAACAACAACAAACTATAGCAAGCAAAGTAATTAACGCAAGAGATACTAAAATTTACGTGGAAATTCCTTCAATGTGAAGAGGTAAAAAACCATGGGACCAAAGTGCAACAAAAGCTTCACTAATCAATCAACAAGAGTACAAAGTTCTCCAAAATAGTTACACAATAAGTGCCAAACACGGAGCACCAAAACTAGAGAAGAAAGGAGTAAAATCACCAAAAATGCAGCAACTGTTCACGAGCTGAAATATGATGTTACAGAGCTCCAAATTGACTCCTTTTTGTTCCCAATCAAAGATCAAGTTGAGAGGAACGTGCTGTCCAAAAATCAGCTTAATCGGACTAGAAACGAAGCGGAAATCGCCTTTCAAAATTGGCTGCAGTGGCTGAATTTGTTGTGTGAAAATCTGCACTATACTCTCACTTTCTCTCTCTTTATATGGCTGCTATCTCTCTCTTGTTCTTGACCAAAATCTGACCAAAATGATCTTTTATATATGGTGTAATTAGTGGGCTAGGGTGTGAAGTGGGCTGGCCCAAAAGGTCACTTTATTTATCCACATAGGAAGGGAAAAGGCCAAAAAATCCAATAATTCTTCCCCTCCCGACTATTTGGAGGAGACCGCCATCTCGAAGATCAAACAATATTTTTCAAACTTTCCTCTTGGCAAAGGTTTAGTAAGCATGTCTGAACCATTGTCATTAGTGTGGATCTTCTCAAGTGAAAGGAGTTTAGCATCCAACACATCCCGAATCCAATGGTACCTCACATCAATATGCTTCGACCTACCATGGAATGTAGAATTCTTGCCAAGATGAATAGCACTCTGACTGTCACAATAAAGCACATATTTCTTCTGAGCAAAGCCAATTTGCTTCATCCAAAGCAACTCTTTACAGCCTTCAACAGCAGCAATAAGCTCAGCTTCTATAGTAGATAGAGAAACACATTTCTGCAACCTAGATTGCCAAGACACAGCTCCCCCTGCATAAGTAATCAAGTAAACAGACGTAGACTTGCGAGTATCAACATCACCAGCCATGTCTGAATCAGTGTAACCACAAAGAACATGTTTCCCTGTACCAAAACACAAACTCTGACTAGTAGTGCCACAAAGCTATCTCATTATCCACTTCACTGCATTCCAATGCTCTCTTCCTGGATTAGAAAGATAACGGCTAACAATACCAACAACTGAGCAATATCAGGCCTCGTGCAAATCATTGCATACATCAGACTGCCAACGGCTGAAGCATAAAGAACTTTCTTCATATCTTCCTTCTCGCCAACACTGGAAGGACACTGCTTTCTACTCAACTTGAAGTGCATAGCTAACGATGTACCGACAGCCTTTGCTTTATCCATGCTGAATCTGCGAAGTAACTTTTGAATGTGCTTCTCCAGTGATAACCACAATTTCTTGGCCTCTCTGTCATGGACAATCTGCATGCCAAGAATCTGCTTCGCTGGTCCTCAGTCTTTTATGGCAAAAGACTTGTTCAACTCTTGCTTCAACTTCTGAATCCTGCAAGCATTATGACCAACAACAAGCATGTCATCAACATAAAATAATAAATTCATTATCAGAGAATTTCTGCATAAAAACACAATGGTCTGAAGAAGTCTTCTTGAAACCCTGCTGCTGCATAAAAGACCCAAACTTCCTGTACCACTGCCTGGGAGCTTGTTTCAAGCTATACAAGCTCTTCTTCAATCTGCAAATATAATTCTCTTTTCCCTTGACTTCAAAGCCTTCAGGCTGCTCCATATAAATCTCTTCATCTAAAAAACCATGGAGAAAAGCAATTTTAACATCCATTTACTCAACCTCTGAATCTAGACTTGCAGCTAAGCCTAAAACAACACGAATGGAAGACATGTTCACAAAAGAAGCAAATATCTCACTAAAATCAACTTTTTTTTTTCTATTTAAAGCCCTTGACGACCAGTCTAGCCTTGTACCGTGGAACTGCGTTACCATCTTCATGTTTCACTCTGAAAACCTACTTATTTTTCAATGCTTTTCTGTTTTTAGGAAGCTTCACCAAATCAAAGGTATGATTATCATGCAAGGAATTCATCTCATCTTGCATAGCATCTAACCATTTTTCTTTTTCTTCACTTTCCATGGCCTCTTCAAAACATTCAGGTTCTCCCCTGTCAGTCAATAGTACCCACTCACCAGGAGGATACCGAGATGAAGGTACATACTCTAGAAGATCTTCTGAGTGAACTCTCTGGAGCATCAACAGTGATTGGTTGCTGGCCAACCGCATTATCATCAACTGGAGCATCAACAATATCATCAACTTGCTGGTCATTCTGACATGATCATCAACATGGTCATCAACCTAAATTTCAATATTTTCTTCAGGTGCAAAAGTTACAGGAACTGGATTAAGATCAACTAAGCTCTCACTGCTCTGAGAATCAACTTTCTCAGCCTCGTCAAAATCTTCAATTGTTTAGTCTTCAAAGAACACAACATCACGGCTTCTAACAAGTTTCTTCTCAAATGGATCATAGAAACGATAGCCGAATTGATCCTGACCATAACCAATGAAGATACACTGCCTAGTTTTAACATCCAGCTTTGACCTTTCATCTTTAGGGACATGCACAAAAGCTCTACAGCCAAAGACTCTCAAATGATCATAAGAAACATTCTTACCAAACCAAACTCTGTCAGGGACATCACCATCCAAAGCAACAGTAGGAGACAAATTGATAATATAAGCCGCAGTATTAAGTGCTTCTGCCCAAAAGGAATCTGGCAGCTTAGCCTCTGAAAGCAAACATCTAACCCTCTCAACAAGTGTTTTGTTCATCCTCTCTGCTAAACCATTTAACTGAGGAGTATTAGGAGGAGTCTTCTGATGCCGAATACCCTGCGCTCTACAATATTTATTAAATGGACCAATATATTCACCACCATTGTCTGTGCGGATGCATTTCAATTTCTTCCCTGTCTGTCTCTCAACCAAGGTGGATATGGTGGCCGGGTTGCTTCTGCTAGTAAATGAGGATAGTTTTTTCTTTTTTCTCTTTTTTTTTAAAGGGCTACCCATAGATCGGGTATTTTCATAGATGAAATATGTCAGCTTACAAAAGTTATAGGAACCTAAAAGCAAAAAGAGGTTCCTACAGGTCTAGAGCATATTACTATCAGAATAGTCTAGACCTTAATGACTACATTTAACTTACATAAAAATTAGCCTTGTCATATCTACTTCTAAAACTTAGCAATTTCCACTTATCAAGTTGAAATGGCCCCTTAGCACTTCCAGGAAGTTGTTGAAAGGTATGAAAATACCTGGGTTCATCCAATATTGTAGCATATTTTGCCAAGGCATCGGGAACTTGATTTGCTTCCATATAACAATGTGATATGTTCACATTAGCTTGGCTCCAAATTTGTATAGTATCCTCAATTATCTTTCGTAGCTTACATTACTGATGGATCTTCGTTCTAGCATTTCCTCAACTAATATAGAGTCAAGTTGAAATTCAAAACTGGTAATGTCATGTTGTAAACACCAGTAAATGAGGATAGTTAAATAAAAAATATCCAACAGGCTTTGCCAAATGACCATGTGGGCATTTATATATGATTTCTTTTGCAAAAAGTCCATCCAACTTCTTTAAATGTGAATAGAACAATGGATATTGAATATTCAATCTAATTAAAACAGACCGAAGTTTCTTTTGAATATTCAAATTTCACAAAAAGACCATTATTATTTTGACCTTAAACTCTCTCACTTATTAAAAGTAATGTCCAGCACTCAAGCGATGGATTATGATCTACTGAATGAGAAGAAGGCTATTGATGATACAAAAGCTGGTATTAAGGGGCTAGTTGATGCTGGAATAGTGGAAATACCAAAATTTTTCATTAGGCCACCTTATGAACTTGTTGATGAAGAGTTGAATATTTTCAAGTCAACTCTACAGGTTCCAGTGGTGGATCTCAGTGGGATACAAGTTCAAGATCAGCGTAAGAAGATTGTTGATCAAATAAGGGAAGCATCTGAAAAGTGGGGCTTTTCCACCTGATAAATCATGGGATTCCCTCGAGTGTTTTGGAAGGAATGATTGATGGGAGTCGTAAATTTCATGAACAAGATGTTGAATTAAAGAAATAGTATTTTTCCTATGATGTAACAAAAAGAGTTAGATATAATTGCAATCTTCGTCAGTACAATTCAAAGTCTGCAAGCTGGAAGGATTCACTTTCCAATTCTGGACTAGTTTCTGGTCATATTGAACCAGAAGAAATACCAGCAGTTTGCAGGTAATCTTCTGCACCGGAATAACAAATTTATATTAGAAGTCTTGTTTGAAATTTTTACCTCTATGCTAGTACAAGTTTTTGCATTAACTCTTCATATTGATGGATTAGAGGTAACTGCTGATCACTGAGGCAGTTTAGGGAATTAAAATAGCGGCATGAGATTAAAAAGAAAACTTTAATTTGTATCGAAAGATTGCCTTCCGAAATCATTGGGCATCGAGAATTCTACTCGATCTAGGTCTTTATGCTTCAACAGTGTTCTGAAAATTCTGTCACTCAGTAAAGGGTACTACCACCAAGAGCTGTGGCAGACCAGTAAAACCCTCTAGTGATCTCGGATTCGAAACTGTATCCTCTTTGTCAAGGACAGCTAAAACCCACATGCTCTCTACCGTGCAAATCTGAATTAGTTGGGTTATTCAAATCCGGACACAAGATGGTTAACCCTCCCACCTCCCTCACACCCTTACTCTTCCCAAAAGAATAAAAGAATAGTTGAGAAGTAAAATTGTTGGACATGCTAGACTAGATTATCTCAAATCTTTATGGTATTTTGTAAATTAGTAAACTCTGATCTTTTCGTAATGTCCAGGAAAACATCCCTAGAGTATATAGATCATGACATAAAACTAGGGGAAACTCTTTGTGGCTTACTATCAGAAGCGCTTGGTCTAAATACTGACCACTTGAAAGCCATGGAATTTGCCAAAGGACAAACATTTGTATGCCAGTACTACCCAACATGGCCACAACCAGAGCTAACTCTAGGTTCCGAAAAGCATACAGATCCTACTTCCTTTACCATTCTGCTTCAAGACCAAACTGGTGGCCTTCAAGTCATGCATAATAAGCAATGGTTCCATGTTGAACCGATTGAACAAGGTTTGGTTGTTAATATTGGTGACCATCTTCAGGTTTGCAACATAACGCAACTTTTATGTCTCATTTATATTCGATTGCTTACGAATTATTACTTATCTCATTCAAATTTTTTTAACAGATCCTATCAAATGACAAGTTTGTAAGTGCAACTCATAGAGTTCTAGCTAACAAAGCAGGTCCAAGGATGTCAGTAGGATGTTTCTTCGTTGGTTCTTCTCAGCCTCCAAAGATCTATGGTCCAATCAAAGAGCTCATATAAGAAAAAAACCCCCCAGTGTATAAAGAATTTGTACTAACTGATTACCTCACTTAAATATTTATCCAGGCCAGATAATAAGTCCGGTCTTGATCTTTTCAGACTGTGAAAAGAGTCTAGGTGCCATGTTGCCAAGCTGAAATGAAAATCACCATAAACCTTAAGAAAAGCCTATCATCATTTATGCAGAACAATGTTAAAGTTTGTCATTTGCCGTAAAAAATTGTTTTAGTAATGCCTTTTTTTGTATGTAATTCTACTATTTATTTTCTGATGATAGAGATAAATTTCGAGAACAACGTTAGGCATACTTCATTTTATTCTTTAGTTTCCACTACATTCTCTAATAACTATGCAGTATCATCAAATCATAGTTCATCTCTGTTAGAATATGTGCACCTTCTAAGGACACTAGAATGGGGGGCTGAATAGTGTCCACCGATCTTTCGATTCAACAACTCGATTCTCCTGACCTCTGAAAATTTGCAACCTGACCACCACAACACACCCCAATCACACACACAAGGAATACAAAGATTTTACGTGGAAAACTCCTTGCTCAAGGGAGAAACACAATCCACTAGCAACACGAGCAAGTTTCTGATTACAAGACTCTGTAACCAAGGGGCTTGTTGCTCCCAACGCACACGCAAGTATACGTGGTCGACAAGTAATAAAGTGATAAGTAGAGTATCGTTCCCACGAGGACTATTTAGACTAAATCCTATCAAACAATTTCTTAAAAACTATTCAGGGATCTTTTTCCAATGGTTGAGATTTTTACTAGCTAAAACAATAATTAAAACAAGTAACTAAAATCAAGTATTCGAGAGCAGACTATAGTTGTTATCAATAATGAAGAAACGGTCCAGGGTCAGAGTTACGAACAATCCAGTTGAGTTTTCCAGTTGATTCTACTTCTTGATTTCCTAGATTGCTAACTACAGGTTAAATGTACCCATGAAAACCTTTCGATTCTTCACGGTCTATGCAGGCTACTCCAATCCATATATGTTTATGGGTTGAATCACGTGCACGCATTAACGAATTCTGTGATTAGTTAAACTAGGCAAGCAAGTATATGTCTATCCTACTCACAAATTGGTTCCCCGATGCCCGGGTTCACAAACTAGTCCTATTCTTTCTTATTACGTAATTAAATTCCCTCTTTCGAGTTCAATCTAAAAACCATAGATAGTGTTCAATTATCAGGCCTCAATAATTAAACAATTATGATCAAGAAAGAATAAACAATCCGTAATGGTAAATCAATATATAGAAATCAACTTTCAAACATCAACCTTCATGTATTTACTCTAACCCTAGAACAAACAAACTATAGAATTAAAGAGAAGAATAAGAGAAAGAGAGAAAGAACTTGTGTAGAAGACATCTAGGGCTCCTCCCCTCTCCTCCAAAACTTGCTCCAAAATCTGAACTCCTCTAAAAAACTAAGTAAAAGAGTATTTATAGAGTTTACAAACACCTAGTAATAAGTTAGACCCAATCCTAGACGAAATAGGAAGTAAAAATCCGCTCAGGGGCGCTATAACGGGCGCCCCGCGCCTCGTAACGCGTGACCTTGGACAGAACCCGTCGAAAGTTGACCGCTATGGCCATGTGCCGCACCCCCAACCGCGCCTGCCAGCCTGGCGCGTTGGGCGGCGCGCCGCGGAGGCTACAGCGCCCAGCCATTTTTCTGTTCCGTTCGCTCCTTTGCTCGCTCGTGTCGTGCCTTCGTGTGCTCGATCCAATCCTCAATCAAAATCCAATCTTTTCTTGCTCAATCATGCTCTTAAAAGCTCCAATTGCACTGCATCACAACCTACATACACACGACATAAAATTAGTGCAAAACCACATTCATAAACTATAAAACGAGCGAATAACAAGCTCAAACGTGAGGAAATATTAAGGAAATATGGGCATAAAATGCCAAACATCACCACCCCATACTTGAACCCTTGCTCGCCCTCGAGCAAGTCACAACTAACTTCCCAACCTAGGTAAAACAGGTCTGCCTATGACCATGGTTGATACCGACCATTGAACCAATGCACACATGACTACTATGGATCCACAACATGCCAACAATTTACCAAAACCAAAAATATGAGAACAACCACCCCAAAATAGCTCAAATGCACAAACTCAACTTAATGCAACCATGCTCCCATAAAATCGCACCTATCTACTCAACCAAAAAGCCACGACTTCACCTATCTCATGCAAACCATGTGCCCTCACCAAAATGAAGCAAGAGAGTGTCCCCCAAGTATCACACACAACCATGAATATCAAGAATAGAATGGGGACAATAACAAACGAATTCACTCACTCTCATGAAAAACTCACATGTCACACACAATGTACCATAGGCTTGCCCGTAGTGTAGGACTCCACTAATGTAAGCTCACTCCAATCAGGATTAACTAGGACTTTAGAAAGGTCGTAATGTAGGCTAAGGGGCTGGTACGATATGAAACGACCTCCGTCATGCGTTTCGGAAGTTAGGACTCCGATTGGCGTGCCTCTAATTTTAAAATGTTCGTAATGTCCATTAGGACCTGTCTGTAAAATTTGAGCTAAATCAGACCTCGTTTGGTAGGCATCGGAAGAACGTTTCAGTTTTTATTGGCGATAAATATTAAAAAGAGATTTTCGAGCTCGGTTTTTGCCGAATGAGCTCTGATTCAAAATCCGAAAGCGCCGTTAGGTTCGTATGATTATTTGTGATTTTTATAAACTTTTGAAAGTGAATTTCGATATTGTTCGGCTAGTTTCCGCTAAAATGCCAAAAGTTAAATAATTTGACTTCTTTTCATTTAAATTCGCATCTTGAGTTTCGGGAGTCTGATTTGAGATCTGCCTTCGTGAGTATGTTACATATATTTTGTATAACTGGTATGCAAAAGTTGGAATTATTTTTAATATCGTAGGGTTCCGTTTTAATTTTCATCGCGAAAAGAAAAAAAAAAGAAAAGAAAATAAAAGAAAATGAAAAAGGAAAAAAGGAAAAGACAAAAGGGATTCAAATGGATAAGATATATGGGCGGTGGCCCTTAATCCCAAACAAAACACGAACAGAAATAGAAACAGGAGCAGGAACGAAAAAGAGATAACACAGCAAAGAAAAAATGCCAGAAAATGAGAAAAGGGGCCGAAGAAAAATAGTATTTTCACCCCAGAACATTCAGGTAATGATCCTACTATATTATTTGAGTTTATTATGTGTGTTTGAATATGTTTTAACAGTAAAACTTGGAATATTAGACATCGTTTTAATAAGTTCAATTAATAGTTTAAAGGGTCAAATGGACCCCGATAACGAAATTGATTATATATTCGTACTCAGTGAGTTATGGGTAACATATAAATATATTTTATTTAGAGTTTGGTTATGTGACCTTAAACCCTGTACATAGGCCGGGCTTGCGTATTGCGTATGCGAATAGGGTATCAGGTTCCTACCTGGATTGCCCTAAGATGTAAGGAATGAAGCCTTTAGCCTAATTTGATATATTTTTCTGCTTATTGAACACAGTGGGATCATTTGGCAATGGAACCAAAAGACAAGCGGTTATTGAGTGGATGTACTAACTTTGTAACAAGGTAAGTGTTTATATCCATTTCTTTGGAGGCACTTGGCCTCGTGGACTTTCTACCACGTGTTTCCTTACGTGTGTAGCTGCCGATAGGCGTACTCATTACGCCTTAGCTTTGGATTTACATTGTATATTATATGTTATGCCCTGTTGTTGGTATTGCATTAAACATATGAGCATTGCACTTTGGTTTTGAGTATTGCATATACTTCCCGGTTGGCGATGAGAGTCCCGCGCCGGCGAAGGGTCATTATTGCATATACTTCCCGGTTGGCGATGAGAGTCCCGCACCGGTGAAGGGTCATCATTACATATACTTCCCGGTAATCGATGAGAGTCCCGAGCCGGTGAAGGATCATTATTGCATATATCTCCTGGTAGACGATGAGAGTCCCGCGCCGGAGATAGGTATCAAGAGTATGTGACTGCATTGCATCATGCCGCATTTATCCCATCTCATTGCACCGCATACTGACTATTGTGTGTATTATATTGTGTTTTATGTATGCGGTATGTACACCATGTTGTGGACATATTACAATTTGCCTATATATTTCTGGCTCGTATTCTAAGTTGCGGGGATCGGGTTGCACGCCGAAACAGTATAAATATATGGATCGGGTTGCACGTCGCAGCGGTATGAATATATGGATCGTGTTGCACGCCGCAACAGGATGAATATATGGATCAGGTTGCACTCCGCAACAGGATGTATTTCTAATTGTTGATGTGTTCGGGATACCTATATGTTCTGGCTGTATTACGTTCCTGGTTATTGAATAGTTTGCGATTCCATACGTGTTTCTAATTATTATCTGGCTTTGCCTTTTCATAATTTAAATAAGAGAAATCTGGTTTATTTGTTTCTTTTCTCCCTGGCTAGCTATCCTATTCTTTGAGGTGGCTAGTCTGCCCCACTTATTGAGTCCTTTTGACTCACCCTTGTTTGTTGTTTGTTTCTTGTCTATCTATTTCGTTTCGGCAGGTTCGCTCCAGGATTGAGTTCGCCACGTTGTGAAGGAGCGTAGACGACTTCAGCTGTCAGGGTGAGCCAGCTTTTATTTCGGATGGCCACCAGTTTATTGGTTATCATTTCAGTTGCAGTTTGCTCCCTTCAGGAGGTATTTGTCTTCTTTTGTACTCTTAGATGTCTGGTCTGGATAGCCCTAAACCTAGCATATTGGGTAGTCAGCTGTAATTTCTGTTGTACAGCTTAGAGGTATCAGTATGTCTGTAAATTTTTTAAATTCTTGTCCTTATTTATGAATTATTATATTTATTTTTCTAATTTAATTGGTAAGGGTTCGCCCGACGGGTCTAGGGGAAGATGTCGGGTGCCCGCACGACCTAACCGGATTTCGGGTCGTGTCAGGATACATATGGTAATAGTGACTACCTCCCTAAGCACTTTAATACATCACATTCAAATTAATCATCAATCTCATCAAGCCACCTAAATCAACAACTTCTACACATACACCTTCACACAAGTAGCATTTTTCTATTAAGCAGACACTAGCAAGGAATGTATATTCTTTTCTCTTTTTATTTCTTTTTCCACAATTTTTTTCTTTTCTTTTCAACTTTGCTATTTTTTTTTCTTTTTCTATTTCATCCAACCTTGCCAATGCTTTTCACTACTTCATAATTTTAACAATTATTCCCCTTCATTAGCTCCACTCAAGAACCTCCCAAAATCCAACCACAACTCCAAAACAACAACACAATATTAACTAAAGTGCTTAAGGAGTAAAGGGCCAAAAGAGTCAATTTAGAACAAATGGGTAGGCTCGGGGTGTGGGTGCCAACAAAAAGGGTCAAAGAAATCACAACAACAATTTTTTTCAAGGTATATATGTGAGGGTAGGCAAGTCAAGAGAAGGCCTTATATCATTTCCCGACTAGAGCAAACCTAGGATTTCGCTTTGCACACACACGGGGCAAGTTCTAGACATTAATATGCAACATGGAGTAAACAAGAACATGCCTCACACACACATTGCACATGGTCCACACAAAAAGGTTCCATCAACAACTCTCAATCAAGCATCTAGAGTGCAACTTGTGGAAATTTAAGCACTAATGCACAAAGGTTCACAAAAAAAAAAAAAAATCAAGCAAGTGGACTCAAGCATCTCAAGGGGGTCGTTCCATGTTTTTCCTAGGCATGCATCAAAATTAAAACTCAAGGACACCACAAATAGTACATGCAATCAAGTCCAAGTCCATCGGTATCAAACAAATCAAAGGCACCTAGCATTCTACCTTTTTCCTACGTCTAGGGTCATCTACAGCTAACTATCCTAATCCTAATAAAGATAAAAACTACCCGGTTCAAAGGTCTCCCCGTGGAAAAGAACCGAGGCCATAAGAAAAACCACGGGGTGGATGACATGTACCACTAATAAAGACTAAAAGAAAATCTTTTTGGAATTTTTCATTGGTTTTCTAATTTTTTTTTTCATATATTAAAGCAAGAAATAAATCAAAACAAAGTCAAGTGACAAAAGAAAAATCTTACGGTACATGCATCCTAACCTCAAAAATAGATAAAGGGTAGTTCCCCACCCCACACTTAAACTAAGCACTGTCCTCAGTGCTAACAATAAGAAAGTGCAAGGTAAAGAAAACTTCCCTGAAGATTCTAGTCCTTGGTCCTAGCATCCTCCAAGCTTCCATATAGTATGAGGTACTCAGACTTCCCTCATCAGGTCATCAACATTAGGCAAGGGTGGGGACACCCCACACTTAGCCTCGACATTACATGAACCTGCAATCCAAAGAATCACCCAAAGTAATATACAACCATAAAAATACTAATAAAAATAAATAAAAGTAAAGCAAGCAAATTGGGTTGCCTCCCAAGAAGCGCCTTAGTTAACGTCGTGGCACGACGAAGACAACTTCATCACTTTTGTCTCCACCTTGAACTAATGAATTGAATCCCCAACTTTGCCTCAAGTTTACAACTATGGTATTGGGGTGGTGGCAAAAATACAACAGGACCAAGTAAACAATGCCGCATTTTGCACTTCTTAGCCTTTAAATGAGGGATGTCGTTTTGTCTCCTCGGCATCACAAACTCTAAAATATAGGCACCTTGTTCCTCCTCCTTTTGTTTCTTCATAGGCTCGGGTGGCTCAATTTTCATATCACCATCCAAACACAATGTTGAAAAATGATTGGAATGAGGTCCAATGCGCTTCAATTCTAAAGTTACATTACTTTTGACACCCTCACTTGCACAAACACTAGAGTCCTCAAATATGATGTTTTCTTTTTCCTCACTTGACTCTAATGTGATTTCCTCAACCTTGGCATCATCAACTAATATTTGGTCGAGTGGTAGGAATTCCACTTTTTGCTCCTCAAATTGGCTTCTAAGCTCTTCTATCTCAAATCTACTATTTATGACAACTGATAATTGGGCTTCAGACACCTCAACCATATCACTCAAATTCTCCTCCAAGTCGTGAATAGTCAAGCCAAATTCGTCGATCTCTTGCCCGAGCTCCACTCTTTCTTCCATAAATTGCATCGTCATATTTGTAAGTTCACTCCTGAAATCCCCATAAGCTTCTAAGAGTTTGGCTTGCTCCATTAGCCAAGTTTTGCTAACAACCTGCACTTTATCGCTCCTGTCAAACTCACAAACATCATTAGAATCATCACCAAAATTATTGGGGGAAGGAGCATGACACTTAGGACAATCATTCCACCGACCACCACACAATTTACAAAAATTCCAATCAAAGGTGGTAGAAAATAAATTGTTCAAAAAGAAAACAGTCAATTTAGTCCCCGGCAACGGCGCCAAAAACTTGTTGCTCCCAACGCACACGCAAGTATACGTGGTCGACAAGTAATAAAGTGATAAGTAGAGTATCGTTCCCACGAGGACTATTTAGACTAAATCCTAGCAAACAATTTCTTAAAAACTATTCAGGGATCTTTTTCCAATGGTTGAGATTTTTACTAGCTAAAACAATAATTAAAACAAGTAACTAAAATCAAATATTCGAGAGCAGACTATAGTTGTTATCAATAATGAAGAAACGGTCCAGGGTCAGAGTTACGAACAATCCAGTTGAGTTTTCCAGTTGATTCTACTTCTTGATTTCCTAGATTGCTAACTACAGGTTAAATGTACCCATGAAAACCTTTCGATTCTTCACGGTCTATGCAGGCTACTCCAATCCCTATATGTCTATGGGTTGAATCACGTGCACGCATTAACGAATTCTGTGATTAGTTAAACTAGGCAAGCAAGTATATGTCTATCCTACTCACAAATTGGTTCCCCGATGCCCGGGTTCACAAACTAGTCCTATTCTTTCTTATTACGTAATTAAATTCCCTCTTTCGAGTTCAATCTAAAAACCATAGATAGTGTTCAATTATCAGGCCTCAATAATCAAACAATTATGATCAAGAAAGAATAAACAATCCGTAATGGTAAATCAATATATAGAAATCAACTTTCAAACATCAACCTTCATGTATTTACTCTAACCCTAGAACAAACAAACTATAGAATTAAAGAGAAGAATAAGAGAAAGAGAGAAAGAACTTGTGTAGAAGACATCTAGGGCTCCTCCCCTCTCCTCCAAAACTTGCTCCAAAATCTGAACTCCTCTCAAAAACTAAGTAGAAGAGTATTTATAGAGTTTACAAACACCTAGTAATAAGTTAGACCCAATCCTAGACGAAATAGGAAGTAAAAATCCGCTCAGGGGCGCTATAACGGGCGCCCTGCGCCTCGTAACGCGTGACCTTGGACAGAACCCGTTGAAAGTTGACCGCTATGGCCATGCGCCGCACCCCCAACCGCGCCTGCCAGCCTGGCGCGTTGGGCGGCGCGCCGCGGAGGCTACAGCGCCCAGCCATTTTTCTGTTCCGTTCGCTCCTTTGCTCGCTCGTGTCGTGCCTTCGTGTGCTCGATCCAATCCTCAATCAAAATCCAATTTTTTCTTGCTCAATTATGCTCTTAAAAGCTCCAATTGCACTGCATCACAACCTACATACACACGACATAAAATTAGTGCAAAACCACATTCATAAACTATAAAACGAGCGAATAACAAGCTCAAACGTGAGGAAATATTAAGGAAATATGGGCATAAAATGCCAAACATCAGGGCTACACTCTTGACCCTAATCACTAAACAAAGCTAAACTCTAGCTTTACAAAGTAATCTCTCAAAGGTTCACCAAACACACTGCTTCTAGGATAAGCAAATAGGTAAAACAATGTTCGCATAAGATAAGACAACTTACAAAGCACATAACCTAGACAAAATATCTAGACTCAACCAACTCAAGTCCACCAGTTGTCTTCTTCAGTTATCCTACGTCTGAAAGTTGCTAGATCGCCTTTGTTTGCTCTCAACTCTCTATATGTGAATGACTAATTTCGGCTGCATCAACTACTTGTATTTATATAGGCTTTACAACTCTAGTTGAGTCTCACAAGGAATCTTTGTAATTATGGTAAGACAAGATTCCTTGTAATTCTTTTTTCTTGTTGAAGTCCAACTCCTATTCGCACTTCGAAGACACAGCCTGGGCACCGCCTCTTTTAGTCTGACTAGAACGTATATTCATTCACGCGCCACTATTCCTATTTCTGCAGGGATTTACAACTCTCAGATCTTTTCGACCAGTCGTGCCCTTCTATCCAAGGACTAGGTTCTTCTCCGAGCCTACTGAGTCCTTCTTGTTTGTCATTCTTCAAAACCAATTCTCAACAATCTCCCATTGGACAGATACTTATCACAAAAGATAGTAAACGGTGCAACATTTGAGCTGTACTATATTAAGGTAATAGATTGGGCAAAAGGTAAAAGAAGCAAACATAAAATAGGGGAAGAAAGGAGTGAAGTAACTGGTGTAGTTTCTTCAGTAGGGTACTCAAAATATTTAGAACTTACTTTGCCTTTCTTTCTCTTAATTTAACTCTCATCACGACAAACGAATAACTTCAAAGATGTGAAGTAATCACCTTCACTTTGAGGAGTTTCTTTTTCTCTTATATGTTTAGTGGTAAGGTCTCCAATTAAGTTGCATTCGTATTCAAATCCCCACTGAAGTAATAATATATGATCCTCAATTCAGAATAACTTATGCATGCTTAAATATGTTAGAAAAGAGCATCTAGGTTGCTAACTCCTTTGGAAAGCTTTATAGAGTAATTTTTTTTTTTAAAACCAATCATGTACACATTTTAAAACTTTGAGCACAAACTCATAATCAAACGAGACAATAAGCTCGTGAAGGAAATTGGATCGGGTCACCCATGTGGATCAACTCAAATCTATTTCAAATAATAATTTATTTTTAAATATATATTAGTTATATATATTTACTAACTATTATTATTAGTAATTAAAGAAAAGAAAAAAAAAAGAAAAGATATAACTTTTGGAAAACGTTGTTTTTTTCACTAAGGACTCATTAACTTTTGGAGCTCGCTAGCCGATTGAGGATTCATTTTTGGGGTAGCCCTTTTTTTCCTGTCACTTTTGCTAACGTACAAAACATCAGTTTTCTTCTTTTACTTTCTTCTCTCAAATATCCAAAAGTTCCTGAAGATTTTTCATTGAAGATTCTTCACCAGAAAAAGCAGGAACAAAAAGTTTGTAAAAGGTACAATTTTAGACTGTGGCAATTTCAATACAATTCGTATTATTTTACATGTGATTGTGTTATTGACTAGTGAAACAAATACGGTTGTCTGGTGAACTTTGTGTTCTCGAATTATTCTTCAGCTCGGATAGTTTTCTTCAAAGTGAACGATTAGAGAGGTTAAATAAATTCCGCTCCCCTAAGCTATAATCATTATTGACGAGCCTGTTCGGCCAAGCTGTGGAAAACTTTTTATTTTGAATTTAGATAAGTAATTTTAAAGAATAAGATGTTTGTGTTTGACCAACTCATTTGAGAAATGCTTTTCTAAACAAAATGTGCTCGGATAATCTTTATAAAAAGTGACTTTGAATGTCAAATTACGAAAAAGGACATTATTAAAATTTAGTTTGCAATTAATATTATTTAAAAGTACAAAAGAGATAAATATCTTTTTTATGAAAAACTTAATTTAATTTTTATTTTCATATAGTTTAACTGTAAAATATAAAATAAATATATAAAATATAATTTTTAATCAATAGGAATAAAGTTAAACCAAAAAAAGGAAGCGCGGGACACAGCTTTTAATTACATTTGAGAGATATATTAGTTAAACTAATTAAAAGTAGTATGGTAAATAAATATTTTTGGTAAGGATATTATTGTCTTGAAAATAAATAAATTGCTTCTGCTTTTAAGGCCAGAAAAACTACTTCTGCTTCTCAAAAACATTTTTTTCTTTTGGCCAAACACCTTAAAATTTTGGGACACTTACAAAAATACCCACAAAATCTAAAATAATTACAGCCACTACCCACTACTTTCAAATATTACCAGACCTACCCACTAAATTATTTACCGACTCTACCCACCCAGACTTGTATACATAGTTTATGCAGTATACCATAAAGGTATATACCTATAAGACATACCAAAGGTATACAGTAATAAATGTCCCTCCATACTTGTATACCATAATTTATACAGTATACTTTAAAGGTATACACCGATAAGGCATAACAAAGGTATACAATAATAAATGGGTAGGTTGGGTAAATACTTTTAGTTTTAAGGGTAGTATAATTTGTAATGGATATGACTTGTAAATACTTTAAATTTTATGGGTATAGAGTGTAAAAATCCCTAAAATTTTTTAAATGGGCTTTTAAAAAAAAAAGTAATTTTACCTTCTGAGAAGCTTGGCCATCCAGGCTATTAGAAATAGTTAGCAGCATGCAACTTTCTTCTACATTAATGGACAAGTAAAATATGAAATAATGCATCTGAAAAACTTCCACAGTATATTGAATAGCATCATTTCATCGTGCTCCTTATTTATTGCAAAAAAGCAGGCAAAAGAAATGATGTCTAGCATCTGATCATCACTGTTGAAATAAAGATGCTTCCGATATATTTATGACCTTATGAAGAACATGCAGTACTCGCATAAGTTTTAGGCAAAACAAGTAGGAAGGTACGCTACTTATTATTGTCCTTCCTTTCCAATTCTATAAGTCACAAGAAAAGGATAAAACAAAAAAGTAAAGCACAAAAGAAACTAACCCTTCTGTAGTAATGTGTCCCTGAATTAACAAGATGTGGTTCAATAATTATGGTACGTCATACTTAAACTTCCATCTCTCACCGTCATATTGCATAGCTTAATTGGTAAGTATTTTTTTTATTCTTAACTGGATATTTCAGGTTCATGAAAATAGAGAGGTTCATGAGAATAGAGTGAGTCTTTTTGTAAGGTGCAGCTTAGTTTAAAATAATGTGTCCTTCTATATCTGACAATGGCTAATAAAATTTCTTCCATTTTTTAGTAGATATTTCAAAAATAAAAATATATATGCCAATTTATGTTCTAGAATAATATAGAAGGGTTCAGCATTAGAATATAGTGGTAGATGTGCTTTTACGATTAGCTGTATGAGACAAGAAATAGATAAATTTTAAAAGAGACATCATGTGGCCCTTCAAGATTGTGCACTTGGCGAATTCGTAAAGTTGTATCTTCACTTTAATTATGTCTTTTGTTCTCTTTCTATGAGGAGTATATGATTATCACTATAGTTCTGTTTTAATACTATACAAAAATTAATTATTTAGAATATCACATTCATATATTTGGGCAACGACAATATGATTATGCCACATGCATGTATAATCATTTTTTTGAACTTATATATTCTATATTAATACATAAAATTAATTAAAATGCGAAGTTACTACATGAAAAGTTACTTATCTAGCTAACTTAAATTTTACGAAACGATATTAACTTTGAGAACATTCTTACACTCATGATTTATCGATCTCTAGTTAGATTCTAATTAATAGCTGATTTTCAAAGTAATCTGTAGTTGAGCTTTTACTTTTGTACGTGTTGTTAAATTCGAAGCTAGCCATGCATTATTATTTTTCGAAAACTTAGTTATGCTGCTAATAAGAAATAATTAAAATAGATCTCATTCCATCAACTTGCTAGTCAAACGAGAGAAAAGAAAAGCCAGAACTCTCGTCTTATTTTATTTTTTTTTTAAGCTTTAAATAAAATAGCATATACAAACAACGCGGAAGAGCACGAATAAATAATTTAATAAAATACACAAATAAATAAATAGATAAAAAATCCAAAGAAAGCATAGAAGAGAATCTTGATTTAATCATCATTGCTGCTCCTACACATTACAATTCGTGATTGATACATGGAGAGGCTAATTTTTGGTACAGATATCCAGCTATTTTTTCCATTTCAATATCAATCCTACGTTCAAACAAGGGCCTCAAGACATTTATTAATTACAATTACAACTGACTTGACAAATATACACTTGCCCTTTCCTTCCTTCGCTCCTTCTTCTTGGTATAAGAAATTATATTTCAACTCTAATTCTAAAAATAGAAAAAGTACAAGTCAAATACATCAACAAAAAAGACAAAAAATTATAGATTTGTGGAAAAACTAAGACATCCTTTTTGGCTTCCAATCGACCCAAGATTTGACGAGTAGAATTATAAGATACAGGTGCTGGTATACCTGATAAAATAGTCAAAGTATACACAAATTAACTCGAACCCTCCCTTATTAAAACCAAAGGTTAAAACCCTTTTTCTTTTTTGCTCAATCTTCAGAACGGTCATTAGGAGAGTCAAAATCCTTTTCCTTTGATTGAATCCCATAATAATTCAAATACCACTTGACAAACTTTCTCAATCCACTTGACAAATCTGTGGTTGGCTTATACCCAAAATCCTTATAGGCCAATGTCACATTAGCATGTGTAAATGGGACATCACCATTTCTTGGCATTTTAATCACATTCTTTTTAGCTTTCACATTCAATAAACTTTCCAAAATTTTAACCAACTTATTCACCGACACTGGTGAAGTGTTACCTAAATTGTACACCCTTAGTTGTGCTGGACCCTTCTTTTTGCCACCACTGCCGGTGCTCTTCTCCGCCGTGTCAAGTGCCCCGAGACACCCTTTAACGATGTCGTCGATGTACGTGAAGTCACGTGCCACCTCTTTATCATCTTGTGTTACGTATACATTTATTGGTTTACCTTGTGACATGTCCTTAGTAAAGAAAAAATATGCCATGTCTGGTCTACCCCATGGTCCATACACAGTAAAAAACCTTAATGCAGTTAAAGAAAGTCCATAAATATGATTGTATGTATGTGCAATTTCTTCACCAGCTTTTTTAGTAGCTGCATAAAGGCTAGCAGGTTGATCCGTACGATGATTTTCAGAAAATGGCACATTTTTATTCAACCCGTAAACAGAACTAGACGATGCCCATACGATTGCGGGTTGAGGGTTTGCTAATTTAACCGTTTCCAATAAGTTAACAAATCCCGCTATATTTGAATTGATATATGATAGCGGATTTTGCATCGCGTACCTTACACCTGCCTGTGCGGCTAAGTGAAGGACGTGTGTGAATGGAACGATGTCGAACAGTTTTGTCAACAGTTCGGCATCGTTGATATCACCTTCTACGATGAAGATCTCGTGCTGCGCCAGTAATTTCTGGCGCGCACGTTTCAATGATGGATCATAATAGGAATTGAAGTTGTCTATTCCCAAGACTCCGTCTCCACGTTTCTTCAATGCCATTGAACAATGGGAGCCAACAAAGCCCGCAGCACCTAAGACAGATCCAATATTTAAACTTAATGAGTTCAGGAATATGCGCTTTGTAAAAATACATTAAAAAAAATATAATACTTATTTTACTGTATTTTTTATAAGTATGTCACGAATATATGTATGATATAAATAAAAACTTGTACGTCCAATTGAACTCATTGCTTAAATTATACATCTGTCACTAACCTGTAACCAACACAGATAAACCATTAACACGCTTAGGAGTGGAAGAGTGTCGGACTTGTTTCTCCCAAGAAGCACCACCACCGTAGAAGGCGGAGGAGAGGAGGTGATGGGTGGTGTGAATATGATGATGTGAAGCTTCTGATGATGAGCTAAAAGGAGGGTAATTTATAGTGAAGAAAAAGAGTAACACAAGAGCTACTAAAAGGGTAACTCTAAAAAGAAGCTTAGAAGAAGCTGCAATAATTTTAGTGCTATTTACTCTTCGAATGTAGCTGTTATAACGCTCTAATTTCATTATCTTGCTTGTATCAACTGGAGATGCCATATTGTTTGAAAATGACAATGTTTGAAATATGTAGAAGAGATTATTTCAAGAATGAACTGAAATTGAGGATTTGAGAATATGGGGAATTATTGGGGTGTTGCTTTGGTTTGAGCTAGCCCCTAAGGAAAACAAGTGAAGATGAGAGGATTATAAAGGATATAGAATTGGAGCTTGCAATAAAATTAACGAGAGATATAAATTAAAGTGTGGTGGACCAAGAAAGAGGAAGAGAAAATTTTGGGATATGTTTGTAGGAGACCACATTCTTTTTATAGTATGTAACTTTTCTTATAACTAGTTTGATAGGTATATACTAAAAATAACAACAATAATAATAGTAATGCTAACAACCTAAATTGCATATTTACCTACTTCGAACTGTTAAACTCCTTTATTCTCGAACTTGTGAGTTTGTGTTTGTGCATTTCTATTTTGAGACTCGACTAATTCAAAATTACATTAAAAAAACTTATTTGAGAATAAAACGCTCACTAACAAAAATAATTCTATTATCACATTTTAAACTCGAAACTTTAGTTAAGATTAGATAAGTAATTACGAAAAATCAATTTTATTCGGCTGTTGCTTTCCTTTTTCTTGAGAGAATGACCTTTTGACTGTTTGTTTTTTCTTATCTTTTTTCCCCTAGAAGAGCATGGCCGTTTGTCACCGACAAAATATTCTACAATTAATGGGGTTACTGTCTTAATTATTGTTTGGATCTTAGTATAGTTCACGCAGCAGTTTAACAGTAGTAGTATGTTCTAATTTGTCACCAGAGGCGAAGCCATGATTTGAAGTTTAGGAATTCGAGAGTTTAGTCTGTTTAAGTTACGGGGTTCTAAATTAATAATTTGTACGGATTATATGAATTTCTTAAGACAAATACAGAGTTTGGACCAATGCTTGGGGGTTCGGCCGAACCCTCTTTCACTACACTGCCTCCGCCCCTGTTTGTCACAAAGGTTATACTATATGTTTTGTTTTGTTCCTTAAGTTTTCTTGAAAGTTAATATTTCAGTGAATACATGAGCAAAGACATTCTTTTACAAGGGATGTTATATTGTTACCTGCTTCTCTGAAAACAATTACTACAACTGAATATTATATATCAAGTGTGTAACATTTGTTTAAAAAATAACTAATCAAACATAATGAACGAATGACATTGATTGATTAATGAAAAACGACAAAAATAAATTACAATTTAGATGAAGTCAAGTTGTAATAATATACCAATATTGTGTGCACCTGTATTACTGGCGTGAGTCATGGTCTTAAATCTTGGAACTTACTCTCGAAGTTTCTTGGCAATTCTCTGGCTCAGTCATCCCTCATTGACAGACATAAAAGAAAATAAAAATTAGAACCAAAATTGATAGATAAATAAAAATAGATAGAATAAGATATGATAAAAGGCAAAAATCAAATAAGAATGTGGTAAAATACTAAAAGCCTCACTAATTGGTAAAATAAGCTTTATAATAATAACAATACCACCTCTCAACTTTTCAAAAATGTTCACTTTCCAATGCATACAATTAGTGGCGGAGCTACGATTTTTACTAAAGAATATGAAAATATAAATAACTAGAAAGATAACAAAACTAATTAAGTGGACTAAATATATAGTATGATTACATAAAAGACTGTTATTTACCTATTAAAAATAATATATAATTTTTTGGTGAAGGAGGTATCCTCTTGGATACATGCTCCACCACTGTATACAACTTTCAAAATCTACATTTTTAACTAATTTGAGTTCACAGCAGACCTTTTATGAAGAATAAAACGCTTCCTACTAAAATATTTTTTCTTTCTTAAAGCTCGAATTTGATATTTAGATAAATGTGGAAGGATTACAACTATTCCCACCACATACCTTAACGAGAGAGACGTTTATGCAAATTAAATAGAAGGACATGTAGCTTTACTCACCTTGATCTACTCATCGAGTCATCATATAGGATTGTTCAGCACACAAATATATTTCGTAGTGACTTGCAATTATCAATTATGAGTAAATATTGATAATAGGAGTATCGCTTTTTTAGTTGGCATATATAATTGCTTCTGAGTCAATATTAATTTTCATGGAATTAATATTTTATTGACTTGCCAGTTGAAGTGCTTGAAGTCGATCATGGTCTTGGAATAATTAATTTAATTTGGAGACTATGCAGCCCCCTAGTCTATATAAAACATTTATACATGCAAAATGCGTTTTAAAAAGAATTTTGTATTGGGCAAAAACCGATGTGCTCGGGCAGCACCTCGGCATGACAAACCGAAGACAAACGAACCGATGTTCCGAGAGATGGAGGTCGAAGCGAACCACTGAACCACCGAAGTCGGGCATCGATGTCGCCACTGAAGGCGAGCCGCAAGCTGAGCTTCGGCGACATTCGCTTCGGTCGAGTAGCAAGGCCCCACCACCGAGGTTACGCACTTGAACCTCGGTAAAACACCTCCGTTCGAGCGGCTTTGCAACCCACTACTTCAGCCCACTATCTCCATTAATAAGCACTCAAAACGTGGATTTCAACACTACCAAACATGGGAAACGTGGGCTAGGCCCTTGAGTCTATAAATAGCACTTCATTTTGTATTGTATGCATTCAGAAATACATACAGAAACTCTGCCAAATTTTGTACTCACTATAATATTTTGAAATCAAATTACTTTCTCGTGTTTTACGCTTATTTCTTGCATTTTCCTGACTTGATACGAAGATTTGCTTATATTCTAACCCAAATTCGATTTGTGATCCTAAAACCGATTTAGGCCCATACAAATTGACGCCGTCTGTGGGGATATAATCAGAAACCCTTTGTTCCAAAGTTCGACGTTCTTTTTCGTTAAAGCCCATAATTTTTCAACAATGATATGGCTGACAGCAGTAGAAATCTTGATGATCAGACTGACGTTACAGTCTTCGTCTCCAATGACAACTAAAGCCTTTCAAGCTTTTGTTGTTGCCTCGCTCAAAGCTCTTCAAGAACGACAAGATGAGCAGGCACACATCAACGCTGAATTCCGTGCCTCGTTAGAGGCGAGAAATAGCTTAGCACCGAACGGCACCCAGCCTTCGACTCCAAATAGAGGCATCCCGCTCTTCGTTCCCACGGGCGCGATAATAGGGGGGGCCTCCCAATGGGGCCGCGTCTGGGGGTTCGGGAAACATACCAAGCGCAACGCCACACTTCGGAACGGTTCCCACCGTGGCTGAAACTACATCCTCGGTCGATGTTGAGAGGTTGACCAGAGAAATTGAGGCACGCGTCGAGGCTCGCATTGAAGCTCGCGTAGAAAAGCGCCTCGAGAGCATACCGGGGATAACAAAAACCGAAGATGAGCTTGACATAGATCAATACGGGGAGTTGCCATTTAAGCCCGAAGTGGCACCAGCTCAAACTCCTAAAAACTTCAAGCTCATGTTCTTAAAAAAGTATGAAGGGACCACTGATCCCAAAGAGCATGTAAGGGATTACATGGCGATGATAAAGAGAAATGACTTAACGATAATAGAGCTCGAGTCAATGTTCTTAAAAAAGTTTGGCTAATCCTTAGAGAAAGGAGCGCTGCGCTGGTACATGTGCCTACCAGCGGGGTCAATTTCCACCTTCAAGGAAATGACCAACGCCTTCGTTAAGGCCCACACCGGAGCCCAAAAAATTCTCCAGAGGAAGGAGGATATATGCGAGGTCAAGTAACGGCCCAGTGAGCCACTTAAGGAGTTCCTTGAGCGCATTCATGCTGAGCGCATAGAGCTACCTCGGATGGAGATACTCTAGCCATCATGGCATTTGAAAAGGGTATCAATGTTCGCAACTCTGACGTTGCTGCTGAGTTGCAAAAAGAGCTTCAGCAATACCAAGTGCTGACGTGGGAAGACCTGCACAAACGAGCTTATTCCAAGATAAGACCGGAGGAAGCTGAGTTTAAAAGTCGAGGCTACAATTACAAAAATCGAGGCAAATCCTTGTATCGCGCCGAGGCGTCGCAAGGAAACTCGAAGGGGAGGTACGAACGGTATACCTCCACGAGGCAGCCTGTCAGCCAAAGGTTGGGAAATTTCTTTGGAAACTCATTTGCAAGCCCATACATAAGCCAACGGCTCGGAGGAAAGGTTCACTCCAATACGAACCAAAGGAATTCCTCAGGCCCAACTTCGGCTTCAAAGAAAGAATATCTCGGATCCCTAATTACAATTTTAGTATATCGACCTCGGAGCTGGTCAACGTAGTCAAGGGAACTGCCAGGGTAAGAGTACCCAAAGACATGAGAACTCCAATGGACAAACGGGACCAGAATTTGCACTACGAGTTCCATGCGGATTATGGCCATCGAACCAAGGACTGCAAAGCATTGTGCCTCGAGGTGGCTCATTTGTTGAAGAAAGGTGTGTTGGCCGAATTCCTTACCGACAAGGGAAAGGACAACTACTCCAAGAAACCGAGGTGATAGACAGTCACCTCGGGCTCCACCCTTTGAGATAGTTGTAAATGTTATTACCGGGGGGTCAGAGGTGAACCGGGTGAATTTCGCAGCCGCCAAGAAATTCTCCAAGCTGTCAATCACAATGGAAAAGAGAACTCGAGTGGGGGGCTCGGGTAAAGAAATCGTATTTGATGATGACGATTGTGATGGGATGATGTTTCCTCATCACGATGCCCTGGTCATCATGTTGAGGATCAATGACTCGGATATCAAGCGAGTCTTGATCGACCCTGGTAGCTCGGTCAACAACTCAACATAATCAGCTATGGGGTTGTTAAGAAGATGTGGCTCAAAGGGGAAGTCATCCCCAGAGCAACGGTGTTGACTGGCTTTAACAACTCCATGGAAAAAACTTTGGGTGAAATTACACTCAAAACATTTGCTGAAGGAGTTAGCAAGGAAACACTATTCCAAGTGTCACTCGAGGACATAGCATACAATGTGATCGTCGGCAGACCATGGATCCATTCCATGGAGGCTGTTCCCTCCACGCTGCATCAAGTGATCAAATTTCCTACGCCTTGGGGGGTTCGATCAATAAAGGGAGAGCAACGAAGTTGCGTTGAGAAGTGGAGTCGCCCCGACCGGGCCAAAACAATAGCAACTAACGTAACCGGGGTCAAGCGAGGAGGACCTCCGAGGAGAAGTTGAAAAGATCCCGGTGTGCGTTCCAGAGCCTCGGAAATAAAAAGCCGAGAACTCCACTATTGAGGAACTGGAGTCTTTCACCTTATTGAAAGATTTTCCTGAAAGAAAGGTATTCGTCGGCTCGGAGTTGGACCCAGAGTCGAAGAAAGCAATCATTGAAGTTTTAAAGTCCAAGAACGATTGCTTCGCTTGGTCTCATTCAAACATGATTGGTATCGATACGGAGATCATGACCCACAAGCTGAATGTATACCCAAAATTCACCCCGGTAACGCAGAAGAAAAGACCCCACGCCGGGGTTAAAAAGAAAGCGATCGAAGATGAAACCACAAAGTTGCAAGAAAATGGTTTCATAAGAGAGGTAAAGTATCCCAAATAGCTGGCTAATGTGGTCGTCGTACCAAAGAAAAATGGCAAGTGGAGGATGTGCGTAGATTACACCGATTTGAACAAGGCTTTCCCCAAAGACTCCTACCCATTGCCATAAATAGACAGGTTAATAGACTCCACGTCTGGACACAAACTATTAGCCTTCTTGGATGCTTATTCAGGCTACAACCATATCCTCACGGATCCGAAGGATGAAGAGAAAACCTCGTTCATCACCGACCAAGGTACCTTCTGCTATAAAGTGATGCCCTTCGGTTTGAAAGATGCTGGGGCGATGTACCAGAGGTTGGTGTGTCGCATGTTCAAGGAGAATATTGGAAAATCTATGGAGGTCTACATAGATGATATGCTCATCAAATCGATTCTAATGGAGGATCATCTGAATAATCTGAGGGAAGCTTTTGTTGTTCTGAGGCAAAATGGCATGAAATTGAACCCTGAGAAGTGTGCCTTCGGTGTCGGGTCAGGCAAATTCTTATTCATTGTCTCCAAACGAGGGATCGAAGCGAACCCAGATAAGATAAAAGCCATCGAGGAAATCCCCAAAGAGTTGACCGGAGTAAAAGAAGTTCAACGCTTAACTGGCTGAATTACTGCCTTGACTCGATTCATCTCAATATCCTCAGAGCGATGCCACAAATTCTTCTCTGTTCTGAGGAAGAACAATCACTTCGAATGGACACCAGAGTGTAAAGAAGCGCTGAAAGATTTGAAACGCTACCTGGCCAACGCGTCGTTGCTCGCCAAGCCGAAGGATGGTGAAACATTGCTAGTTTACTTGGCTGTGTTCGATGTGTCAGTCAGCGCAGTGCTGGTTCGGGAGGAAGATGGCAAGCAACAACCCATCTACTATGTGAGCAAGACACTCCTTGATGCTGAGACCAGGTACCCACACTTGGAAAAACTGGCACTTGCTTTAATTGTTACTACCCGGAAACTACGACCTTATTTCCAATGTCACCCAATAGCGGTAGTTTCAACCTTTCCCTTAAGAAATATATTGCATAAACCTGAGTTATTGGAGAGGTTATCGAATTGGGCGGTAGAATTAAGCAAATATGACATCATTTATCAACCCCGAACAGCCATCAAGTCCCAAGTCTTAGCTGACTTCATAGCTGATTTTAGTGTTGGGATTATGCCTGAAGCCGAAAAGGAGAACTCAATATCGAAAGAAACAGCTTCGGGGCTGTGGATACTTCACACCGATGGGGCAACTAATTCCAGAGGTTCGGGATTAAGCATAGTGCTGAAAGCACCCACCGGGGAGAAAATCAGGCACTCAGTTCGGTTAAAAAAAGTGACCAACAATGAGGCCGAATATGAAGCAGCCTTGGCAGGCTTGGAGTTAGCTAAAGAAATGGGGGTGGAAAGAATTGAGTTGAGATGCGACTCACAGGTGGTAGTAAATCAAGTGCTCGGTGAATACACGGCTCGAGAGCCCAGAATGCAGCTATTCTTGGACCGGGCACAAAGCATTTTGGCCCAATTCTAAGAATGGCTAATTAAACAAGTGCCTCGGGAGGAAAATACCGAGGCTGATGCCCTGGAAAACTTGGGTTCGGCGGTCGATGAAGCCCACTCGGGGACTGATTCAGTGGTTCGGTTGCTATCTGCATAGATGAGAGAGATGAAATTGCAGGTCAACTCGGTGGACCGCAAATGGGATTGGCGGAGTAAGTTTATCTCTTACTTCGACTCGGGGACTGTCCCCCAAGATAAAAAGAAGGCCAAAAATTTAAGGACTCAAGCGGCTTCATATTATATGATCGAGGGTAATTTTTATAAGAGGTTGTATTGCGGCCCGATGGTTAAGTGTTTGGGTCCAGATGAGGCTAGATATGTGATTGCCGAGGTGTACGAAGGCGAGTATGGCAATCACTCATGGGGAAAGTCTTTGGTGCGCAAATTATTAAAAGCTGGGTATTAAATGCCCACCATCAGCGCAGATACAAAGGCCTTCGTGCAAAAATATGATAAATACCAGCGCCACGCCCAGATGATCCATCAACAGGCCGAACCTCCGTATTCGGTCGTATCACTATGGCCTTTCATGAAGTGGGGAATGGATATTGTTGGACCCTTACTGATGGGAAAAGGTGGTGTTCGGTTCATCCTCGGATTAACCGATTACTTTACTAAATGGGTGGAAGCAGGAGCTCTCACCGACGTAAAACAAAAACAAGTAATCGATTTCATCGAGAAGAACATCATCTATAGGTTCGGTGTCCCGAGGGAAATTGCTTGCGACAATGGTAAACAATTCGTGGGAACAGCCATCACTGATTTCTTCAAACAATGGGGGATCAAAAGAATTGCTTCGACCCCCTATCATCCGAGGGCCAATGGCCAAGCTGAGTCTTCGAATAGAATTATAATCGAAAATCTCAAGAAAAGGCTCGATGAGAAAAAAGGTCCTTGGCCCGAGGAGTTGCCAGGCGCGTTGTGGGCCATGCGGACAACAAAGAAGAAAAGCACCGGGGAGACTCCTTCTTCACTTGCTTATGGTATGGACTCCCTTATCCCCGTGGAGGTGGGCGAACCAAGTCTTCGGTACGCTCACACCACCGAAGATGCGAATCAACAAGCCATGCGCATAGAATTGGACTTGCTCGAAGAGAAAAGAGAGTTGGCTTTGGTCCGGCTAGCTGCTCAAAAAAGGCAGATCGAAGCATATCTCAATAGGAAGGCCAAACTTAGAGATTTTAAAGTCGGCGATTATGTGCTAAAGGCTACAAACCAGTCAACGAAGGAAGAAAACGGGGGAAAGCTTGTCGCAAATTGGGAAGGACCTTACAGAGTCAAAGCAATTGTTGGGAAAGGATCTTATCAAATTGAAGATCTGCAAGGTGCGCTCGAACCTTTAAATTGGAAAATTTCCAATTTAAAGCGGTACTACTTCTAATCGAGGTAAATATTCCTTAACCTTTTTAAAATTTACCCACAGCCTCGAGCCGAATAACGCTCCTAAGGCTTCAGTCGAGGTGTACTAACTTGCTCCCCGTTTCATTTTGCTTGACCTTTTCAGGAACCATATAAAACGACTTCCAGTGCTCGGATCTTCATCAAGATTCACACCCGAACACTGGGGGGAGTGAGAGGCAGTTTGCAGCCGAGGTCGACACTGAGCCTCCCAACCGAAGCCTGTCTATTCGATAACCAGGAACTGGCACCCGAAGAACAGCTTAGTACATTCATTAGTACATTGTAATTACGCCCGATAGCGGTATATTGCTAATTTACTTTTGCGCCCGTGGCCTGCTTCGACTTGGCTTTATGTAAAAGGCCAATTTTGGCTCGTTAAATATTATCAACGAAACGGACTTGATTCCACATCTATTTGTTTCTATAACTTTGCACCACGAAGCTGCACTATATGCATCGACTCGAGGACGAGATATCGTTCTAAGTTTGCATCAGTTTAATTCAATTAAGTCTTGCAAGCAGAACTATTCACTTTAAGTGTTCGGTACATGCAAAAACTAACACTTAAGATGAGAAATACTAAATCATTCCATTAGTAACCCGAAGGCTAAAAATATATACATCAAAAGGACCCGAAGGTCTAAAGTACGAACAAAAGAGCCCGAGGGCTTAAATGAAAGCAGAAATTGAAAACAGAAGTATAAGCCTCGGGGGGATCATCTCCCTCTTCGGAATCCCCCTCGGCATCTTCTTCATCCTCATCATCGCTCGAGGCTTAACTTAATGGGAGATCATCAATGATAGTTTGAGCCTTTGCTGCCTTCTCTTCGACTTTAGCAATTTCTTCTTCCAAGTTGAGCTCGCCAGCACGACACTACTTGAGCAGCTTCAGCCGAGATTTGATAACGGCCCATTGCGTATCCAGCTCCGCCCTCTTGGCCTTGATCTTAGCTCGGTCTTTACGATCAGCGATTTCGTCCTGAAGAGCTTCAACCTCAGCCTCACGAGCTGAAAGTTTGGAGGTCTCACCCTCCAACTTCTGAATATGAAGCACATGCTTTCTCAGCTGCTCGTGGTGCTTCTTAGCCATCTCCTCAGACTTGCCCCTCGCTTGAATCAGCTCGGCATTTAGTCTTGCAACTTCAGCCTCCAGCCTCGAACGCTCAACCTAGAAGCCGTCCTCGAGGGCTTTGATCTTCGCCTCGGCAGCAGACTCAGCATCATGAAGATCGGACTGGGACTTGGACAACTTAGCCTTCAACTCCACTATCTGCGCATTGAAGCTATCTCACTGCCTGTCCCATGAGCGGGCAACACGGCGGACCTCCTAATCTCTTATAGTCTCGACCTCGAGGGACCTCAATGACAGAACGAAGCCCTAAAAGGAAATCAACCAAAGGAATCATTATCAGCAACCGACCGAAGACAGAGATGCAAAATTAAGGAACAAGCAAAATCAAACTTACTCTGAGAGCATTGGCGGCAATGGTATGGTGTAGCTGGCCTCGAGAAAAAGTCTGCACAACTTTGTCTTCTACGGGGCCAAGCAAGGGCATAAGGCTCAGGATGTCGCCTCGATCGCTTGCCAAGAGGTTAGAAGAAGATGGCACTTCCAGCTTTCGAAAAGACCCAACCGAGGAAGAAATCCTCGCCAGCCCCCTCTTCGGCGACAGCGGTGTCAACCTCCCCGACTTTGGCTTTGTCTTTGGCTTTGGCAACTGCCGCCTCGGAGCTGTGTTCCTGATCTTCAAGGTCAACAAACTCGACCTCCCTACGAACCTCTAGGCCCTCGGCGGCTACATCATCAGGCTCGTCGATCAGCCTTTGACGCTGCTCCGCCATTACTTCGGGTCAAGGGGAAGTCACCGCCTCGGTGCGAGGAGCCACAGTACAAGAGGGTTTCTTGGAAACCGCCCTCTTTCTCTTCACACCTACAAAGGGCAACATAGAAGAATTTAAAGTAAGGAAGCGAAGAAAAATAAAGACCAGTGAGATGACCGAAGATGGTGCTTTACCTTTTGAGGACCCCCAGCCCGAGGCTCCATTTGAAGTTTTCAAAGGCTTTGAAGCCTTCAGCTCTTTCAAATCGCCTTCTAAGCCCGCCACCAAAGTCAGTTCATCATCTGACTCGGTATCCTCATCATCTTTCTTTTTGCTATTTCCCTTTTTCTTTTTATCCTTTTTTGAGTTGATGGCACAATTCGGAAAACCTAACACCGAAGAGAGGAAGGTTAGTAACCGAAGCAAAAACTCCAAAACAACCAAATGAATATCACAAGAAACTTACCGTGCCTCTTACACTGCCAACCAAATTCGGAAGCCATCTTCATCCACATCCGTGTGGGGCGTTCACGAGCCCCAATCACCGCTCTAACCCATTCGGTCAATCCATTGGGAGGCACGATGGTGACCTTGTTGGTTGAAAAACAAAAATGAAGTGGGGTTAGCAAAACGTGAGTGATTACTGGGGAGAAAGTAAAAGCTGAGAAGCACTTACGTGTGTTATTCCACCTCTCAGGAAAATTGGGTTCGGCAGATAGAACGCTGGTCTCCAAGAGGACGTAGCGATCACTCCAGCCTCGATCCCCATGGTCCTTGCTCTTGTGGAGAAGCGCATATTTACCTCGGTTGTTCAGAGCCACAACCCTGGCTTTGTGAAAGTATGGGTAATAAAGAGAAAGGAGGTGCTGCAAGGTGAAGTCCACCCCGGCCTTTGTGCTCAGCCAATCCATGCACTGAACAACCCTTCAGACGTCGGGGCCTAGTTGAGCCAAGCATAAATTGTAGGCTCGACAGAAATCGTCAATGACCCTATGCACCGGAAGGGAGAAGCCACGGGTAAAAGGGTAAGTATAAACAAAATAAAGCCCCTCCATGTGGTGGAAAACTCTGTTTGTCGGGTCGAGGATGACTACTTTCACCTCGGACCCAAACCTATAATCCCTCCGGACTCGCTCAATATAAGCTTGTGTTATACGAGTCGGCGTCGTGTTTACCGGTATGTTCCTATTCTTCTCCTCTTGATCAGCAGATTGCACTTGCAGCTTGAGGTCTTTGCTCTTATCGAAATGTTAGGGGATAATTTGATGAGGCTCGAGCTCTTGCTCGAGGGGAATCACAGGGCCCGAAGGTCCCACCTCGGCATTGAGCCCCCCTTCGGTTGAGGGCAGCTCACCCCCGGTTTTGGTCTCGGCCTCGGCGCCGTCCACGCCATCGCCCTCGGCGTCACCGCCTTCAGCATCGGCAATTCTATGGATGACATCGTCTCTACCTACCACCGTGTCGTCATCAGCGACGACGTCATCTCCCTCTACGCTGACATCTCCGCTTATAGCAGTAGTGCCGCGCCTGGCCCTCTCCTTGCGTCGCTTGGAGCCACTAGCGCTTGAAGTCACCTCTCCTCCCCCGTCCGCTTCTATCACCTGCAACGCCGGCATGGTGGCGATAAATTTGACTAGATATAGCGGCGGCGTAATGTGAGATCCTGGCTCTCTCGCCAGAATCACTGGAGTCTTGCCTAGAATGGGTTATAAACATGGCTTTGGAAGTTAAAAGGTGGGAAATCTTTAATAGGGAAGAAATGGTTAAAGTGGAAAATGGAAGCTCTTGTTTCGTTTACTTGTCACTGTTGGTCACAAAGATTGAAAGTGATGAGAACAAGTCACTGAAGGAGTACTTATAGGTGTGGGAAGAAACAAGTGGCGTAAGTCATCATTATAACGTTGGAAGAAACAAAAAAAACGGCGTGACCGTTCAGTCAGCCAACGGGCGAGTGACACGTGTTGATGAATAGTAATCTGAAGGGACGCGAGCCGTTGACAAAATTTGAAACGCTTGGGTAAGATTAAGCCACGTCATTCTCCCGCGGAATTTTACTCCACTCCCCGATGACCTCGGCGCTCAACCGAGGAGTAGGGGGACCATCTGTATTGGGCATAACAAACCGAACGCAAACGAACCGATGTTCCGAGAGATGGAGGTCGAAGCGAACCACTGAACCACCGAAGTCGGGCATCGATGTCGCCACCGAAGGCGAGCCACAAGCTGAGCTTCGGCGACATTCGCTTCGATCGAGTAGCAAGGCCCCACGCCACCGAGGTTACGCACTTGAACCTCGGTAAAATGCCTCGGTTTGAGCGGCTTTGCAGCCCACTATCTCCATTAATGAGCACTCAGAACGTGGGTTTGAACACTACCAGACATGAAAAACGTGGGCTAGGCCCTTGAGTCTATAAATAGCACTTCATTTTGTATTGTACGCATTTAGAAATACATACAGAAACTTTGCCAAATTTTGTACTCACTACAATATATTGAAATCAAATTACTTTCTCGTGTTTTACGCTTATTTCTTGTATTTTCCTAACTTTGATACGAAAATTTGCTTATATTCTAATCCAAATTCGATTTGTGATCCTAAAACCGATTTAGGCCCATACAAATTTTAACCTCAATATTTTATAAGCCAGCAACAATATATAATTTAAGTAACTTCAATAGTGGATGCAGAACGATGTGATATTAAAGTTACGATTAGGTCGACTTCGGTGGGTAAAGGTTGTCTTTGCAGTTTAAATCCTAGACGAAACATTGGGTAGAATATCCTTGCTTTCAGATTTTGTACTTCAAGAGCCCTACCTGTCTTAACAAACAAATATCCAAACTAATGCAACCCCACTCCCCCTACCCTCCTTCATCCCGGCATTTATAAGTACAAACTTTTTTTAACATACGCTATCTAGACTTCCTTTCATTTCAAAATGGATGACACTATTTTTTTATTAATTCGTACCAAAAAAATTGGCACAATTTTAAAATTTGGAACATTTTTGAGTTGAAACTACTATTTTACCTTTAATGAAATGCTTTATAGCCACATATTTATGTATGGCTTATTTTGGACCACAAGTTCCAAAAATCTTACCACATTTCTTAAACTCTGCTCCAAATCAAATTATGACAACCATTTTGAAATGGAGGGAGTAGTTACTAGTGTAACATAGGCCTGCTAAAAGGACGACACTATCTATCAAAAGTTTATCCGTAAGAACTTAATCTCAATGCAGTAAATATCAGCATAACATAAACAGTGTGACCTAATACAAGTGAGATATATCTATGCTAGCTCCATATGCAATGTGCCACATGAAAGCATATAGGTAAGCTCAAGTGTATCTTAATAAATGCAGAAACAGACAGTTTTTTCTTGTATTTTTCTGAAGGGTAGTATGAGGGCACCCCTAGAGTTAGCACGATCATACTAAAGGAAATTAAAGCCTACATATAGCTTTATGGATTAGGTTCTCCATTTCTCCTTTTCACATCACTGAATGACAGAAATATATATATATGGTTGGTGTGAAGTAGCCATATTGATATTGACCTTTTTAAGGGTTTATCCTTTGTAAAAGTTGAGATATTAATATATGTGGGACTACGCTACTATTCTGAGAAGTGGAAGGCACCCTTGTCCAGCTTCATATGCAAGTGGGACTAATTAATATTTCCCCTCCCTATCCCCATTTTCACTTTGCTTCTCTTTCTTTGTTGAAATGAATAACTAACATTATTTAGAGCGTCACGTTGTTTTCGAAACAGCTGCATGGTATTGGTATTTTGTACCTTTCCAATTCTCTTTGACTATCACATAGTAATTCTTTTCTATCACCATAGGCTAAAACTCCCTCATTTGCACATAAATTGCACCTTTCGAAAGCACATCTTTTTCTGTTCATGAAATTTAGCCACTATCATATTCAATTGGTAAAATACGCAAGAAGGATAAGGCCAGAATTTCCATGTCTCTTTCAATGTCAATATTCTTAGTTATCATCTCTCTCCCCCTCAAACACACACACACACACACACACACACACACACACATATGCATGTCGGCACAGATTATAGTCAAAAGAAGGGATTGTAATTGTAGTTTCGTGTACTTCTAGGGCTTTAGTGTCATTTGACAAGAAATAAATTCCTCTAGAAAATTAAAGCATTTCCTACACCGACAAATAGTCCGACATGCTTATAAATGTAAGATGGATACATTCCTCCCAATTGTTTTCGTCTTCTATCTTTTGGTCCTAATATAGACTTTCTTCATTAATTTTGTGGTCCTTCTAATTATTTTGATCATTATAGAACTCAAATTTGGATATTTGGTTACACCAAAAAGAAATAAACGACCTACTATTCATGCAGTTAAATTTTTGAAACATTAGTTTTATTCTTTGAGGTTGTACCGTCGCGGATACCAGTTTCAAAATTGTTTGAATTTGTTATTTTGATGTGTAAATTAAACATTTTAATTTTCTTTTGTACTTCTAATTTGATCAAAATTGGATGCATAATTAAGAATAGACAGCTTAAGTTACTACATAAAAACCTTCTCTAGTTTGTAATATCATACTAATCTAAAAGAGTCAATCCCTATAACAAAAAGTAAACGACCATTTTGTCCTTCAAAAACTAAATAATGCCTTTGATTTTAGTATATACAAGTTTAGCTATAGGGTTAGTCTTGAAAATTTGAATTATATCTTGGAATTTTCATAGAACTATTAAGATGCATGTATTTATAATATTCAGAGTATACAAGTTTAATTTTTTTATTAAGATTCATGTATCACTTTCAACAAGTAACTTTTACAAATAATGTAATATTTTTCATAAAATACAAATGTTCAAAGTGTTCTATGATTAATGCGAAAAAATGAATTTTACATCTAAGATTTACTCCACACTTCATTTTTCACGTGTCCTACTGTCATGTGCCGTTAAGTCTATCCCCCCTCTTAATTAATATCAACATTCAACACAATGCATACTTCAATCTTTTTGCTTAAGAGCACTTATATTTACATCATCAATAGCCTTTTGTTCTATCATCTTCTATTTCTTTAATTTTTTCAATCTAGAGAAAGATGACATTTCCATGCGGGACTACAAGAGATGCTTGGCATCATCGGGATGAAGAGTGGCAATTGACTTAATTCTACTGAGGTAACTTTAATCTCTTCACATTTTTTGCTTTTCTTTTTTGTCCTTATTAGATTCTCATGGTTTGAAATAATTTTGCACGTGATAGATAGAAAATAATAAGTTAATAGCATATAACTTTGACATGTTAGACAATATAATTAGATATTTATTAGTAGTATATACTTTTGACATGTTAGACAATATAATTAGACATTTATCTGTCTATTCAACCACTTTCTGCCCTTCATGACAATCTAGAAGTACATTCATATCACGAGTTAAAAATTTATCTTCATTTTATCATGGTTTCTGATAGCAATATCTCTATTTAGGTGCATACACTTGCGCTTGTATTATTTTTAGAAAAGTTTAGCTATGACAATACATTAAGAAATCTTTTCGTCAAGTAAACATATAACATTCAGAAGCCATTGCCGATCGGAAAATTGATGGAATACTCAAATAATAGTCACCAACATATATTCTTTTATAACTCAAACACATTTTATGATAATATTTATATATATTTAAAAGTCATTTTATTTATATCTATGGGCCTCACGCGCGTGGCGCGTGCCCAAAGGTGAAAATTTAGTGCAGGGGCCTGTTTGGCGCGCGTTAATTGATTTGTAGCCGTCAAAAATAAATTCGCTGAGAAATAGCCACCTCCGGACAAATCTCAGTATAAATACTGGGGCCTTGAACAAAACTTGTTCAAAGCCCCAGTATTTATACTGTGAAGCTTCATTAAACTAACCCCAGCATAAAATACTGAGGCTTTGAACAAGTTTTGTTCAAGGCCCCAACATTTTGTTATGGGACTTTGTATAAAGCTTCAGCCTCATAACAAAATGCTGGGGCTGTGAACAAAACTTGTTCAAAGCTCCAGCATTTTGTTATGGGACTGGACCTTTGTTATGGGACTTTGTATAAAGCTTCAGTCCCATAACAAAATACTTTTGCTTTGAACAAGTTTTTTTTAAAGCCTCAGTATTTTGTTATGGGACTAGTCTGGGGTGTTTTTCCAACGCTAATGGAGCTTAAGTGTGTGTGCGAATTTTTTGCTATTCTTCAATGAATTTAGAAATGGTGGATAGTCTCCAATAAGCGCGTCCAAAAATGGCTAATGATCAAAATTTCCCTGCCGAGAGACTAGTTCATTAATACATATACACAACCTTCATTAATTAGTTAAAGGAGCGATAATTAATAAATTATCTATATATTGAGAAGCTTATTCTCCTAAGTAGATCACCTCAGTCAGTCTATCTTCGAAATGAGAGAAATAATTCTAAAGTCAATGTTTGTTAACGCTATAGAAGAAGTGCATATACACAAACAATTTAAGATTTTAAGCCTTCCGCCTCCCAATATGTACGAGGAGTATAAGAAGTTGGTAGATTTACCAATATATACAATCCTAACACCAAAATTTATAAAAAAAATATCAATATTATTCTGTTTTATAAAAAATACCAACAAATTAGGGTTCCTCCTTCTTCCTACTGCTTCCCCTCCCCCCCAAAACTGCTACCACCCCAGGCAGCGGCGCTGCCTAGTCACCGCCACCACTGGTTTTTTTTTTTTTTTTTGAATCTAAAAAATGAAATACACATAAATACACATATAAACATTGATTTTTTTTTGAAATTAAAGTTGAAAAATATATATAAACAAAAATACATGTATACACAAAAAAAATTGTGTTATACATACATTAGACACACACATACATACACGAATCTACAGATCTACAAACGAAACATACAAATTTATGTGTTTGACATTTATTACTTGACATACACACAAAAATACATACAAAAAATACAAATAGATGCTCGGATATACACGTTCATACAGTGATATACATGTACATACACTTGTGTGCTGAAAATTATTATATGTATATACACGAACATACAGATACATACACTTGCAGATTTGAATTTGAATGTTTATATTCAAAAAAAAGAAGAAGAAGAAGAAGCAGATCTGAACTTGTATTAACAAAATACATGTGTATACATAAAAATACACACATATACACGTACAAAATGGAAAAAAAAAAAAAAAAAGAGGAGCAGATCTGCTCCAATCGCCATGGTGGAGCCACGCAGCGGCGGCGACGGGCGAGGGGGGTGGGGAACGACGGGAGGGTGGGTGGGTGGGTGGAGGAGATGAGAGAAAGAGAGAGGGAGAAGTTAGGATTTTGGGTAGAGAGGGAAGAAAGGAAATGAAAAATTGTATGTTTTGTAAAATGTAAAAAAGTATTGGTATATAGGAAAATTATTTAAAAGCATCCGTATTTTTTGTAATTAAGTGGTTTAGTATGTCAATTAGCGTAAAAATGTCTAAGAGGTATCATATAAAAGTTGAGGGGACCTTTGCAGTATTGATAACTTTAATTAGATTTTAAGGTGCAAAAATAGATATATTTTTTATTTCCAAGGAGAGTCTCTGGTGGAATATATAGACCAATGGCATACAAGATAATTACTACAATGATTGAAATGGCAATTTTCTTGACTAAGGAGCAGAGCTTGGGAATAATCAGTTGAATTTTTTGGCATCAATTATTAGGTTGTTGAGATATTTCCCATACTTTTTACACGACATAGAGAAGACTTATTGTTGACTATATATAGAAATGAACATTGTTAGTACGATATTTCAAACTTGTGACATTTCAATCCTTTGTATATAAAGTTGACTATTCGATCAATCAATATCTTACTATTTACTTAACTTTCGTATCATCTTGAAGTTAAACTGTAACAATGTTTCGTTAGTGCACTCTTATGTAATGTTTTCCATGGAAAAAAAATTAAAACCGAGATGTTGAATTTAGAAAATAGTACTCTCTCTGACTCTCCGTTCCACTTTAGATGAACCCATTTGACTTTGTACGGAGTTTAATAAAGAGATAAGACTTTTGAAATTTGTGGTCTAAAATAAGTTATAGATATTTGTGTGGCTACAAATCATCTAGGGATGAGTAAAAATGAATATTTCTTTCCAAATTTAGAAAGAGATAGTTCTTTTTTAAAAGACTAAAAAGGAAATATATTCATTTTTTTTTAAACGGAAGGAGTATAGTAGTACAAACCAACGAACCAAGAAAAAAACACCACATATGTTACAATTGTCTTTTATATGTCAGAAGAATCGTACGTGAAACTGCGATTAATTGTTGAATTAATGTATAGTTGTTTGTTAATTTGTCAGGCATTTGCTAATTTCTTTCACAAAAATAGACAACTGAACTCTTGAGTTTTCCTTTTCAATAATAAACCATGACTAGTAGTAGTGGCCGAATGTCGTCAGCAGACACCTACCCACTCACTCGCACAATTCTCATGAAAACAATCAGTTAAATCTCTATATTTCATTAGGTCGGTATGAGATATGAAGAAATTGTAAGCTCTTTATTTTATACTCCATCCATCTTAATTTATATGACACTTTTTACTTTTCGAAAGTCAATTTGATCAAATTTTAAAGTTAAATTGGATTAGATTAATTTAATATTTTAATATTAAAATTTATATATTTAAAAACTACTTGAAACGTACTTTAAGTTGCAACTTTTCTCATATCATTTTGGTGAAAATATATATCTTGAAACATTGGTCAAAACTCATGCAGTTTAAATTTCGAAAAGCAACCGAGTAAATTGAAACTGAGGGAATAGTTTGATATAAGGCAAAAACTTATCCACACCGGGTGTTTACACCCATTATAGTTAAGTTAACCATAGAAGATAAACTAATGTTAAATGTTAATTAATTTGGAGTCCTATTATTAATGTATGAAATATTAAAGATGGCTGAGAAAATAATCTAAACATTAGGGTTGCAGTACCATCATCTCTATCTTATTTCTTGTTGCTCTCCGTCTATCAATCTACAAATTTATCTTAATACGAAGTTAAAATCATACTTTTTTAATTAACTCTCTAATTTCTTTTCCCTTGGAATCAAAAGGAGTAAATTAAAAAATTACAAAATTGTTTGCAGTTGTGATCAAGCAAGATATGCATAAAGGAATTGGCATATCTTTTTATATGCAAGTTGAAATATTGATGCTATTGCTTCTGCACATAGAATAGTAAACTTTGCTGGTGTAGTCTTTAGAAAAAGAGCTTAGTTATATGGGAAAGAAGAAAGAAAATATGGACATTGAAGGAGAAGTAATAAAAATACATCTTACTAGAAAAGTATCTAATTTTATATGACTAAGAAGAAGAAAAAATATTAATATTATTAAGTTACAACCAATACTCAAATAGCCAGGAAAATCTTTAACTTGGAAGTTGTTAATCACCGAAGTCCGTCATGATGTTAATATTAGGGGGAAGAAAGGTAATTAGGTTATTATTAAATATTTTATATTATTAATTAAGTGATTATGTGAAAAATATATGGTGTTAACTATGGTTAAGTACTAATAGTTGTAGTTAAATAAAAAAATATATGTCATTTGTTCATTGGTCGGGTGTAAATACCTGGTGCGGGTAAGTTTTTACTTTCTATGTGATTTTAGCTCTTGATTGTTCTCTTCTAAAGGGGAGGGGGACGGATGAGGCTTGAGACTTGAGAGTGACCATGTAATATAAGGCCCACGGCACATGCAAAGGCTTCGTAAGTCAATTTTCAATTGCTATCACCTTTACTTCATTTGTTGAAGTGTTATTGGTCTCTTTATTTAAGAGAGACGTAAAGTATCTAATTACTCAACACCAAGACCTCACAATTTCCTTTTTAAATCTTTCAGTTAAATCACATTAGTCATTCTCGTATTACTTGAATCAAAATGCCAGGTCTTTCAACTAGTTCGTCTAAAGTAATTAAACCTTCAATATTATTATACGAGGTTTTCAACTAATCAAAAAGCTAAACGTTAATTATATGTATGATAATAACTTTATATGTGCGTGTGATGGTGGTACTTCGGTCAATTTGTGCACTTCTCGACTATTCTATAAAATTATACAAGGATGATGTGAACTAATGGGTTCATAGTGTTTGTAGCTGAACTAAAGACTTCCAGATTGTCACGGACGAAAATCCTTTTGTACTGTTCTTTTCTTTCCTCTTTGTTTCTCCATCTTATATTGGAAGAAGGGGGTTTCCATGAACTATAAGTTTTAGAACTCAAACATATACAGCCAAATGTGACGCATGATAATAACTTTTAAATAGTTCGTTAGTAGTTATTTATTGAAATTGCAATTTACAGCAAACAGTGAAAAGGATTGGAGATAAGAAGCCCTTACATTGACTCTACAAACTTTAGGAGGCTGCAACTTAATTTAGTCACGTATATAAACTGAAAACAGAATGAATGTAACCCTTTACAGCAGGAAATAGAGGTTCATTTTCTTTCCATTTAACTATTTTTAGCTTTACTTTCAGTTTACTTTTCTCAGTTCTACGGTAGGCCACATCTTCAGAAATATGATATCTTATCACTATGATTATTAAAAGCAACATTCAAATTCAATACTTCTCATCACAATGATCTCAAACAAGTCCTATCCAGTTAAACACAGAACCTAGAAGGGATTATATAAACTTCAGTAAAAGACGAGATACGATCACTAAGCCAACATATACCAAGTGCAATAACAAGACATTGTAATAATTAAGTATTTTTCTTCTTAGTAAATGAATTAACTTGAAGGGAATTTTTTTAAATCAAACAAAAGAAAGAAACTAAAAAAAGCAAGAACTGTAGTGGTGCAACTAAGAACAATGACTTTAGTCCTTGTACTTCATCTCGGACATCTTGAATCCTGGCATGTCAAATGAGGAGGCAAATTTCTCAACATCTGCTTTGAGTTGTTCAATTTCCTTGTTATCAACTAGACCCTTGTTGAAGTCCTTCAAAAGCTTCCCATGCTCCTTCTGGATGTTCAAGGTGATTTGCACAGCCCTGTGAAGGAACTCTCCGATTTGCTCAAAGTCCTTCTCAAGCAAACCCCTTGATGTCATGGCAGGAGTACCTGCATAAAGATATTAATCCTGGTTAGTTACTTGCTATTTCTTAATCCTACAACGTGTTAAAATCCCAAAGGGTGGCTTTGGCGAAGTGTCAGCATGTGACCAGGAGATCACATGTTCAAGTCGTGGAAATAGCCTTACTATCCAAGCGCAAGATTTAGAAAGTAAACCTTATTCGACCAATTAAATTGAGTCTAAACCTCAAGATAAATCTCTTTGGTCTTTAGGCAGGTTAATAGCAACAGCCAATAAAAAAGGATGAGACAACTGTCTTACCAATACGAACACCTCCGGGGGATAAAGCACTGCTATCACCAAATACAGCATTCTTGTTAACAGTAATGTTGGCTAGATCACAAAGCTTCTCAACCTTGTTACCTGCAAATGTCAAACAGATACGTCTGTGTCAATCGCTACTAATGCTTAAGAACACTGACATACTAAAAGACCGAGTATAGATATATAGATCTCTCACCGGTCAAACCAAGAGGGCGAAGATCCCAGAGTACAAGGTGGTTCTCAGTCCCGTTAGTGACAAGGTTGTATCCTTTACTCATCAGGAAGTTGCCAAGAGCAACTGCATTGGCCTTCACTTGCTTAGCATAGGCCTTAAAACCAGGAGACATGGCCTGTTTCAAGGCCACAGCTAAAGCACCAATTTGGTGGTTGTGAGGACCACCCTGGAGTGAGGGGAAAACAGAAAAATTAATCTTGTCTTCAAAATCATAAACTGCATCCTCAGGCTGCCCCTTCTTGGGTGGCTTTGGGCCCTTGCGGTAGAAGATCATACCCGCCCGTGGACCTCTCAAGCTCTTGTGGGTAGTGGTAGTAACCAAGTCACAATATTCAAAAGGATTTGCTGCTTCCTACATCCACAAACAATGAGATTGATCAGCACATTAAAGTACCACCACATCATTTCGAAGATCCAACAAAGTAATACCGTAAAGCTGTAAACGGAACGTGAATATAGAAGTTAACACTAGTATAGATTCAGTGACAGAATTCTGGAATTGAATAACCAGGAAAACAAAAAACTTGGTACCTAGAAGTAGACCTCTGACACATCTCACATAACTTCAAGTGCTTATATCTAATCAATCAAAATTTTAAGTATGGAAGACCGAAATTGCACCATCTACCATTAGAAAATCTTTATAAAAAGGTTCCACCTGAAGGATAATGTATAATCGTGATACATCCCTCTTCCTTCGATCCACAAGAAGTATTAGTACAGAGAAAATAGCCATATTCCAAATTGAGCTCTTGAAAAACAGCTTGTGGGAATTAAATAAAAAAACATGTACTTAGGGACCAATCGTGCACATTAAGGGAAAAACAGAAGATGGTACATCTCACATCTAAGGACAAAGCATTTCATTAACTTGTACAATGAGCAAATCCACCACAATGTTATTATAAGCAGAAGATGTCACATACCATTTCTTTCTAAGGCAGTTTAAAGGCCTAAGCGTAGATCTAGTAAAGACACACTAACCAAGATAGTCTTGAAATTCCACAATCACAACTCACAGCCCAGATCGCAGCGGGTATAAAACAAATGCAAATCATTGGGATCCAGATTCTGAAGTATAATTATGTGAAGACAGCTGAAGTTGTAATTCTTCATTATGCCTCATGATAATCAAAGAAAACTTGATAAGACCACAAGCTCAACTAATACCAGTTTCAACATCAATTCATGGATTACAAAGCATAAACACCAGATAGCCAAGACATCCAAATTGTGCTAAGTTGCTCAACCATTCAATAGAAACCAATATCAATTGTAGATCTCATGATAAAACAAATTAGAATCAACTATATGAGTCCTCTAAAATGGAATCAAATTAAGACCAAATTGAATGCAGGTATCGTCTAAAACAATTCAGAATCATCATGTAGATTCTTACAAAGGCATAAATTACATTCTTTACCATCTAAGCCAATTCAGAATCATCATGCAGATAAATGAAATGCCACAAAAATACAATCTTTATCATCTAAGCCAATTCAGAATTATCATGCAGATCAACAAATGCCAAAATATGCAATCTTTATCATCTAAGCAAATTCAGAATTATCATGCAGATCAACAAATGCCATAAACAATCTTTATCATCTAAGACAAATCAGAATCATAATTGCAGATAATAAATATGGCATAAAATACAATCTTTATCATCTAAACAAATCCGGAATTATATTGCAGATATATAGAATGGCACAAAAGTTGAAAGTCTTCATCATCTAAGCCAATTCAGAATCATCAAGCAGATAATTTATTGCCATTAATGTACAATCTTTATCATATGAACCAATTCAGAATCACAGTGCATATTATAAAAAAAAATTAAAAAAAAAAAGGGGCATAAACTCAGTCTTTACCATCTAAGCCAATTCAGAATCATCAAGCAGATAGAAAAGATGATATAAAAATACAATCTTCATCATCTAAACTAATTTGGAATTATACCGCAGATTAAAAAGATGGCATAAAAAATTACGATCTTTATCATCTAAGCCAATTCAGAATCATCAAGCAGATAATTCATTGGCATAAAAATACAACCTTTATCATATGAACCAATTCAGAATCACAATGCATATTACAAAAAGGCATAAACTCAATCTTTAACATCTAAGCCAACTCAGAATCATATTGCAGATAGAAAATATATGGCATCAATACACATTCTTTATCATTTAAATCAATTCAAAATCATAATGCAGATAAAAGAATTCCATAAATATACAATCTTTTTCATCTAAACTAATTGAGGAAAAAAAGACATTAAACTACAATCTTTATCATCTAAGCCAATTAAGAATCATAATGTATATTTACAAAAAGGTATAAATTCAATCTTTATAACATCTAAGCCAATTCAGAATTACATTGGCGATTAGAAAAAGGACATCATATCACAATCTTTATCATCTAAACTAGACGCAGATCCAGGATTTTAAGTTTATGGGTTCTGAACTATAACACTTCTTATTTATTACGTTCTGCATAGATTATTTATACCACAAATACTGGATCTAGGCAAAAATTATTGGGTTCCGCCGTGTTCGGACTGCTAGAACCGTATTTATAAACCAATTGAGAATCATAACACATACTCTAAAAAATGGCATTAAAATACAAACTTTTTTATAAAAAAGGAAATGAAAATTAGTACCTGAGCAGCAACAAGGCCACTAATATGAGCCATATCACAAAGCAAAAGAGCACCACATTTATCAGCAACATCTCTAAACCTTTTATAATCCCAATCTCTAGGATAAGCACTACCACCACAAATAATCAACTTAGGTCTAAAATCCATTGCTTTCTCTTCCAACTTATCATAATCAATATACCCCGTTTTCGAATCCAACTTATAGGGCAAACTCTCAAAATAAATACTCGTTGCACTAATCTTTTTCCCACCAGATGTATAATAGCCATGTGTTAAATGTCCACCTGATGGTAAATCAAGTCCCATTATTCTATCATGTGGATTTAATACTGCTGTATATGCTGCAAAATTTGCTGGTGATCCTGAATATGGTTGTACGTTAACTCCCCACGTGCATGGATCACAATGAAATGCATGCAATGCACGTAAACTTGTTAAATTTTCTATTTCATCTATGTATTCATTTCCACCATAGTATCTATTCCCTGGCATACCTTCTGAATATTTATTTGTTAATGGTGAACCTAATGCTTGTATTACAGCAAATGATGTGAAATTTTCTGATGCAATTAGTTCAATTCCACGACATTGTCTACGTTTTTCTTTTTCTATTAAGTCGAAGATTTCAGGGTCCGTTGTCGATAAGGGTTCATTGCCCCATACTGAAACTGGATCCATTTTTTTGAGGAAATTAAGGATGTTTTTTTGTTTAGTACGAGGTTGTTGTAAGAAGGAGAAATGAAGAAAAACAGAGGAAGATGCAGGGGAAGTTTATAAGGGTAGGGTTGTGTGATTATTAGACTATAATGACCTATTTATGGAAGTAGATTTTTTAATTTATTTTTTTGGTTATTTTAATTATTTTTATTATTGTTTTGTTTGTTGAAGATGTTTGGTTAAGCTGATTTTTGGGGTTGGTGAAATTGAGGGTTAAGAGGAACAATGTATTTGGTGGTTATTTCGTTTGTATTCGGAATCCAAGTGAATTAAGTTTTTAAAAGTGCATCAATTTCAAGATCTGTAAGTTAAATTTGTAAGTTTTAACCGAGAAATTAAAAAGTTCTGAAATATGTCATCACAAATTTTAACCAATTGACGAAACTTTATTTGTTCAAAAACTTTTTTTTATATATCACAAAAGTGTGGGACCTCTATTTAGCAAATGACATGCGTGACAATAGGACAAATGAATTTCTAACAAATATGTTAAGCCTTATGTAAAATCGTGTGAAGTTTTGATGCATACGTCAAAACTTAAAATTTGGAATTAAGCACAAACTTCTTAAACAGAGATAAAGAATATTCGCAAATATCCGCAAAATTTCTAGAGAAATTTATGAAAATAAGACACTTGTGCTGCCTCATCGCAGATTTGCCCTAATAAGAAAATTTTACAATTTTGGCACCCACAAGAAAGTTTTGGTGATCGGCAGGTCCTTCTATTAGCAAGTCTTGGTGATTGCTAGAACTCTCTATTAACAAAAACTGACGATCGTTGAGGAGTTTCCCTCTCCGGTTGCCAGGAACTTTTCTTGAGGGCGGCCAAAATTGTAAGATTTATGGGAGTCAAAAGTGTAATAGCAGTGCAAGATCTGTATTTCGTCCAAAAGCTTGAAATCGGAGGAGTGCAGAAATAACCACTTTTTGGTTTTCTTTTAAGAATGGAGCCACTTCTAAAAATTATTTATTTTCTAGCCATTTTATGAACTTCAGTCCTTGGAGCTGAACTTCAAACCTTTAAGTATGAAGTTCAACTTCAGACCTGAAGGTCTGAACTTCAGACTTTCAAGTTGAACTTCAGACTTGAAGATCTGAAGTTGGACTTCATACCTGAATGTTTGAAGTTCAGCCCCGAAGGTCTGATGTTAAAAAGATAATTAAAAATTAAATAATTTTTAAAAAATAGCTAAAAACTAAATGGAGGGGGAAAAGTGGCTCTCTGGCGAAATATTTACCTTGAATTCTCTACTACTGGCTTGGCCTTCGTCTAGAAGGGCCAACAAGAAAAAATTTGACCCCGTAGCCACTTTGTAAAAAAAAGTTCTAGAAAAATAGCCATCAAATTTTTTTAGGACTTTGAATTAAAACCAAATAAATTTTTCTAGAGTTTAGCTTAAATATTCAAAAAAAAGTTCCAGTGGCTATTCTTCAAATAAACCCGTATTTTAAAAAGGATATTTTTACACAAATATAGAAACTTGCACCCTTATATTAAAAAAAAAAACCAACATTAAAAAAATTACAAGGCATAGCAATATTTTTCCTTGCACAAATATACAAACTTGAATCTCCTGACTACCTCCACGCCTAAATACCTCCACCGCCCAAAACCGCCAACGTACCACCGCGCCGCCATCATACGCTATCGGCCAGCTACCACCGAGAAAATGTCAAAATACACCACTAGACTCCTCTCAACCTCCTCTGTCCATTCATGGCCTTGGTTTCCCCAAAAAGTCATTGGTTTGGCTTAAAGTCGTATTCGCCATGTTTTCTAGGTAGATCGGGACATAGATTATGTCGGGGATACGACAGAGCTGATCGAGATAGAGATTATGCCGTGAATAGTATGATGTATTACATTTTCAAGTTTGAATGAACACCTAAACTATAAGAATCGATGCTCAAAATACAAAGTTTTGCCATCACTCTTCGGTTAAGGAGTTAAGTGGCATTTTTGCAGTTTATGCTCTTCTAACTTTAACATCATACCCTTAAACCAACAACTAATTTGCCAACTATTACAGTATCACTCTTGAATTTTGTTAAAATTGCAGCTCTACGTGCCAATAAGGTCCATTCAAAGCAATGGTACAAGTGGCCATTATTGGGATAATGGTCTGATCCAGATCTAATGTACAATAGTATAGGTGTATAGTTTCAGTGGAAATAATCTCTGTTTCTGTTCATTAAGTCTATATTCCCCCTGTTTATGTTCGTTCACTGCTGGCCCCTCTCCTCGTGTCAGGAAACAGTCTGAAAAGCCATGAAATAGTTTGATTTGTTCATAGAAAAGTGGTGTATAATTTGTTCAAGTGTTTGATACAGCGAGATACAGTTATATACGGTACAAAAATAGTGCAGATACAGCAAGATACAATGAGATACAGTTAGATACAGTGCAGAAACAATGCAGATACAACAAGATACGAGGTGATCGGTTTATGGTGTAAGCTAAGATACAACGAGATACGAGGTGGCTCTTAAAATACATCGAGATACAATGAGATATAGCGAGATACTAGGTGGTTGGGGAGGGGAGGAGGAAAAGTGAAATTGAGAAAAATAGAGGAAGAATGTAAGGTTTTGCTATATTATGCTATTTTTTGCTATGTTTTGTAATTAACTTTTCATTTTCTTTATATTGGGTAATTTTGCTAAAATATTACTATGTTTTATAAATAACTTTTCAAAAATGTACTTTTATGTAAAAAATTCTTTTTTAGAATATGATTATTTTTCTAAAAATTTATAACTGTTAGTTGTTTCTCTTTGAGGGACTTAAAACTGACTAGTCATAAAAATTGTCCGACAAACACTACAAAAATTAAATATGTAAAAATACTTATCCAAATATAAGTTTAGTCAGCAAACTCAAATTTCTCTATGACTAGTTGAAATTGAGGGAAATATAATTTAAGGGAGATTAACGAAAATACCCATTAAAATCAAAATATTTATCCGTCTATATCCATAAGTTTCATATTTACCAGCCTTACCTATAAATTATTTACACACTATATCCATCCAGACTTGTATACCATAATTTATGCAGTATACCATAAAGATATACACTCATAAAGTATAACAAAGGTATATAGTACTGCTAATAAATAGGTAAGTTGGGAGTGAGTAAATACATTTAATTTATGAGTAGTGTAATTTCTAATGAATATAACTTATAAATATTTTGAATTTCAAGATTACATAATGTAAAAATCTCATAAATTAATAATGGTACTTATGGTGAGATATGGCTTCATAATTTCACTCAATGTCAACATGTCATGGTCATTGTTGGTGTGACTTTAGGTAGATTTGATCAAAGAGTATTACGACCCCACTTGAGAATAAGGAAGTTGGTGTATGGCCTGTTTAGCAGGATGGTCATTTTTTAACTTTAACGTACCAACCAAAGTCCTCCACAAACACCCTTACGCTCCTTGTGTCCAAAATGAACAAAAAACAGAAAGAAAGTTGTAGTTGGTATTTCTTGGTTTAATCATTTAGTATTCTTTCATTGGTCAAGCAAATTTTCATTAACACTAGATTTACTAAGGAAGGTAACTCCTCCTCATAAGGAATTCTTCGCTCTCAAAATTTGATCGAATACAAGAACTAATTTTATTAAAGCTGAAAAGATCTCCGCAATCCACATAGTAATTTATGAACAACAATATTCAGAATTTTAAAGACAAGCTATTCAATTTCACGAGTGATCTTGTTTCAAGTTTATTTAAAATAAATAATTAAGTATATAATTTCCACCTATAATGTTATTACTACGCAAGTATCAATCTCTTACACCCGCGACTCTTATTAAGAGTGAAATTTAAACTATAATACGTAAAATTAATTGGTTGGTGGATTACACTCGCTCCATATAGCCTTCGACGTGAGTAAACCTTTCAATTTTTTATTTTCTATCAAACAATTTCATGTTCTATCTTCTTCAAAATCTCACTTCCACACTAGCCCCGAGATTTCAAAGCCTACTGGATCGCATCACCAACATCAAATTTCACTACGTCTAAATGGCATTATGCTCTAAGAGCGAATATAAAGTAGGTCTTTTGTTAAGTGAAAATGTATATATAATCACACATGTCTAATATTCATTAATCTGATATGAATACCCCCAAGCACATAAATTTTTGTTGTTAGGGAATGGGAGAGACGATGCCCACGTTTAGAGCATTTCAAAGCCAATAAACAGCAAAAAAAAAAAAAAAAAAAAAAAAAAAACCAAAGCACATATTTTGCCAGCTCTTTTTTGTATCCTATGTGCTGACCATGACAGTTTGTTTCTTGCCTTAAATTAACAAAGCCGTGAAGTGCCGGTGGTCCACAATTCAAGACCGCCTACACTCCGCCGCATTATCGTAGGAGTATGTGCACCATGATGTTCAGTGAAGGACTAAGGATCTTATTCGATATTCTAGGTATATATTTTAAAAATTAAGGATAATATTAACAGTGAAAATATTTATAGTCACAAATGTTGGAATAGTGTACTGGTAGGAATGTTAGCTTTGTTCTCCAAGCACTTAAGTTTGGATCCCACTACTAACAACATTATTGTATTTTTTATGCATTTTTTTAAAAAAAATTCTAAATTAAAACTTGTGTGGCTTCCAAAAATATATACTTTTTTCCTTATAAATTATCTTATTTAAAGTAATTTGTAATAAGGTTTTCATTCATTTTTTGATGGACTAAAATAAAAAAAGAAAATTATATAAATTGAGATCGGGAGAGAATAGAAGCATCTTTACAAAGATTTATAGCCTGTTTGGCATTGCTTCTCCAGAGCCAAAAGTGCTTTTTTTTCAAAAAAAGTATTTTTTTTAGAATTTTGAGGTGTTTGGCAACAAAAAAAAAGTACTTTTAGGTAGAAGCAGAAGCAGTTTTTCTGCTGTTGGGGAGAAGCTACAAATATCTGCTTCTTCCAAGAAGCAGAAGCAGTTTATTAATTTTTTCAAGACAAAAATATCATTACTGGAAATTCATATTTACCAAATTATCCCTCATTAATTAACCATATCTCTCTAAATAAAATTATATTTCTCTTTTCTCCAATTTTTTCCTACTACATACGTTTATAAATCTTCTTCCTCTTAGGACTAGTTTTTATTTATAGATATTTCTATCAACTGTATATATGATCTCCTATTTTTTAAATTATTTTTCATAAGTAAGTAATTACTAGAAATTTTTAATTCGGTTATCACTTCAATTTAATTATATTTTATGTTGCTCAATAGCTTAAATTTATATATTTAATTACTCTATGTCTTACATTTTAACTAATAATTGTTTTAATTATAATCTTTTATGATAAATATTTAAAATTATTTTTTATTTTTACTAATCCCAATGTAAAATGACTTTGAATGTCCTTTTCGTACTTTAACACTCAAAAGTACTTTTCGTAAAGATTAGCCAAACTCAAATTATATATCAAAAGTACTTCTCCAATGAGTTGTCCAAACACAAACTACTTATTATCTAAAAGTACTTTTTTGAAAAGTACTTATGTCAAAAATACTTCTCAAATTAAGCAGTTTTTTGCAGCAATCCCAAACAGGCTCTTAGACGTTGTACCCATAAGACACAACTCTAGGTTGTGTTAGTTTCAACTTTCTTGTGTTTTCAGTTGCTTTCTTGGTTGGTGAAAGACCAATAGTGGATTTTCACGAGGACTCCCATTTTTCATTTGGTAATGCATGTTATTTTGAAGGGAAGTTAATATCTTATTCAACCCACCAACCCTTTACTAAAATTTTGTAAATTAAAGAATCTTGCTCACCACGAAATATTTAAAACATATATTATATGGCATGTATTTGTATTAGTATGAAAGCGAACTGCTTAAGAAAAACAAAAGTTTCAAATTTCGACCAGAATATAGTTTATGCCCTAGTCTCCTAATTCTCTAATCACAATATTAACCTTTTACCAAACTAGCTAAACATTTTTTTTCGGTTGGACAAAAGGAAAATAGACTCCTAAGTAAAAGTAACTTGTATCGTCAAGGAGGTGTGTAGTTGAAAACAAAGTAGCAAATGAAGAGTTTAATTAACTCCATAAATTAAAATGTTGGCAAAATCTTATTCCAACTCCCCTCACGCACAAATCCTAATTGCATTGTAAAAAATGAAAAATATATACCAAAACGAGAAAGGTATGGAACAAGAGTCACGAACTAACCATCAAAGATTGTGGTACTAATGCACATTTATTATTAATTAGAGGTTTCGAGTTAAAGATCGAAGTAGTCGATTGAATGTGTTATCTTCAAATCGAACTTTTTAGCGTGAATATAAATTAATTAACTATTTGGACCTTAAAACGAATACCGACAAACACATCATTGATGATTATACAGCATCTTGAGTCCTAATCCCCCAAAAAACTCTAACGTCCTCCATTGACCATTATTCACGGTCTGTTGGTAATGATTTTACTTTCACCATCAATAATGGCGTACAGGAGAACACACAGAAAGAAGAAGAAAGGTTTCAGTCAAAGGAAATGAAAAGTGAGAAGAAGAGAGGATCGTATGAGAAGAGGAAAAGTCTTCAGTCAAAATAACTCACTTTGACCGACAGAAACCTACGTGGAAAGCTTGACCGAATAAATGTTGGTGGACCGGGTCGACACAACATATTGGACTAAAACAAATGGGCCAACTGGGCTGACAAATAATGCTGCAGACAAGAAACAAATCCGGTAGCCCAATTAAACAAAGCAACCCAATTGTACAAAGCAATGTAAATAATATACACAAATCATGTAATTATTCCTATACTTGGTTAACAAGGAAATTGTAAAGGAATCCTAGGGAAATATTCTAGAACATGATGAGTAGGATAGTTTGTTAGTAGAATTCTATCTAGTTGTTAGAGGATAGTTAGGTAAATTTGTAAGTATTGGTGTTAGTATATAAGGATGTAAAATGTGGTTAATGAAATATAAGAAAATTTCCTCATTTCTTGCATATTCCTACATGGTATCAGAGCAATACTGAGCTCTTCACCACTCTCTTTTCTTGTTCTGCAAGTCTTCTTCTTCACTAAGCTTTAATGGATCCTGCTGGAAACAACACTCTGTTATCAGTCACTGAAGTGACAGAATCTTCAACAAAGCCTGTCACTGTCATGGATTCATCAAATCCACTTTATCTCCATGCATCTGATTCTCCAGGCATGACACTTGTTAACTCCACCTTCGATGGACGTGGTTTTGGAGGATGGAGGAGGTCCATTCTCATTTCCCTTTCTGCCAAAAACAAGCTGGGATTCATCAATGGTACCTGTAAGCCACCAAAGGAAGATTCAGCTGAGTACAACACTTGAAGCAGGTGTAATGACATGGTATTAGCTTGGTTACTAAACTCTTTATCTAAGGATATTTCTGATAGTGTAATCTATTCAAAAACTGCTAAAGACCTTTGGACAGATCTTGAGGATAGGTTTGGACAATCTAATGGACCAAAACTATACCAACTTAGGAAAGAACTAAGTGAGCTTGTTCAAGGGTCTCACTGTGTCACATCTTATTTCACCAGAATCAAGAAGATCTGGGATGAGCTTGATGCCATCAACAGTAACATTCATTGTTTCTGCACTTGTGAGTGTGGTGGCAAGGAAAGAATGACAAAATCTATTCAGGATGAGAGGCTGATCCAGTTCCTTATGGAACTTAATGACGCTTATGCATCATTTAAAAGCAACATCTTAATGATTTCACCCCTTCCAAATGTGAATCAAGCATACTCCCTAGTCATACAGGATGAGAAACAAAAGGAAATTTATGTTCATTCACAATATCCTAGTGACTCTAGTTCCTTTATGGTTTCACATCAATCTAACACTGCTAGGAAGTATGGTAACAATGAAACAAAGGGAAAAGGATTTTTTGAAGGAAAGAATAATTCTGTTAGTTGCTCTTATTGTAAGAAACCAGGACACATAGTTGACAAATGCTATAGGATTATTGGGTTCCCACCCAGTTTCAAGTTTACTAAATCAAAGAAAGGAAGCATGGCACACAACAATGCAGTTCAGTCAGGAGCTGATAGCAGCTCTGTTTTACCATGTTCTGAAACTAGATTAGCACCACAGAATAATCTCAGTCAGGAGCAGCTGAATCAGCTTGCTCAGATGATCATCCAAGCACAGATTCTGTCACCAGAGACATCAGCTAATTCTGCTACTATTGCTGGTATACCAACAGAATCTTCATCTTGTATCTCTTGTTTTACTCATATCAGCTATAACTCCTGGATATTGGACTCAGGAGCATTAGAACATATGACCTTTGATGAGACTCTGTTGTCTAACCTTAAAACACTAGACAAGCCTCTTATTGTCAACTTACCAAATTTCTACAAAATTACTGCCACTCATACAGGATCTGTCTCTATTCTACCTGATCTAGTGCTGGAAAATGTGTTATATGTTCCTAGCTTCAAGTTCAATTTGATTTCTATACACAAATTGTGTTCACAATTACTTTGCACACTAACCTTCTCTTCCTCACATTGTGTTTTGCAAGCCCCTTCAATGAAGAGGCCTCTGGTTCTTGGTAGAATTAGAGCAGGCCTGTATCTATTGCATACTCCAGTTTCAAGTCATGTTTCTAGATCAATTTCACCTAAGGCAATAGCCATATCTGTTCCTAGTTTGAGTTTACCTAAGTCAATAGCCAAGACTGTTTCTACTACAATTTTAGACTCTCATTGTAACCAGAGTAGTACACTGGATTATGATATTCTCAAGTCTGGTTTCCCTTTTCCAGTTTATTCTAATGTTGCTCAGTTAAAAATTAGTTTAGATATATGGCATGTAAGGTTGGGACACTTCCCATTTCAAGCAATGAAACATATTTCTTTACCTTACAGTTGTTCACATTCTGTTCCTAGCATACCTTGTGCAATCTGTCCTCTTGCTAGGCAATCTAAGCTACCATTTAATTCTAGCACAATCTCAACATCTCACAATTTTGAACTACTTCACATTGACACTTGGGGTCCTTACAAAGATCCCACTTATAATGGTTACAAGTATTTCTTGACCATTGTAGATGATCACAGCATAGGAACTTGGACTTTCCTCATTTCCACAAAAAGTAATGCATTTTTAGTTTTGAAATCTTTTCTTTTGATGGTTGAAAGACAATTTGAAGTGAAGGTTAAAAGGATCAGGTCAGACAATGCCCTTGAATTAGGATCCAGCACCATTTGTACTGAATTCTTTGCTTCACAAGGCATTCAACATCAAACAACTTGTCCCTATACACCCCCAACAAAATGGGGTGGTTGAAAGGAAACACAGACATTTATTGGAGACTTGCAGGGCTCTCCTATTTCAGTCCAAGCTTCCCATTCAATATTGGGGAGAGTGTTTGATGACTGCAACCTTTTTGATCAACAGGTTTCCTTCCAGAATACTCAACAATATGACACCCTATGGGTTGCTATTTGGAAAACCTCCTGACTATTCTTCTCTCAGGAGTTTTGGTTGCCTATGTTATGTATCTACTCTTCCTAGGGCTACACCCTGTGTATTCCTGGGATATCCATTTGGAAAGAAAGGCTACAAGGTGCTCAATATGAACACAAAACAAGTTTCTGTCTCCAGAAATGTGGTGTTCTATGAATCAGTCTTTCCTTTTGCCACTTCTCATCCCATTGATCTTCCTATATTCCCTACACATCCCCCACTATTTGCTGAACCCACATTGCCCTATTCAGCTTCTCCTATTTCAGTGCATGATGTACCTTCTTCACCTAATACTACCCATCTACCATTCCCTCTTCAGTTTCTCCATCCCCTACCATACCCTCTCCTATACAATTTGCCCCTACTCATTCATCCCCTACTCCCAGAAAATCCTCCAGATCACATCATCCTCCCTCTTATCTCAAAGACTATGTCTGTGGTTCAGTTATGTTTACTGACCTAGACAAATCTTGCTTCATGGCCCCTGTTACTCCTTCCACATTTTCCTTTGCTGCTCTTTCTACAACTAATCAGCAAGTCCTCAGCTCTATTTGCTCTATCAAGGAGCCCTATACTTATGCTCAGGCAGCCTCACATCCAGGCTGGAAAGAAGCCATGGACAGAGAGTTTGAGGCTCTCCTCAGCAATCAAACCTGGGATGTGGTGCCTTTGCCACCAGGCAGAAGAGCTCTACCTTGTAAATGGGTATACAAGGTAAAACACAAGTCTGATGGCAGCATTGAAAGACTCAAAGCCAGACTTGTGGTCAGGGGAGACATACAGAGAGAAGGCATTGATTTCACAGACACCTTCTCTCATGTTGTCAAAATGACAACCATTAGGTGTCTTTTAGCAATTGCTATAAAAAGGATTGGCAGGTCTCACAACTTGATGTGAATAATGCCTTTCTCTATGGTGATTTACAGGAGGAAGTCTATATGAAATTCCCTCCAGGGTACTCCTCCTCTCATCCTCACCAAGTTTGCAAACTCAACAAATCACTATATGGCTTAAAGCAAGCCTCTCGTCAATGGTTTGCTAAGCTTACTACAGCTTTGACTTTTAAAGGCTATTCCTCATCTCTAAATGATTATTCTTTATTCTTTAAAAAGTCTGGGGATTTCATTACCATTATTGCCGTTTATGTCGATGACATATTAATTACAAGCAATCATCCTACAGAAATTGAAGCTATCAAGACATTTTTAGACCATGAATTCAAGATAAAAGACCTTGGTTTTTTACATTACTTCTTAGGTCTGGAGATATTACGAGAAGTTCAGGGTTTTATTGTGGAAAAGGGATTGTCACAGGGAGAGGAGTTATTTTTTCAAAATTCTTTTCATCTTTTTTCTTGATTTCATTCTCTTCTGATGGATCATATTGTATTTCAACATTCTTACCCTTTGCTGCCTGGTGTTCAAAATGGTTCTTTTCTTGTCTATCAGCATATGGATCATCAAGATTCTTACCTGACCGTAAGGCGATGGCCTTAAGGTGTTCCTTTGGATTTTTCTCCGTATTGCTTGGTAAGGGACCTTGAATCTTTTCTGAAACAAGAGTTGCCAATTGGCTTACCTGAATTTCCAAGTTTTTGAGGGTTGAGTTTTGGCTTTCCATCTTTTCATCAGTGGCCTTAATGTACTTGTACAACAAGTCATCGAGACTTGAATGAGCTTGTTGAGGCCTTTGCTGATATGGAGCTGCTTGTTGATATGGCCTGAAATTCGATTGCCCACGATTTTGATTTTGGTATCCAGGTGGACCCTGTGCTGGTTGCTTCTGGAAGCTTTGAGAGTTCTCCGCACCATTTGGATTGCTCCACTGAAATCCTGGATGTTTATGTGCCATTGGGCTTCCGAAAGGGTACGGCTTGTAACCGATGATATTAGCCTGCTCATCATTCTGATTGTTTGCGCAGCATTCATGGTTAAGATGGTTTCCTCCACACATGTCACAAGCCTCAGACTGAATTGGTTGTTGTGCATTCACCTGAAAAGATTCAAACTTCTGTGCCAAGGAGGCAATCTGTTGTGTTAGTGTTTTAAATGCATCTGCTTGATTTACTGTGGCTGCCTTTTTGATGGTTACACGATCAGATGGCCACTGGATAGCATTCTCAGAAATTTCATTCAACAATTGCAATGCTTCTTCTGTGGTCTTTCCTATTATGGAACCTCCTGCAGCTGCATCTATCACATTTCTAGAAGAACGTGTTAGTCCATGATAGAAAATATATAACTGCATATGTTCAGGAATGTCATGATGTGGACATTTTCTTAACATTGATTTTAATCTTTCCCATGCTTGATAAACTGACTCAGTGTCAGTCTGCAAGAAATTAGAAATATCTTGTCTTAACTTTGTTGTTTTAGCAGGGGAAAAATATTTGTTCAAAAACTTCTGTGTCATCTGGTCCCATGTGGTTATAGAACCTCGAGGCAAACTTCGCAACCAAGTCTTGGCATCTCCTTTTAAAGAAAAAGGAAATAGTCTTAACTTAATTGCTTCAGGAGGCACTCCATTATATTTAGCAGTTTCAACTAGTTCCAAGAAATCAATTAAATGGCTATGTGGATCTTCAATTGGATCACCAGTAAAGGTGCAAGACTGTTGAATTGTTTGAATTAGGCCGGTCCTAATTTCAAAGTTATTGGCTGCTACAGGTGGGTTTCTGACACTAGATTCACAGTTAAAGTGGTCAGGCCTAGCATAATCCCTTAGGATTCTGTTTGCTGGTCTTGGTGCCACTTCATCAAATTGATCCTCTACATGGTCTGGTGGTGGAATTCCCAATGGGTTATTGTTATCTCCTAGTTGGTGCTCCATTTTGTCACAAGTTACAATTTTAGAAGATGATGATTGTCCTTTCCTGCGCAATCTCAAAGATCTTTCAATTTCAGGATTGTAAATGACCAACTCTTTATTAGAAGAGCGGGTCATAAACTACTTGAAATTCTTTAAAGTAAAAAGAAAAAAAATCAAAATGAACTCTTTAACAGTTGAAATGGTAACACTACAAGAAAATATTAGGAATAATAATAATAATAATAGTACTAGTTGAAAGGAAATATTAAAAAGGAATATAAAAAATATTAGTGATAATTAGTATTAGGTAAAGAAGTAGTATATAACAATAGTAGAAAGAAATATTACACTATAATATAATGCTATTGTTATGTATAGATAGTAGTGATAGCTGTAATGATTTAGTAGGAAAAAGATAAATTAAATACAAAGTAGATTATATTGTTTACTAAAGATAAAGCTATAGGTAATAATAATAGTATTATACTTAACACTAATAATAATAGCCAAAGGAAAAAAAAATGACAAAAGCAAAACAGTGAGTTGTAATCTAAAAATTAAATAATAATAATAATAATACTATTTTTAGTAGGACGAAGTAGTGATTGTATAGAAAGTTAGTGACAAAAATCTATAGGACTCATAGGTAGTAGTAACAATAATAGCAATATTTAGTAGGAGAAATTTAAAATACTGATATAAACTTAGATATATAAACAAAAAATATTTTTTCTTTTATAATAATAATATAAGTGAAATCAAGGGTGGAAGAACGATGACTAATACTAGGAAAAAAAAGTAGTAATAATAAATAGTAAAGAGTAGTAAGTAGTTAATTAGATAAAGTAGTAAGATGTAATAGTAGTAGGAAGGTAGTTAAAGTGATGGAAGACAAGATGGTGATATGAAGAATGATGTGGTTCTATAGGTGGAAGTTTTTACGATAAGAGTAAGAGTTATACTATAGGTAGATATACAAAAGAGAATGTAAAGGAGAAAGTAGTAGGTGGAATGGTAATAAAAAGTTTGAAAAAAAATACAAAAGTAAAATAATATATTATACTATTATTAGATATAACAGTATAATAATTATATTATTAAAAAAAATACTATAAAGAGAAAAGGTAAATAATGATGTACTAAAAAGAACAAAAGATAGTAATACTAGTAAACATAACAAAGTGAACGAAAATGATGAAAATAAGAGGTAATGATATTTCAGAGAGGAAAGAAGGAAAAAAAATAAAAGTTATAATAATGCTACAACAGTAGTAACGCCAATAATAGAAATAGTGGTAGGAGAAAGATAATACTATAATATATTAAAAGATGATAATAAAACAAGTACTGATGGTTATAATATTAATAAAATAATAGTAGTAATAATATGGTTAAAACAGAAGACACGTAAATGATAAAAATAGTAGGTATTGTAGACAATGAAAAAAAAACTGGTAAAGTAGAATGTTTCACTATTAGAATATAGTAAAGGATATAGTATAGTGTCAGTAGAGAAAGTTAGTAATATTAATATAAACTAAAGAAAGAAAAAAAATGTTAGAAGGAGAAGCAAAATTGTTAGAAGCAGTAATCAATATAAATATTATTAGAGGTTAGTATTAGGTATAGCTATAGTAGTATTTAGTAGATTAAGTTAATAGTAATTGTATTAATAAGTCCTCAAATTAGTAATCCAATATTTAGTCCGAAGTAGATGTACGCCAATCCCCGGCAACGGCGCCAAAAATTTGACGAGGTCCAAAGTGCATAGGAATTGTCTGCTCGTTCTTGTCAAATTCTAATATAGTTTAAGATATCGTCCCACAGAGATTGGGTATTCTATGCTACGGACTTGTAGTATTTTAATTACTATTTGAGAGAATCAAATTGATGAAAAGTGAGTTTTTAATTTAAATTTACTTAAACTAAAAGAAAGAACTTCCGGAAGATTTCAAATTTAAAAGGAGTTGGGAATCGTTGAATTCACTTGGTAATACTTATAATAAATATCTCAGTTTTGACATGTATTTCTCTTAAGAATAATTGCTTATTGCTAATTCAATTATATTTTGCTCACTAAGAAAATAATCAATTAATAACACTCCGTGAGGTTATGCATATTAATCAAATTATAACTAGTGACGATTAAACCGAAATATTTTTCTTGCCTGAATTGTGCTTAAAAAGTAGTAAAAACTTCGTGAGAATATTTTTACGGAAAATCAATAATCTTACCTACAACAATTCCTCCGTGAGAATTAAAACTGAGGTAAACAAGATTACAGACTTGGAAAAATAGTTTTTACTCTACTACTTTATTCATCAGTTATTATACATTAATTTTGCTCCGTGAGAATTACAAAATTAATATAACAATAACCTAGATATAAAATAGACGGATGTGAAAATAAAGATTTAGTAAAAACTATAATTCTAGCACAGTGTTAAAATGTGATTAAAAACTTCAGGCTAAGCATGTATTAAAACTGAGATACGTATTATAAATATTACCGAGTTTCATCAACTATCCCAGCAAAAGAGATTACTCCATTATGGAGTAAGAAAAACTTTAAAAATATAAAGACTAGGAAGAAGTAGTATTTCTTCTACAAAAGAAAACTACAAAAGCTTAATGTTATAAAAGACAAAGAAAGAAAAAGAGCAAGAGAAAGTAGTTCTTGCAAGATGAAAATTTGATGATCTTCCATACAAACTTTACTACTTATTTATAGATAAATTCCAAAGCCAAAGTTCTACCTAAGATGGCATATCCTAAGGTGGTAGGAAAATTTTCAAGATGGCCAAGGTGAGTTGGGTTTAGATGATAATTTCAAATATTCATACGTAGCTTCCTTTCATGAACTTTCTTCCGCTTGCACTTTTATTCTTCAGCATAAAACAATTCACGGACATTACTATCAGTGTTATAATCACACTATGAATAATGTAATCATCAATGGTCATCCCTTATTTTTCTTCACCTTGGATAATTTCTTCTTCCTGCAAAATATGTTAGAAAATATGCGAGAGATGGATATATTTATTCACGTTTTATTTAAAATACTTAATATTTAACTATAAAAATATATCAATAAATTATATCCATCACTTCCCCTCGTACTTCTCATTTCACTGCTGCTATTCGGGTTCTTCGATATCTGCGCTCCGATCCAGGTCAAGGATTATTTCTCTCCTCCGGCCATTCCTTTGATTTGCTCGCTTATTGCGATGCTGATTGGGCCTCCTGCCTTGATTCGCGACGATCTGTGAGTGGTTTCTTCATTAGCTTAGGAGGATCTCCTATATCATGGAAATCAAAGAAACAGGTGTCAGTTTCTTTATCGTCTGCCGAAGCAGAATATCGATCTATGAGGAGGGTTGTTGCAGAACTAACCTGGTTATCGAGGCTCCTCGTTGATCTTTCTATCACTCCGACGCTCCCTATTCCTGTTTTATCTGATAGTCAATCCGCCATTCATATTGCTCGTAACCCCGTCTTCCACGAAAGAACTAAACATGTCGATTTGGATTGTCATTTCGTCCGTCAACAGTTCCTCTCAGGGTTGATTTCACTCTCCTATGTTCCTTCGTCGGTTCAACTTGCAGATCTGTTCACCAAACCTCTATCTGGACCTTCACATCGTGGTTTAGTTTGCAAGTTGGGGGTTGGTTCCCTCCCCTCCAACTTGAGGGGGGTGTTCGTAATGATTTTACTTTCACCATCAATAATGGCGTACAGGAGAGAACACACAGAAAGAAGAAGAAAGGTTTCAGTGAAAGGAAATGAAAAGTGAGAAGAAGAAAGGATCGTTTGAGAAAGAGGAAAAGTCTTCAGTCAAAATAACTCACTTTGACCGACAGAAACCTACGTGGAAAGCTTGACCGAATAAATGTTGGTGGACCGGGTCGACACAACATATTGGACTAAAACAAATGGGCCAACTGGGCTGACAAGTAATGCTGCAGACAAGAAACAAATCCGGTAGCCCAATTAAACAAAGCAGCCCAATTGTACAAAGCAATGTAAATAATATACACAAATCATGTAATTATTCCTATACTTGGTTAACAAGGAAATTGTAAAGGAATCCTAGGGAAATATTCTAGAACATGATGAGTAGGATAGTTTGTTAGTAGAATTCTATCTAGTTGTTAGAGGATAGTTAGGTAAATTTGTAAGTATTGGTGTTAGTATATAAGGATGTAAAATGTGGTTAATGAAATATAAGAAAATTTCCTCATTTCTTGCATATTCCTACACGGTCTACCTCACCAACAAAATATTTTCAGTCTTTCACCATTTGTTTATACTAAATATCACAAGATTCACCTAAATAACCAAAATCTTTAGATTTGACCAAACTCTCTTAATAAATCTCAACCATCCATTTCAATTCTATTAACCTATTTATATCCATCAACACCTTCTTTCCTCCTTGCCACCTTCTCTTCTTTCAAAAACCCAAACAAGAAGAGAAAGAAACAAGAAACTCGATTTCAAAAACTCTTTTTTTTATACCATACTCTCAATGGCGTTAGTTGTCGAGAAAACAACCTCAGGCCGTGAGTACAAAGTTAAAGACATGTCCCAGGCTGACTTCGGCCGACTCGAAATAGAGCTGGCCGAAGTCGAAATGCCTGGGCTTATGGCTTGTTGGGCAGAATTTGGCACGTCACAGCCATTTAAAGGTGCAAGAATAACAGGAAGTTTACATATGACTATTCAAACTGCTGTCCTTATAGAAACCTTAACAGCATTAGGTGCTGAAGTTAGATGGTGTTCTTGTAATATCTTTTCTACGCAAGATCATGCAGCTGCTGCCATTGCGCGTGACAGCGCTGCTGTGTTTGCGTGGAAGGGTGAGACTTTGCAGGTATATATAGTGTACTCTCTTTTCTGTCTCACTCTATGAAAAAATCGACTTTAGCAACAATTTAACTTTAACAATACTCCAGGAATGACATAGCCGTCCTGTGAAATAGTGTGCCCGTCCCAATTTATGTGGTACTCTTGCCTTTTAGTCTGTACAAAAAAAAAAAAAAAAAAAAAAAATTACTCTCATTCTATACTTAGAAATAATAACTTTAAAACTTAGAAATAATAACTTTAAATTCCAATTTTAGATCACGAGTTTTAACTATATATGTGATACTATTTCCTCTTTATAATGTCGAATGATACAGTATATTTTTATATTTAAAAACAATTTAACTTTAAACTTCACAATTTATTCTTAACGAAATGGTGTATAGTTGCACAAATATATATCCCTTGTTTTATTGCTTGTTTTAGTTCACAAGTCGCAAAGTTGAGATAATAAAGTTTAATGATAAATTTATAATGAATGATTCACAATTTGTTGTTAGCAGAATCCAATAAATTCGGCTCAAATTCTGTATTTGTGGTAACAAATTCACTTAATACTTGTGAATAATCTATCTTGAATCCAATAAGCAAAAAGGGTTGTGGTTCAGACTGCATAAACTTAAAATACTGGATCAACTCGAGTTATAAGATGATAAAGTTGCGTTATTTTACTTGACAAAGAATAATTTTGTGGTTTACTGTTATAGTTGGTGAAGTTTGATGACTTTGCAGGAGTACTGGTGGTGTACTGAGAGGGCACTTGACTGGGGTCCAGGTGGTGGACCTGATTTGATTGTTGATGATGGTGGTGATGCTACACTTTTGATACATGAAGGTGTTAAGGCTGAAGAAGAATATGCTAAGACTGGGAAATTACCTGATCCTAGTTCTACCGATAATGCTGAGTTTCAGCTTGTACTTACTATTATTAGAGATGGATTAAAGACTGATCCTTTAAAGTATACTAAGATGAAGGAGAGACTTGTTGGTGTTTCTGAAGAAACTACTACTGGTGTTAAGAGATTATATCAGATGCAGGCTAATGGAACTTTGCTTTTCCCTGCTATTAATGTTAATGACTCTGTCACCAAGAGCAAGGTATATTTCCAAAACTTGTCGTTCTTGGGTTTGTTTGATCTATAAAATTTAGTAGACTTGTTGTTGATTTGAGTTGAGTGGATAACTTTTACATATGCTTGTTAAGATTTTGATCAAATATACATACTTTGATACTGACTTGATCTTAGAGGTGAATTCTTCTTTAACTTGCTGTTGTTTGATCTAAGGGAATATAGTTGATGATTATTTGCATCTTGGCTCATTTGGTAAATGGAAGAAATGAATGCTGTCTCATATGACAAATTTGATTTTCCCCTTATTTCTCACGACGTTGTTTGCTTAGGGAGATAATTTATAGCTTAAGGTGAATGTTTTCTCAATTCTACAAATCATTTTTTCCGTAGTAGTTTCTATAATGGAAGAAAAAGATCTGTATAGGTGATATCTACTAGTTGCATGGACATGAATTGAGTTTAATTGGAGAAACATGGTCAATAAGAATTCATATGGCTGGCCCTAACTTGTTTGGAATTGAGGTGTTACTGTAACTTGATTTGGTGAGAGGTGGTATCTAATAGCTCCATCTATGATACAAACTATTTGAGAAATCAGCATGTTCCAATTATTATTTGGTGATATATAATGTATCAAATCTTGGTTTAGCTACAATCCAAGCTTATGTATGTAACTATCAAGCTAGTTGACTGACAAAATGCTTTGGACTTGTGTGTTCACAGTTCGACAACTTGTATGGTTGCCGCCACTCACTGCCTGATGGACTCATGAGGGCTACTGATGTTATGATTGCTGGCAAGGTTGCTGTTGTCTGTGGTTATGGAGATGTTGGAAAGGGTTGTGCTTCTGCCTTGAAGCAAGCTGGTGCCCGTGTGATCGTGACTGAGATTGACCCGATTTGTGCTCTTCAGGCTCTCATGGAAGGCCTCCAGGTCCTTACTCTTGAGGATGTGCTTGCTGATGCTGATATCTTTGTCACCACCACAGGTAACAAGGACATCATCATGGTTGATCACATGAGGAAGATGAAGAACAATGCCATTGTCTGCAACATTGGCCACTTTGACAATGAAATCGACATGCTTGGTCTTGAGACCTTCCCTGGAGTGAAGAGAATCACAATCAAGCCCCAAACCGACAGATGGGTCTTCCCCGACACCAACAGTGGTATCATTGTGTTGGCCGAGGGTCGTCTCATGAACTTGGGATGCGCAACTGGACACCCCAGCTTTGTCATGTCATGCTCTTTCACAAACCAAGTCATTGCCCAGCTTGAATTGTGGAAGGAAAAGGCGACTGGAAAGTATGAGAAGAAGGTGTACGTCTTGCCAAAGCACCTCGATGAGAAGGTTGCTGCCCTTCATCTCGGAAAGCTCGGAGCTAAGCTCACTAAGCTCAGCAAGGACCAAGCTGATTACATTAGTGTACCAGTTGAGGGTCCTTACAAGCCTGCTCACTACAGGTACTGAGGGAAGACAAAAGGAGACCGAAAATATTCAAACACAATCTTATCACAATGATGTATTCTCTTTTATTACTTTGCATCTGTTAAGGGCAATACTTTTAAGATTATTGTTGGGGATATTTTGGTGGGGTTTGGAATATTTGTTGGAAATGAAATTGTCTCATTTGAAGGAAGACCAAAATGTGTTAAGTATGGAGGTGGTGTGATATGATGTTGAAGCAACTAGATTCATTTGGTTTTGGTTAATGATTTTCTTTCAAGATATTGAAGTATCATTTTCCCTATTTACTGAAATTTTGCTAATGCAAATGGGTTTATCCATTCTGGAGGTGTACTATGTGTTTTGATGCCTGTACTTTATTGGGTTAAAAATTGCTCTAACATCACCAATTAATATGGTTTTAGAAAGGAGAACTCAAAATCTTGTTTCTCAGAGAAAACATAGTTAATTGTTTCTTGTACATTCTGATCTGTGTTGGACTTAGATCTTGTTTCTCTACATTTGTCACTTTGTCTTGTAGTTTCACTTCACCTACCAGATAGATATAATTCCACCTCTATTGACATTTGCTCTGCATTTCACCTACCAGATAGATATAGAGCCAACAACACTGAAGTAATTAGCATTAATTTCCTTAGTTTTGATAGGGGGAAAGTTGAATGAAAACATTAGTTCTTGATAACAAGAAGGAATGGAAATGATGAAGAGATCAGTGTTTGAGCTAGTAGGAGGTAGCAAGTATATCTGATAAAAAAGTCGAGGTGCACACTAGCAGGTCCGAAATGCATATATGAGGAATTTCTTTCATTTTTTCCTTTCCGTTATCTATATATTACGGGTGCCTCATCAAAAAATCTATATTGTTTCGGTGAGAAAAATATTTTACATAGATCAGGGCTGCTATTGGTTTCTACTTTCTACCACACACAAATGGAGCTAAGTTTGTAGGCCTATACTACTAATTAATGGACATTAATGTAAAATTATAGCATTGATGGATAAAGTAAGATTGAAAATCTTATGTGGTTAGATATCCAAGTTAAATTTATTGTGACGTGATTGTTATAATGATTATAATTTTAGTTTTTTTTTTCTTCTTAAGTTGCACGCGGATACGCTGTGTGGTGTTTCACTAGTCTGGATTCGCAATCTGAAGTCCCACTTTGAAGTAAAAATTTCCATGACAAAGGCGACTCTACTACAGTGCTCGAATTCAATTCAAGACCTTTACTTACCACCTCAAATTTGGTGTTAACAACAATAGTATATGTATGATATGTTGCTAGAACTGTGGTCTATATCCTATGCATTATGCAACCTACTTGTGGACCACTGGCTAATGGTTCTTTTATTAAGGCAAAATGCACCAAAATTTTGGAGAGTTCACTTGATTGCAGATTTGCAATGAAATCAATAGTGTTATAGAGAAAAGGTACTGGTAATTTTTGTCAGAGATCTCAGAAAAGAAGAGATAAATCTGACTTTAACTTCTGGTGTTGCAATAGATTGTTAATGCTTCATGTGAAGGTCAATCTGGCAAAGGTAAAGTAACACCTAAATAATAACTTCTGCTTCAGTTGTAGAGTTGCTTCGTGAAATTAATGCAAAACCATACCATAATTCAACCTTTTAATGAATCAACTACCTCCAATTCCAAATTAGTTGGTGGTCAATCTACTCTTTAAGATCAATTTCATTCCAGCAATAAATATTTTGTCATTTAGGTGAACTAGAGCTACTCCATTGCTATAGATTATTCATGCCAAGAAAAGGGAATGTAATTCTCCTAACATGAAATCCTTACATAGCTAAGACAAGATTGCAAAAACCATCTTTATGCATGATAATTTGTCAAAGACTAAGAACAACTGCAAGCCTTCCATACTGGCACAGTGGCACACCTTTAGCAAAGTTAGATACTCTTTCTGCTTCATCAGAAAAAAAGATAGTAGATAATTCCGAAAAATGAAACGTAACAGCTTCCACATGCAGAGGGTAAAGATAACGAACTGAATATTGCTGGAAACAATTCAAAGCTGACATTCTTTTAGGGTGGTGATTATAATGGTTCTATTACATTTATGTTTGTTATTTCCACTAGTGCAAATGTTCCAACTGTTTCTCTGTTCATTTGTGCCAATACTGCGTCTACAAAAACCAGCAAGCACCACCACCATCCCCAGCCTGAAAAGATAATAATGAAGGAAGAGAAACCAAATGTTGAAGAACCATCCTCACAGAAAACTTAGTTCATGCCATTACAGGACTTTTACTGATCATTCCTTGGCACCATGTTTCCCTTTTTCCTTAGCTTTCTTTTACCCAGCTCCTTCGCTCCCGCCCTCCTCCCTGCACTTCCTTATATACTCATCAAGGAAGTCTTAAGATAATCCCTACTTTCTAGTTATGTTAGACACCCCGAAAAGCTGAAACCTCTTATTCCGTTCCTTAGAGAAACTACTACTACTAGTGCCTCCTCACCCCCCCTCCTTTTTCCCCCCTATAAAGCCCTCGCTCCATTTTCTACTCCTTTACACACATGAACTTTAGACCAAGCCTCTTATACCATCGTTTACCCCTACAGCTTGGCCACTCCTTATGCATCTAAAGTATCTTTGAGACAGTCAGTAACCTAGAATTTTCTCATTTGAGACATAGGCACATGGCAATCTCCTAGAACATTTCTAAACCTCTCAGTAATATTAGCTTAAGAACATTCAAAAATGATGTGAAGTTTGTAATGGAAGTCAATCATGGTAATATCTGAAGAATCGATTTTGGTTTCTTAACAGAGCTGCAGAAAAGGTGTAAGACTCTAGTCTGCACAAATTGCACACGGTGGCTTCTTAGAAGAGAGGATTAACAGAATAACTCACGACAGATATCATCGTGTCATTAGTAAATGGATCTCACTCTTAGAGTCACATGGACTCAACCTGTATTGTGGATCAAAGCATGATTCTAATGCAGAGAAAACGAAATACTACATCCTCAATCTCTTCCTATGCATTATGATACACAAAATATCAGGTGAGCAAATAAGTTTCTCAATTGTATTAGCATAACAACCATAATAATACAACAACTATATGCAGCATCAAGATCTGATCTTTCACTTTCTAAAACAACAACTCTATTCCAGCCCATCATTTAAATTCTTTGTAACTAATTCAGCTATTCGGGGACGATTAATCCAGCAGTTTCATAACGAATTTAGAACCAAAACATCTGGCAATCAGTAGAATATATACTTGATAGAGAACATTGGTTACATTGATTTATAGTATAGTACAACATTAGCAAAAACTCCCTTTTCCCCATCAGTCCAACAGAACTAACATTATATTCAAAATCACAATAAAACTTGGACTTAAATTATTCTATGAACTGACAATATACAAATTTTCTACACTATCAAGTTGTAGCAGGTAACCTACCATATTTTCAAGATTACAAATTCCACCTTTTGTGAAAGGTTCCACGTAAATATCTCTTGAATGACCTGACGGTATAAAAATGGTGTACACTGACAGCGCATAAAACTTAAAACTCATAAAACTTTACCAATATCATTACACAAAGTTTCAAGATTTGATGTCACTGACCTCCCTAGCACATCTTGTAATAACTTCACAGCCTCTATTATAAGTATTAGCTGCACCAGGTGCTCTACAATTATAATAAGAAGCACCAGGAGTATTACAAGGCACTAAATCTCTTCTCAATGTACCATAACTTATGTACTTTTTTTGCATCAACAATACCCTTCTATTACTTTCACTATCCATCATTTCTTCTTCATTTAAACACTCATTTACCTTTCCAACACAACCCCTTTTCCCCATTAGTTCAAAGTTACTACCTTGAACTGAATTAAGGTCTAAAACTGAAACCCCATTACAAATTTTTATCATAGTATGGCTTAAAAAAAGGAACAAGAAGATGGTTTTTAAAGGGTGGAAAAAAGATTGGATTTTTAGCATTTTGTGACTTGATTCTTGAATAAAGTTTTTAGTATTTTGGGCTGTGAAATGGGAGTGAAGATTGCAAATTTTTTTTTTGGGAGGAATGTAGCTAGTGAAGGGTGAAATGTTTGTCATTAATGATGTAGGGATCACATACTGTTAATTGCACCTACTACTTTGCTACTCAAAGTCATGGGAGGACTGTGGGGTGTGTGTGTGTGAGAGTGACCCACCACCATTTGTTTGTTACTAAACCGTTTCACTTTATATATCATAATTTAAGTTGTCACTAAATTTAAGAGGACAGCTCGGTACACAAGCATCTTGAGTTCACGTATGATTTGGGGAAGGACTCCACCTAAAGAGGTGTGATGTACGCAGCCTAACCTAATGCAAGCATCAGTAACTGTTTCCAAGACTTTAACTCGTGACCTATATGTCATACGAAGACAACTTTAAAGATAAAATAGTGATTCTGGAGTTAAATTGTCTCTGAATTTACAAATATATCATCATTCTATTTTAAAAGGATTAATAAAAAAATATTGTCATGTTTAAACGAAGGAAGTAGTTTTTCTCATCATCGAATATTCATTTTGGGGACTGATCGATTTTCATTCGCAAAAGAAACTTCCACTTTGCAGGTAAAATACTTCTTAATAGAGACTATTAAACTCCTAGAATTCCCATTGAATTTCAGAACTCGAACGTCGGACATCTGGTTAAAAATGAGAATATATTTGCTGCTGCACCATAATGTTGAGTGGCTTTGTCTCTTTTGCTTTAGGAAAGCAGCTTTGACTCTGGAAAATGATACTCGCTCCGTACCTATTTGTTTGTCATAGTTTGACTTGACACAGAGTTTAATAATGTAAGGAAGACTTTTGAAACTTGTGGTCTAAAATAAGCTATGGATATTTGTATGGTTATAAATGAGTCAAAAAGTAAGTTTGAAGTTGAATTATTATCAAATTTAGAAATATGACAATATTTTTTTGACAGACTAACAAGGAAAGTAGCACAAACAAAGTGAGACAGAGGGAGTAGTAATTATGCACATAGTTGGCTGGTTCCCCACAATCTTTGCATTAATGTGTGATTTAGGCTGGTTTCCATATCTTTATGAATAGTATTAGCATACAATCATTTACATGGTGTGTCTTTGTATAGGTTTTCAAGTTCATCATTTGAAAGACCACAAGTCATAAGGGCGTGCCATTTACATTATGATTTTCAAGTGGAACCACAGAAGAAGGAAATAATCAACTAATAATTGTTCTCTTTATTTGCATCAATAATAATAAATGTATTTACTATGTTTGAGCATTACAACAAATTCGTGATAAAAATATATATTTATTCTATGTGACACTTTTTTCCGTTTAGTTTCTTTATGACATCTTTCAATATTTTATAAAGATGTGCAATCTGAAAAGTGAACTCTTCTTACTATTTCATGAATGATTCCAAATCAAATTTTCAATTAGCAAATTTTGAAAAGAATGAAATAGAAATCATTTTAAAGAGTGGTGATGTTTTAAGGGAATGCATGGAAACGAGTTCCAAATAAAAATAACAAGAATATGCAAATACTAGTACTATCTTACTTCTCCTCTTCACAAGTTAGTACAATAGATTTCTACCAGAAAACTTTGATTTCTTTGTTTTTTTCCTTTTTTGGGTTACCATATTTGTGGTCCAGCATTCTTTTTCTTTGATAAGTCATAAGATCACTGGTCCCAACACTTCAATCTCAAGCTAACTAAGATTGCCATTTTAGATTTGGTGGTTAAATGGCTGAGGCTCTATTATTGTTTATTGGATGAATTGAAAGTGAGTAACATCTTTTCATTTTCATGTGCATCCCCTTTAATGAATTAAAATTCCCTTTGCCTAAGCAGTAATTGTTGACCTATACTAATGAGTTCATATTGGATTATTGGTACAAAGAAGATGACTTTAATTGTAATTCTAGTAGGCCATGTGGTTGCTTGAAACTTTAATAGCACTTACAGTTGGTAGGCTCCTTAACAACTTAACACTTAGTCTTAAGGTTTGTTCTAAAGCTGTTTATGAATCAAATGCAAACGAAATGCAATTCTTATTTGAGCAGAGGTATAATACCATAGTAATTTATTTGTATAATATACAAGGAAATATAATGACCCCAAAACAGTAAAATAGGTTACTGGTTACAAACCATTGTAGTAACTGAAATTTCCAAAAGCTTAAAGAAATTATGCGACTAGATTATATGACTACTTCATATACTCAAAGGGTAAGGTGTTCCACCTTTCTTGTGTTACTAGCTACTCCTTGATTTGATTTTCTATCATCTTGCTCATCGTAGGAGTTCCCTTTGAAACTAGAGCTAGCCTCTTCATTATCTGAGCAGCCTGGTCTTTCGGTTAGGAACTGTTCCCAAAAAACATCGTTCACTCGAACCTGAGTAGTTGCAGGCTGCTTATTACCAGTTGCATCATGTGAAGAAGAAAAAGTTTTGTCATCATTAGGAGGATTTTTTCCATTGGCATCAGACGGTGATTCCAAATGTTTACCTATCTCTTGACCTATTTGGGGCATCCTCACTGTACATTGATTTTTATCAACTTGTGAAAGGCATGAAGCCAAAGAAAGATTCAGCTGGCAGGAAATATGACCGTCAACTTCCTCATTAGATATCAGGCTTTGCGGCAAGGAATGCTGTCTTGAGCTTTCAACATTGCTTGTTGCGCGAGGCAAAGATGAATGCATCTTCAACGAAAAAGACGTTCCTGTATCTGATAATTCTATTGCTTCAGGGGTATAGTGTACTCCTGTTCGAAGTTGCATTTCTCTGGACCATCCTTCAGATATTCTCCTATGTGGGCTTCCACCATCTTCATTCGAACTTTGAGTGCTGCATGAAACCACATTGATATCTGAAACAGCCGGTGACAATTCAAGCCTGAGCTTATTTGAAAAATCTTGGTGGCAAAGGTTCCCAAACTCAACTCTAGAACTGCTATGGTTGTCCACCGACATATTTTCTTGAACAGGTACAGAGCTGTCAACTTGAGGCAATCGCCTCTTCTTGCTAAGTGCAGAAATATCCATGGACTCGAGTTTCTGAGCAAGACGCTCAACGAAGTCAGGATTCTGAACTGCCTTCTCCACGAACATCAGTAAACTCTCTTGCCTTTGCTCCATACTTCCAATCCGCTCAGTTAGTTCTTCTAACTGGAGCTTTGCAGCAGATTCTTGCTGTCTGAACCTTGAGACATTAGCCTCGAGCCCAGACTTCTCACGTGAAAGCTTATCAATCTCTTCCTCAAATGCAGCTCTTTCGGGATCAACTTGGGAACCTGGAGGGTGACTATGGCTGTGAATGGGTTTCCTACGATGAATATTCTTAAGTAGGTGCTTCTGGTCTTTCAAAAATTCCTCATTGGCAAATTCCCATCTTTCTGGATCAATCTTCCGGAAGCCCTGTCAAATAGTTATATTCGTCATGATGATGATGATGATGATGGTGATGGTGATGGTGATGATGATAATCTTGATCAATCGCTTAAAAATTTAAGTAACTTAAATTCTTTGATGAGCGGCCAGAATATGAATATAATTTCAACTCAAGTCAAATTAGTAATAAAGTCTAAATAGTTTTCCATTTGCAAGAGGAGCAACAAGCTCGTTTCTTCAAACTTTATATTGTCTTTTGGAAAGGAATCGCTGGTCAAAAACTTAACTACTACCAAAGCCTTAAGTTTCCCAACATCATTGATTCTTTACAGTGGAGCATCTCAGTTGGATAGTAGAAGACTAAAAGACCTAAGAACTAGTGAATAAGTGAATAAGCACTTGCCAACTTGGAGAAGATTTGTAGTCTCAGGGAGAATGTGCTGCAAGTGCTTGTTCTCTATAACAAAGTAACAAATTTCTCGAAAACTCTATAGTAGCCTGTGGCTCATAGCTAACTCTCTTATTCCTAAATCAAAATTATCACCTGTTTAAACTCATCCACTAGTGAACAATTACATTAGCCTTTTGACGTATTTTTTTCTTTCATTGACAAGTCATTGATAAGGTTATATGCAAAAGACACAACGTGGTATCAATGGGTACATTCAGGTGCAGAAGCAATTCTAGAGACGGCTAAGTTCCTCAAAACCATATGCGGCCTATTATCCTTATGAACAATGTCAAAAGGTTAAAGAATCCTTCTAATAACTTCTTTTTATTGTTGTGCATAAGCAAACTTTGTGCCCCACTTGTGGGACTACACTGGGCATGTTGTTGTTGTTGTATAAGCAAATTCGCTACTAGCTAGCAAGATTGGAGGCATTGAACGGGATAGCATCCCATATATACTTTGTGTAGACTGTAGACACACAAAGAAAGCCCATAGGCCGAGGAAAACCCCAACGAAGAAAGTAACCCTGCCCCCTCCCTTTACCCCAAAGACCATTAGTCAAAACCTCATCCATTGCAAACCCATACTCATACTTTATCAATTGCATCAATATGGGTGTTATAAGATGACGAAAAGCTAATCAAGTAAAGTGCTCCATCACATATACATGCCGCTAGGTCAAATTCTATTGGTAACTAAATACCCCGCACCTACACCCTCTTTTCTTAATAAGGTATCCCCACCTACACCCTTATCATTATCCAATCCACCACCAAAAACAAAAGAAGAGAAAAGAAATAGAACTTCCACTCCCTTTTGGTTGTATTCAAGCATAAATTTATCAACACCAGTTCAACACAACAGTCTTCTCATGTTTAACAGCCTACTCCCTTCCTCTAGCGAAAACAAAAGGAATCCTGGCAATTTGAAGTCGACCTAATAGATGTATAACCAAACCGTGCACCTTCACATTGTTGCAGTTCGGATAAACCAATCATCTCCCAAACCATTTGGAGATAGCTATATGAATCCTAACATCCATTCTACTTAGTGTGCAAAATCGACAACAAACATTGACTTACAAAGAAATCAAAGTTAGAGAATCCATGCTTCATAGATTCAAGAATTCACCTAATTCATCCCTGATTCAATAAACCACTCTAAGCAGCTCAACCATTCATAGAAAATCAATTCAAAGTTTCAAGCTTTCAGCTGAACCCATTATGACACAAAAAGAACCAACTCAAAGTTTCAACTTCTAAGGCTGATCCCATTTCCACAGATAGAAAATCAATTCAAAGATTCAATGTTTCAGCTGAACCCTCCAATTGAAAGATTCAATTTTTCATCTGAAACCATTTCAAAGATTCGGTTTTAATCTGAACCCGTGTCAAAGAATCAAGTTTTCAGCTAAACTCATTTCAAAGATTCAAGTTTTCAGCTAAACCCATTTCAAAGATACAAATTTTAAGCTAAACCCATTTCAACAGAAGTCAAAATCAATTAAAAAACAAATGAGCTTTTAGATTAGATGGCTACACAATTCAACATGATATCAGAACACACAGGATTCCTGGTTCCGAGTCTAACTGCCACTCGTTTTAAAAAAGAATCAAGCTCGCACATGAGTGACATATTAAAGGCATAATCAACTATTAAAACTGTGTTCGCTCTAACAGATTAAACTTTTAGATCAGACAGTCACATAATTCAACATGCTATCAACCCCGCACTTGAGGGGCGTGCTGATGACATAATCAAATATTAAAACATGCGGTCTTTCTAACAGATTAAACTTTTAGATGAGACGATCACACAATTCAACAGATACAGATAGAATAACGTACATAAGTGTTGAGCTGACGAATAAAACTGGAGAAATTGTTGTGTTTGAAATAAGTAGGAAGAAGAATTCTTGCAAATTCAGGTGGATTCCAAACAACAAAACTATGACCAGTTGGAGTCCAAGATACAATATCATCTGTTTGTGTATCATCTACCATTTCATATGTCTTTAACAAGAACGGCGCCGGTCCTCCTCCGCCGGCAGCAGCCGCCGCTGAAATAGCGTCCATAGAGAGAGAAAAAAATGAATTAATGGAGTTTCCGAATTAGATGTTCAACATTGACTTCAATGTTTGACAATATTCTTGCCTGGTATGTGGGTTTGGGGTATTAGGTAATTATGTCACAAAAATAATCCAAAGTTAGGGTTGATGTCAATTATTATCACCCTAAAGTAGACTAGTTTGGACTTTTGTAGATTCATTAAACTCTCATATTGTCATATAATATTGTAGGGCTTATTAATCTGGTTTCAAAACAAATATAATAGGTATGATTTACATTGTTTAACAGATGGTATGATGGGTAAATATATGAAAATTCAACTATGATGACTTTTGTAAATACTTGAGATACGTTGAAGGACTTTGGGATATCAAAATCAAATAAATTGACTTTTGTATAGTGAAAAGTAAATTGAACAATTTTCAAGTAACAAAACAATGAAAATTGATGTTTTTATTATGAAAAATAAGTTAGGATATTCACCGATAAATTAAATCTCTAGTTAAGAGCCAAAATGGATGTTTCTATTGCCATTCATATAGGCTTCTTGTGACTTGAACTACAAAAACCCTCTTTATAAATTCTACAACTCTAGTTCTAATAGTACTTCTTTTACACTGCTCGTCAATCAATATGTCGCATATATACGATGTGTTCGACCAATTCACGCTAACTATTAATCATTCGTTAGTCATTTAAATCAGTAAAAGTTGGAGATCTTAAATTTGGGGGAGAATATAGAAAAGAAGAAAACGGCAATAAAAGTTGGAACATGTCTACTGTCAGCCATATCTTCTCTTTTCAAGGTTAAGCCCTACTTATAATTTTAAGGCAAGAAAATTCAAGTTTTGAAGTAGTTTATGATTTGATTGATACAACACAATTTAGTTTTCTATTTTAAAAATAACAATTCTTCAATCTTGTTCTTGATTCCCCATTTTACAGAGATGAGTGACAAGAAATTAGCAGCAGCTTATTGGGCCAAACTTCACCTAAAGTGGAGCTTCCACACCTCTCGAACATTAGAGGAGCCATCTGTAACCTCAGCTACTAGAGAAGCTGCTAGAACACCTGATGAAGGGAGAAAAAACTCATGGGAATTCTCATAGAAATTCTTATAACATGCAGAAAAAACATTAGCCCGAAATAATAAAAAGGGGGTAAAAGCAACGACAATAGAACCAGTAGGACAGTGCCCTGAAAAACAATATGAAGCAAAGAGGTCGAGCACGCTAGCATCAATGGAGTCTTTTAAGTGTATCTTTAACCCAGCTTTTCTACGCCATCATGAACAGCAAGGAGCAGTGCTACCCACAAGAAACCTACTATGGAACTCTTGATTTGACCTCACCACCAGATTGGACAATAACAGTGCAGTAACTGAAATCCTCGTGATAACATAAGAGAGCACTAGTTGCTCCAGTGATTCCAGTATGCATCGGATGCAGCGAAATCTTGAGCTCTTTATATTGGATACTAGGCATTTAATAATCATATACTTCACATGCTCACAGATACATATGATAAAATATGTGGAATCGTTTAACTCTAAACAAGGGATCGAGAATCGAGATAAGCAATAAGAAGCAGACAAGTAGCTCACCATCTTTCTCCACAATCGAAATAAATCGCCTTGATCCACCACCAACACCAAAATAATGCTTCTTTGCAGCTAGGTATACAATTCCATGAGGATTACATAAGCACTGCATAAAAAGAAAAAGGGAAGGAACGAACAAGTGAAATAGCTCAGAGGTGAGGAAATTCACTGATAAAATTAAAAGTAGAACTTAAAAGAAAACAAACCTTTTTAATAAGTTTGTACAGACTAGGTAGAGTAGAAATTGAGTAAACTGTCTCTGCCATGAGAATTATATCATAACCAGCAGCCTGATCAACTGTTTGCCCGCTTTTTGTGTCACCATCATCAGCAAGTGCATGGGGAAGAATCTGATGAGCTTCACTCCAGTCACTTGCAAAGAAGCGAACTTCAGCACTGTTATTGTGATCTGAGGCCAACAAGTTCTGTTGAATATTTGCATCGACATTTGGAATTGTTAGGCATTGCAGCACCTCAGCATTGAAGTCCTGAAAGTGTACAGCACGAGCACCCTAATACACCAAAAGCAAAATGATTAATCGAGACGACGATGAGACAAGCAATCAACAATCAATTAAGGCATCCATCTACCTTAAGGCAGGCAAAGATCCCAGGAAGGCCATGACCACAACCAAGCTGAAACCAAATGAAACAGAATCAACAAGATTAATAATGGAAGATGATTACAGAAGCCAAGAACTAAGTCAAATTGTGTTGGCAAATTTTATATGCATTAGGGTGATGATCCTTCAAGGACTATCACAACATGAAGCTATTAGCAATAATAAAAGTACCAGTAACCATTACAAAAATCTTATTTAAATGAGTGAAATGAAACGTTACAACCATACCGTATAGGAAATCAACATTGCCACATGCACTCACAAATTTGAACTCAACTGATTGTGTTTAATCAAAAAGTAGACATACTCCACACATAAGCTTCTTGAAACTTACTCAAGTTTCTGAACTTCCTTCCCTGCCCTCCCCTCAAGTCCAACTGACTCAGGATCCCAAGGTCTAAATAGGAATGGGAAAAAAATAAAAATTTAAACTGAAAGGGGGAAAAACCAACCAAACAACTTAATGCAGGAAAAGTCTTCTCTCAAGTGAAAAACTGAGTCAAGTGAAAAGGGACTGGTCGGAGATGCAAAATTTTCTCACCTAGAAATGGTTTCTCTGGTACTCAATAGAAACTTCTGGTGTCATAGTCCATCAAGCTTGACTTATATAGGGAAAGAAAAAATTGATAACAGAAAAATACTATAATATGCTGGACATAGTGCAGCGTAACCTTATCAAAAAAAATAATATGCTAACGAACAATATGATCCTTCTACTTGCCTACAACAGCAAATCGGACATCAGTTTGACTAAAACAGCATAGAGAAAATGGAAAAAACAACGGAAGAGTGGATTTAGTAAGTTACGATTTGTAGTCCTTAGGCATGGTAAAAGATCAAAGATTCACCTCCACTTTAGGAGCCCACCTCTAAAACTCTTTTTCCCGTCAATGATAATTGCCCACTTTGCATCTCAGAGCTCAAAGTTTTTACTAAATCTAATGAACCTTCCCATAATTTCAGCCCCCCTGCAAAATGAGAATAACAAAAAGTGAGAAAATTAGCATGTAGGTGCACTTCGTATCCTAGTTAATGATCAACCAGCGGTGCCGTAACTTTCCTCTAATAGAATTTCCAATCAATAGTGTCTAACTGGTAGTAGTCAAGCATAAGATTTTTGTTATGCGACAATCTTCCTCAATTAGCCGTATGAGCTAAGTCATGTTTATCTCTATTGACATCAAGCAATAAATTAAACCTGGTCTAACCACACCCACATGAAGGAGACCAGTCAACACTACATCAAACTTCAATCTGGAAGAGAAATTATGGCATGTAGTGGAGAAGATTTTACTCATTTGATTGTCGCGATGGGCTCATATATCCTGAGTCATGTTTCTATGGAACATCTTGAATATACTACATAATCAAATAAGTTAAAACAACATCGCCCAACTCTAGGTCCTTTGGACAACTTTCCCTGACATAATTTTAGACGTACCTCGTCCCTGTAAATCACAATTACAGCCATCATATTGCAACACCTATGGAAGGGTACATTGAACATCTACTTAGGACGTGATCAGACAATCTCAGACCTTCTCATGTTTTCCACATATTACTGGACACATATCTTTACATGACACGCTAGAAGATTGACTATTTTTATGGTGGCGGCAAACCTATCACAATGCTCATCTTATTTTCCCATAATGCTTTTTCAAAATAGTTTTATCCAAAGAGTATATTAATAAATATCTGTAGAAGTAGAATATCACGGGCTTACGACTTTTTTCGCAAGGCTTACGCCTCGCCATGACTTTCCCTTTTATATAAAATATAGTTCCCAACTTAATAAACCTAACACATTCATGTTAAACCACATTCAAAGTTCGGAAATTCATGCTTGATGTATCAGTAGTTATACTGAACATGAAGAAGGTAATAAAATGGAGAACTAAATTGTAACAGACCTTCATACTTTCCGGGGATCAAATCTGAATTAGACAACCCGAATACTTCCTTCGTACTCACCCTTCCCTAAAAGAGAAGCAAACACTAGTTATATAACTGAAGCTAAGTTCTTTGTGAAGTTCAGCAAATAAACTCATAGTAATACTTACAACTCTCTCCATTCCAGTTTATGTAAACTTTTTCATTTTTCAAGAGTCAATTTGACTAATATTTGAAGCTAAATTGAGTTAGATTAATTCAATCTTTAAAATTCAAATTCCAATATTTAAAAGCTATACGGAAAGTAGTATAAGTTGCAATATATTAAAATATTGGTCAAAGTACGTGCAGTTTGACTCCCGAAACGCGAAACACGTCACATAAACTGAAACAAAGGGAGTAACAAAATATTGTACAACTAATCATACCTTAAGTAAAGTAAGGCCATCCAAATTTACAGGCTCTACATTGAACTCCAAATTTGATGAAACCTATTCCACATTAAACAAACAAAACACATACATTTAAATTTATAATATTATCATTAAGTAACTAATTAATAAATGTTATGTAATATATGGTGTTTTTTAGGTGGGGGTCTATCGGAAACAACCTCTCCACTTTAGTGGGTAAGGTACGCTGACCCTCGCGAGACCTCACTTGTGAAATATTACTGGGCACTTGTTGTTGAAATATATGGTGTCGTACCTGTGAGGGAAGTACTTCAACACAAGGGGGTGGTGGTGGAAGAGGCTTTTCTGGGGCATCAAGAAACCCAAGCCCGAGCCCGGATTGAGGGCTGTCATCAAACAGACGAAATGGGCCAGGTCCAGTTGCTGACGTGTTTGGCTCCATAGCTAAATGCTTCAGTTTTGAGCTTTCACAGTTGACTGCAACTGATGGAAGTACACAGCATGGCTGTTTTTCTTAGTGGGCCAACATAAATGGAAACGGGCTTACTTATTGGGCTTTCGTTTAGTTGCACAGATAAGACTTTTTAACGGGATAAGTGCACAAAAGGCTACTTTTGCCACTGGTCTTTGGGCACAGGCCACTAATACCAAAATATTTAGTTTGTGGCCACTTTCGCTTAAAAGATAGAACTTCAGTCCAGGGCCCTGGATTGAAGTTCAGTCCTTAAGAGATAGAATTTCAGTTCAGAGCCCTGGATTGAAGTTCAGTCCTTAAAGATAGAACTTCAGTCCATTGCCATGTTGACTGAAGTTCAGTCCTTAAAGATCGAACTTCAGTCCAGGGACCGTATGGACTGAACTTCAGTCAATGATCAGAACTTAAGTCAATATTTATTTAGTAAAGGCCCAAAAGTGACCTCTAGTGTAAGACCAATAAAAATAGTGGCCTCAAACTAAATAGCAGTATTAAAAGTGGCCTCTGGGCGAAATTTTTACCTTTTTAACGTCTCTAAAATTTTCAAGTTTCAACAATTTGTCATGAAAGTTCAGTTGTTCACAAGTTTTGATAGATTTGTTTTAATAGTACACGTTGCCCATTAGTTTTAAGTTTTAATTAGTTGAAACTCTGCCCAATAGGTAACAGTTATACTATATTCACTGTCTATAAATTACGAAATGCCGAGAACTCTTGCCTAATACGCAAAACCTCAACTTATGCTTAATGGGTAACAAAGGCTATTTTTAGTAAGAATATATCAATAGGGTCAAAAGTTCAAACCACCCCTTAAAGGTGTTATTTTTCTGCAATTTTCACCATTTTGCTGATGTCTTGCAACGATGTTTAGGCCTAGTGTAAACGCAGTGTACCAGGAAAATAGTGTGTACCAATACGAATAACATTATTTTTAGTGTTTGTTAGAGAGAGTTTTTGACTATTTAATGGTTGTGGTCTACTAATTGATAGCATTTTTTTTTTTTTTGGGAAAATTTCACTAATAGGCAGCCCAGTCCACTAATTTACAGCGCTGAGGCCCATATTTTACCTTTCATTAGCATGGCAGCATTGATTATACCATAAATGTCGCGCATAAATCTCGCGCCAAACAGCCCTTCCAAATATGAATCAAAACATAACTCTGTTTCCTTTTAAAACACCATCACTGAGAGCAAAAAATCTCCTTCCATCTACGAACCATAACTCTTCATCCCCAAAAATAATGCGAAATTGAAGCTTGTGAATTTCAATTTCTACTTTTTTCAATGGACACTTTTCCAACATACATTCAACACACAGGGGAATGGAATCACGAAAATAAATTTGTGAATTTCATCCCCGATTGCATTGTTATTCGATCTAGTTTCAATTATGAAAATTTAGTTGCAGAAATTTTAAAGCAGATCGCGATAAATGTTGAATTGAATTGCATAGAAATCAAGTTCATTCCGAGTAATGATTTACCACCTGTGCTGATCTACAATGATACAGGTGTTCAAGTTTACATTGAATTAAGGAAAAAACATCCAGATTTCACTGCCTATCCGCTCTGTGTAATGATGAAGGAGATGTCAACTGGTGCTGGATGCTCGAATTGTAATTCAGCCTCAACGAGTTTTAACTGTATAAATAGTGGAAAACTTATACAAGAGACTGATGAGGCAGGTGACATAGATGTGGATGAATTGGTGGATGATAATTATACATAAGATATATTGATTGATAATTGTGCTATAATAGATGATATGCTACATGAGAAAGTTGAAGAGAATCATGTTTACCAGGACAAGCAGACACTTGTTAGTGTAATGAAACATTATGTCCTGCGAAATAAGTTTCAGTTCAAGGTGAAGAGATCAAGTACAAAAAGGTATGGTTAAAGCTGTTTATTCTGGTATATAACTGTATAAACAAGTATAAAACAACTTTATATTACTGTCTATAACTTTGGTTGAATCTGTTTGAATGATATGTATAATTATGTATAACTGTGTATAAGTTAAATCAAAAATACTGTATTATTGTGTATAAATTTGTATTTGAATTTTTTTGTCGTCTTAGTCACTAAGTATCACATTTTCAAGTATGGATACTTTAGTAAACCTGATATAAATTGGTATAAACTAATATAAGTAGTTTTTGTATTACTGCGTATAATATCATTCAAAACTGTTTTCGCGATCGTACTGTTTTGTATAAAGTTGTATATTAATACAGAAAGCATCTTTGCTGTGTCGACACTGTTGTATATACAGAGACATATTTCTTTGTATAAATATGTATATCAAAACAATACTGTATTTATGTGTATAAATTTGTATTTACCAGTTCAACGCTCTTTATCAATAGGTATTACCTTTCATGTGTTGATGCAAAATGTACCTAGAGTTTCAAAAGTTCAGCTGTAGGCAAGGCGCAAATATTCAAGGTGTGAAGTTTTATTAATAGTCATACGTGCTCACTTGGTGAAAGATACTTAGAACAACGTCAAGCGAGTGCGTTTGTGATTGCTACAATGATCAAAGACAAATATATCGATCCTAAAACTGCCTACAATGCAAATAGTATAAGGATTGACATGCTGAAGGACCACGGTATTGAATTAACATACATGAAAGCATGGCGAGCAAAACAAACTGCTTTAGAAATATTAAGGGGCGACCCTACTGAATCTTATCAACACCTTCCAAGTTACTTGTATATGGTTGAGGAGATAAATCCAGGTTCAGTTACAAGGTTGCATAAATCTGATGACGGGTGCTTCCTATATACATTTGTTGCACTCAATTCATCAATCTAAGGTTGGAAGAATTGCAGGCCAACGTTGGTGGTTGATGGGAGCTTTCTTTCAGCAGCACACAAGGGCACATTTTTTAGTGCTTGCACAGAGGACGCAAATGGTAAGTTAAACACCATTGCAAGTATCAAGTCTGACTATTTTCATAAGACATCAATTTGTATAATTGTATAATATTGTATAAAGTTGTATAAGTCTGTTTTAGCTCATATTATAACTATGCATAAGCATGTATATCTTTGTATAAGATGTAGCTTTCCGTTTGAAACCTGATGTATAAACTGTTTAAATAGGAAAAATACTGCCCCTTGCATATGGCATTGTTGATTCAGAGAACGATGCGTCATGTGAGTGGTTCTTCATTCAAATAAGATGCACTTTTGGGGTTCGAGAAGGAATGTGCATTGTCTCGGATAGGAATGAAAGCATCTTGAAAGCTGCAGCGACTGTTTATCCAGATGTGCCGCATTGTTTTTGCATTTACCATTTGTGGAACAACATCAAGGCCAAGTTCAAAAAAAATCCTGAAAATCTTAAAGACAACTTTTTTGCAGCTGCTTTTGCTTACACAGCTAAGGAGTTCAACAAAAAAATGGAAGATATGGTAAAGAATGAACCAAGAATACAAGATTACTTGTACAGAATTGGGTATGACAAGTGGTCTAGAGCACACTCCAAGGTCAAAAGGCCAATGAACATGACTTCTAATATTGCAGAGTCACTTAATTCAGCCACAAGACCTGCAAGGGATCTCCCAGTACTGCGCCTGTTGGAATACATGTATAATTTGGCACAAGACTGGAACGACAAAAACAGAAGGCGTGCAATGTCAACATTCACAGACCTTGGGAAGAAATACAACAAAATGCTTCAGGCAAATCTGATTGCGTCGATGCAGTTGACGGTATAAAGAGTTTAAAATACTGATTTCATGAATGCAACTTTGTTGGAATTTGTTGTGACCAGATACTTTTTTTTTCCTTTTAAATGAAGGTGAGGTCTTCAAATGACGACTTATACACAGTGTATAAAGGAGTAATGCACAACACTGTGAACCTTGCAAAGAAAGATTGCAACTGTGGGGGCTTCAAATAGATGAACTGCCATGTCCACATGTTTGGGCAGTTTTAAGGCGCAATCGAGTGGAAGCAGACAACTTTTGCTCGATTTACTACAGGAAGAATTTTCTCCGTAAAACATATGAATATCCAGTATATCCAATGCCACATGAGTCTGCATGGGACATCCCTACAGAAATCCTAGAGGAAGTGGTGCGACCACCTAAAGGAAAGAGAACTTCAGGAAGGCCCAAAAAGACCAGATACAGAGCATATTCGGAGATACCACGCAAGAGATCCAAACTGTCATGTGGGGTGTGTGGACAAGCTGGTCACAACAAGAAGACGTGTAGGAACCTACCAAAGACAGATTGACACATTATAGTTTTAAGACAGTTTTTACCTTTATACATTGTTTAATGATGCTATTAAACTTCATTGCAAACTTTATGTTGGTGTTTCCAAGTACGAATAGATGTTTGACTCTAGAACATATTGCATGATTTGATACTATAACAGACAATAAATGACAGATTACTACAAAAAGCAGGTGTAAACTGTCTGTTTTCATGTCATGTATAACTGTGTATAAGGATGTATAAATGTGTATAAAAGGCAGATGTAAACTGCCTATTTTCATGTTATGTATAACTGTGTATAAGGATGTATAAATGTGTATAAAGCTGCATATAAAAGAGCATAAACTTGTATTAACATGTATACAGATCTTGATGCTGTAAGAAACAACAAATAACAGTCTACAATGCAGATATACACTGCATGTGTGTAATGTATAACAATGTATAACAATGTATAAAGGTGTATCAAAAGTTGTATATCATTGTATAAACCTGTATATTGTGCTTTACCAACCCTTGTGCAGGGAAAAATATAACTGCATGCATCATAATGTATAAATTTATAAAATAAACAAACACAATCAAGTTAAAACAAAAAACATTATTTGAATCATCATTTAACAGTAAGGGAGTCTTCATAATAGCAAAACAAGAGCAAATGTGAAAATAACAGTCTACATCCATGTGATACAACAAAAACTAACTAAACTACTTCTTCGGTCGTCCCCTCTTCCTCTTGAAAACTCTGCCAGTGACTTCATCATCGCTAACTGCATCAGAATCTTGTTTTTTCAGTCCATAATCCCAAAGCAGACAAGCAAACCTTCCACGAATATCCTCAATATCAAAGTCATCTTTTTCTATCTTTCTTTCCTTGATAAAGTACTCGGCAAATCCAGCGACATAAGCACCACAATCACTTTAAAAAACACACAAAGGCAACAACAAAAATCAAATAAATAAAATATACAGCACAAAAAAATTAGATAATGATGTAAAAACAAAACCTACTTCGTCATCTGATGTGGCAGGTCATTCACTAGGTTCACATCAAAAGGATCAGACAAAGATTTATCCATATAAGCACCACTCTTCCAATCAATGTCAGTTCGCTTGCCATAAAAACAGGTAGTATTAAGGAAATGAGGAATCAGCATAGCATAAGCTAACATCGCATTCAGAACGGCAGCATCATTCAAAGCTCCACGGTTAGAATCATACACATCAATGCGCCTATCTTTAAATGAAAGCACACCCAAAACCCAATGGCCCACACCATGCTTAACATAAATATGCAACAAGACATGGTCAACAGTGTGCCAAGGGGAATTTGCATCACAGTAGTAGCCAAGAATGTACTCAGCCACTTCATGCTCATCGGGGATCACACGAAAATCTCGGTGCTTTCGCTCAAATGTGGTAAAAAGTGAAGTGATCTTGTTGTTGAATGTCCAGTCAGTTGTAGTAAAGCTCACCGCCACATTAGGGCCATATTTCCCTTTTTTCGCAAGTAGTAAAATATGGTATCAATATGCTGAGACAACAAAATAGAAATAAAATAAAGTCAGATTTGAAAACTACTACAAAGAATACTAAGTAAACACACGAAAAGTTAAACAATGATTATACATACAAGTTTATACATATATCTGCACTTATTATACAAACATATACAAGATCACCACACACCACAGCAGACAACTTTTTATACATTTTTATCACTGGTTATACAATTATCTATACTATTATACAAAGTTATACAATGGAAGGAAAGAAGTACACTACATGCTATATAAGACGGCAGTTTATACATGGTTATACTATAATCTACACTTTTATACAAGTGTATACAAAAAGGGTAGGAAAGAAATTTAGTACATACCAAATCAGACAACAGCTGCCCACTGTATGCAAGATGATGAAACCAATCCTTCTTATCCACAACACATGAGCCAAAGACAAACGGCTTCTCGAGGTTATTTATGTCATCTGGATAAAGCTGCTTCGCTCTTTTAAAATAATGAAAAAATTAATATAAGCTAACACAGTAACATAGTTTTATGATGAAATCATTAAACTGTAAAATTAATCAAGTTACCTCTGTGATGAATCCACTCCTTCATCGACAAATTCAAAAAAACGCTGAGCCAAATCTGATAGAGGATTATACAGATTTGCAGCAACCATGAAAGGATGCTTCATAGAAAAGATCTTCTTGCGTGTTGATCCTGATGTGTCACCAATAGCTGAACCAAAACCTGGAGTATATGGAGATTTGGCAAATTTTTCGGGTTTCTTTTGACGACCAACCTGTTCAGGGGTGACGTTTTGTTCTTTTATAGCATTGGCTTCTTTTTGGGCAGCTTCCTCACCTTCATGGACAGGTTCCTCAACTTCATGGACAGGTAGAGGAGGAATTGGTTTATAAATGACAAGTTGTGAGTCATTTACCCCAGGGAACTCTTCATCAAAATCATCCAAAAAATTGTCCAGATTATCAATATCATCTAAAGCCCCAAAACAGTGGAAAAAATGAATGAAAATAAAAAATCAAGTAAAATCTTTACAATGAGTGCATGTATATTCTGGTATATAATTGTATAAAAAGGTATAAGACAACTTTATCTAAGTATAAAAAACTGTGTATAAGTTAAAGCAAAAACTGTGTATTATTCTGTATAAATTTGTATTATTCTTTCCTTATTCTGTATCAAGTTGGTTGCCTAAAACACAATCAATCTAAATACAAAATGCAAAAAAAAAAAAAAAAAAAAAAAAAAAAAAAAAAAAAATCAAAGGAACATTTTGTACCAGGAAAAGCCGATGCAACTCCATCTGCTTGCTTGACATCGGACTCCATATTATCAGCTCCATCAGTTTGCTTCACATCGGAGTCCACATGCTCAACTCCATCAGTTTGATTCTCATTGGACTGCATATTATATACTTGAGTGGTTGCAGGTGTTTTCCAAGCCGAGAACGAACAGTCAAAATCTTCGTCACCACCTTGGCCATCCATATTTTCATGAGCAACATTTCCAGGTTGCTAACCAAGCCCCAAAAGAAAAAATATAATAATAATAAGAATAAGGAAAGAGGTTAACTGGCATTTTTTAATTTAAAAAAAAAACTAAAATGTACAAAAATATACCTCAGAAACAGGAATCTCGCCTCCCTTTAAGTCGTTTGACTTAGATTCAAGAATTGTAAACACTTTTGCGAAGGAATCAACCACAAACTTGTTCAGAATCACAACCTGATTCGTAAGCTAGACAAGACAAAGTAAAAAAGGACAAAAATATTATACAAATAAGAATGTCTGAATGTGTACACATTATACAACAAAAAACAACCAAAACAAAGCAGTGTGTATAGTACCTGTCGAAGGTCAACCCTCAACTGCTTAACTTCATCCGCCAATGGATTATCACTCACAGAAGGACAAGCTGGTGATAAGAAGATGCCATCAGCAACATTAGAGGCAGGCACATCTCCTGGTGGAGGATTGAAATCTTCGAATAGCTGATCAAAGTTCAACTTGGACTTCTCTTCACTTGTAGGAGACATGTTTCGATAATGCAACTAAAAAACAAATGATATTATGTCAATATAAACCGCAGGCAAAACATAACAACTTGACAGATATATGTTTATACATAATGTATAGAAAAATTGGCATAAAACGAACATTACCAGATCAATACTAATCATAGAACCATCGACGATTTCCACATATTTTGGATTAGCACTTGATTTCCAATTCAGAAAACGCGGCACCTTATTTTGAACACGAACAACAAGCTTCTTGTCGAATGAAGAACAACATTCATAAAACCAAGTCTGGAATGCTAGAGGCAGACCTCCTAACCTGTACATTTGCAAGTTGCCACGCTGTTTATCCCTCATAGTCCTAAGCATGTCATCAAACACTTGTTTTTCCCAGTCATATCTCTCATATACACCACTCTCAACAAGATTAAAATCTTTCTTCGTAATAGAATGATTATCAGCGTCTGAAAATAAGAAAGTGTGGATGAACACCATCACAACCATCTTCAGTGCGTCCTCATCAGATTTCCAACCCTTTTCCTTGAAGCGATCCAACAAGCCTTTTCTACTTACTGAATCGACTCCGCTAAAATACTCATCCAGCAACCTGTTCGTTTCCAGCCTCTCATACACAGTGGTCTCATCTTTACTCATTTTCAAGCCAGTAATAAGAGCAAATTCTGCAATCCCAAACCTCAACGTAGTACCATTGAGCTTAACCCACAACTCCTTTTCTTGCCCAGGTGCAACTTCCCGAAGTAATAAACAATGTATGAGCTGATTCTGGATAACAAAAGGAGGCAAATCAAGGAAGTATCCAAAACAGCATTTTCGGAACATCTCAACCTGTGTAGGAGTCAAGTATTTTTTCAGGTTGCTCACAATATCCGTGTTGGTATGTGCACTAACCCTTGTATGGAAATGGTTTTCTGGTGCTAAATAGAACGCACCAACCTACATGAAAAAGGGAATAGAAAATCAAAATCAAGGAACAACAATCAAGAGACAAAAAGTACTAATCCACAAAACAGAAAGTATAAAAGTTATACAAGCGTATACTGCTTATACAGTTTTATACAATAGCTTAACAAAGCATATATAGGGTTATACAAATGAGCTTTAGCAAAGCACAATATTTATACAAATATATACTTAAGTATACAAAGTACCTGAACAACAGCTTTGGGCTTCATCACGTTTGGTTGGTGAATCTTTTGTCTTTTATTGTTACCAGTAGCACGAGAACTGCTTGCATCATCAACGTTGGCCTTTCTCTTTTTTAATTTGCCAGGACGACGACAATTAGCATCAACGGCTATGGAATTTACATCCTCTTTACTACTCGGGCCTTTCACAATCCTCTTACCAACCTGAACAGATTTAGGACCTCTCTGCTTCTGCGGACTCAGTTTCAATGCTCTTTTCGCACTAGGTGACTTTAAATCCATACTGCCTGAAGGAATAACAATTGGTGTTTGTGACCGGGTACGATGGCCACTTGCTGCTTCAGTACAACGAACAGGAGACTCAAATTCATCATCATCCATGGGACTATGCTGTGAAGGCAACCCAGCCACTACTTTAGTATCAACCTTTTTACCTTTACCAAGTATCTTCTTCGAATCCATGGGACTACGCTGTTTTGTTCGCATCTAAAAAAAAAATCAACCATAACATAAATGACCAGTGGTGGAAATTAAACACACACAATTACGAATTTATGGAACATATAGCGTAGCAAAAAGCAAACTAAAAAATTACACTATAACCAAAATACTAGAGAAACCCTAACGTGAGATAAAAATAAAAAAAATTACAAATACAGGAAAATAAAACATAAAATAGAAATATAATCATAACAACAAAATAATTTGTTTCTACATAAATTTTTTTTTAAAAAAAAGCAAAAAAATGAAAAATATGAAAACTTACACAAAAGCAGACAGAAGTAAAAGAATTAAAGGAATGCAGAAGCGGGACTTACATTTATGGAAGAAAGTTTGAATTTGAAGAAGATGATCGAAGCAGCAATTCGTGAGGGGTTACATATGCACTTGTTTGGAGAGGGTGTACCGTTTGGAGGGAAGATTACCGTTTGGAAAGTGTTTAAGAAGGGGGTGTTATTTTGTGTAAGAAATTTTTTAAAAAAATAGTAAGGGTGACAAAATAGGTAAGGTAAGTGAATATGGGCTGATATTGGTAATTTAGGTGGGCTGGGTGTCAGCCCATGTAATTGTCCCATTTTTTTTCGAGTTTAAGAACCGTCAGGTATACTATCTATTATAACAGGTAAATGTGATTTGATGACATAAAATTATGTGCAAACTTATATCCTATAACTTTTAGCTTGTGATACTAGGGACCGTTTGTCTATGATTTTTTTTTTTAAACTTTTTATCAAAAAAATTAAAAAATCGTGTTTGTCCATGAAAAGCTGTCAATTTTTGGAGATTTTTTTAAAAACGATTTTTTTTGGCAAAATTTATAGATGGCCCCTCGAAGTTGGCCCCAATTTCCAGTTAGACACTCATACTTTCTATAAGACCAGATAGACACTTCCTCTTGACAGAGGTGTATCTCGTGAACACATGTATCGATTTGTTCATTTGTGTGAGTCTCACTCGCTGCTGACGTATAAAATAGACCAATAAAATGTTGACACGTGTTATTTAAAGAGAAATCACCTATTTTTAAAAAAATAGAATTCAATATTTCTAAAATAAACCAAATACCAATTTTAATTATACATCTTCTCTTCCAAAAAATCAAACCATCCATACCCCCACCCCACCCCTCCTTCTTTATTACCACTTGTTACCCTTCTCCCTTCCCCCGCCGTGTCTAATTACTCTAAATCGTCTCCAAACTACATCTTCTTTCCCCTCCCTCCGTTTACACATTGGTGTTTGAATTCAAAAAGGGGTAGCCATGGAAGCTTTTTCAAAAAGGTTTAAAAAAGGTAGCCATGGAAGGTTCAAAAAGATAACCCGGGGCTTTTTAAAAAAAATTCAAAAAAGGTTTCACTGGTCTGTTCCTCACTTTTATTTCTAGTCCAATTAAAAAAGGGGTAGCCATGGAAGTTTATTTTTCTTTTCTTTTTTCTTTGAATCAGGTGGTGGTGATTTATTTGTCAACCATTTTGGTTCCGATTATGATAATCTGATTTTGAAATTTATCTTGGTTGTGATTTGTTGGTTGCTTTCAAATATGCTAAATTTTTTGACAAAAGGTGTTGGTAGGTGAAAGCTATGGAGAAATACAGTGAGCAGAGGATCATAGGCGGTGTGGTGAGGTTGAAGAAGCTTGAAAACTTTTTGTTTTATATAAGTTTTTCAAGTGGGACCCACAAATAAATTTACATTATTAAAAAGAGATAAGACAAAATATGGAGCCCCCACGCGCCTAGAGTTGAGCGAAACACATACGTTTTGCCATGTCATCGTAAGGTATTTTCTAGACACACCTCTGTCAAGAAGAGGTGTCTCCTTTGGAAAGTATGAGCGTCTAACTGGGAATTAGGTCCAATTTCGAGAGACCATCTATATATTCTGTTTTTTTTTTCCTAAAATCGAAAAGTGCTTTTGACCACTTTTTCAAGTTCTTTTTAGAAAAACCAATTTTCTCCTCACAAAACTTCAACTTCTTTCAAATAAATTCATGTCCAAATATAACTTCAACTTTCAAATATAATTTTTTTACTTAACTTCAAAAATACTTTTTTTCAATTTTTTGATATCTATGGCCAAACGGATACGAGGGTTAGAATTAATTTTTTTATTATTGGTTGTTCTATTGGAAACACAAATTTGCAGTACAGTTTTGATGTTAGGAAAGATATCAAGTCAAAACCCTCAAGTAATCCTCATTAATATGAGATAAACTAATACTACAAGATAAAAACAAAGAAAAGGGCGTGGCAATGTTTTTGTGACAGTTGCCTGAGATAACACTACTAATATGATGATAGTTTGGTCTTCTTTGAAGATGAAGAAACTAAATCAATGGCACAACCCAATGGCCAAGCTGCTCCAACAAGGTAATTTTTGTATTGGACATCATGCATCACTGTAATGTCTTTGTATGGATTTAGGCCTGTCCAAAGATATATGCACCAAATTAGCTTCCGTTTGATTTGACAAGAGATTTAACTTATGTATACACTAACCATAAAAATCATTGTTTTTTACCCTAGATAATTTGTGTTTGACAAGAACTAAAAGATTAAAAGGGAGGTAGAAAATATTTACCAAGTCCGTCGACAAGCAAAGTGTACTCATATACCAAGTCCATGCACAAGTATGGAATATTTCTATCTTCAGTGTTTGGGAATACTGATTTTATATCTGCTGCTTTTGTCTTGCAAGCAACTTTAGCTGCATTTAGGTATTTTATTGGCTTTGCTGTAGCAGATGGAAACTTGCGATCAACAATTCCAACCTACAAATTACAATGCAAATTGAACCCCATGTCGAGCTAATTATAATGTAGACTAAATTTATGATACCAAAGAAATATTATTGAATAATTGTCTCCTAAGAGTAAAAACATTAAAGTCTATCCTTTTGTTTTGTTCAGCAGCTTAATGGAAGAATTAATGAACAAACTTATGCAATTTTTATCCATTTCGATGAAGGTAATTGTCAATATAATTAAACAGGTTTTTTACCTGAGCACCAATATCATAGAAATATGATGTAGCATGCATAGTCTTCAATCCATCACCACCTCCACCATTCCACACCCCATTGAATGTGCAATTCTTGTTCTTGCATGGTGCTCTTGTTAGAAATTAATAACGGTAACAGGAACATGAATTGTGTACCTGTTAACACCACAGCGGAATATTGTATTTATCACCTTGCAATTGCCCAAGTCTACTTTGAATCACTAGGAAACAAAGTTTAATTGTCACCAACTAAATGCCTTCCTTTTGTTTTGTGTCTTTTTGGTGGAATAATAAGAAGAGTGAAAAGTTACATATATTTTTCTTTTGTTTCTTCTTCTTATATATCATATAAAGAAGTTGGAAGATAATGTAACTTCCCACTATCTTCCCCACTCCTCCACTTCCCCACTCCCCCACTTTTGCATATTCCTTTAGTGGAGGAAGTATAGGAGATGTGGTGGAATGTGGTAACTTCCTTTAACCACATATTCTTATTTCTCCTACCCGGGTCGGATCAGCCCAATTGGAGCGACCCATGACCCGTGATCCATATTCTTACATCTCCCACTTCGCTCATAGTGGGCTGGATCCACAACACAAAAACAAAAAATCATACACGCAAATAGTTCGTGCGACCTGCGAGCATTAATAAGAGCTAAACCTGTTAAGGTTGTACAATAGCTCCATAAAGAAATCCAATCACATGCGGAAAAGGATTCACTACTAACATGAGGATCTTATTACTCGCAATACCCCAGACATCATTCGCTACTCTGGTAGCTACTTATCTGATCCCTCAACCTCGATTGAGGCGAGCTCGAGTTCCTATTTAACTTAGTATCACAATTACACTTGAAACTCTCATGGCAAATGTAATGGTCGACCTGTGAATATAAGTTAATTTATAAATCATTCTAATTGTCTTCCCTTTCTACTCGAATCTATTCATCCCAAATCAGCTGCTTTCCTAGACATGCACCGCATTGCCGAATCACTCGTGGCTATTAGTAACATGCTAAAGTAGCAACACAGATTTGTACTTCAAGAGACAGTAAAAGGTCAAAGGGTATTCTAATGAAAATCAAATTGATTTTTTTTAGGGTCTCACACAATGAAGAAGCAGGGATCCATTCTTCTATCACCCTATTGGTCGATCAGCACACATAGTATGAAACACGTGCTACGGTGTTCTTGCCTAATTTTGGCGCGTGTGTCTCATTTCTAAATATATAAACACCGTACAGATCTTGATCTAGACACTTCTGAATGTCTAACCTGAGTTTTTCTTCAAACAATCCTCAGATCCAATAATTTATGAAAAACTCACATCTGGCTTACGAAACAAGTCATATAGGATATACAAATCCATAAGTCTGAAATCTAATCAAGACCGACCATTTAAACTATTTATGACCTTGTACAATTCAAGGTTCCAATTGGTCTCATCTCTGCACGTTCCTCGACGTCAGAGGCGATCGCCCGTGTGAGAGAGCCGATCTCGCGACTTGTTCGACACACTTATCACAAATAAATTCCATCACATGCACATGAGATTTAATACAAACTCAATCATATATATAGATGAGTATAACATTCAAACTGTTCTACAATACATAAATTTAGTCATATCCTACGCAAACCTAGAGCCATTACATGTTTCTCAAACTGGTCTCTAGATATTGCCTTTGTAAAAGGATCAGCTACCATTTTCAGTGTAGGCATGTATTGTATTGGAACTTCACCACTTGCAACTATGTTTCTCAAGTACTTATACTTGGTATCAATGTGTTTGGTCTTTTCATGATGCTTAGGATCTTTTATAAAATCAATAGCCGCCTGACTATCACAATATAAAATTATCGATCCTTGAGGATTCTTTGCAATATCTAGATGCTCAAAGAATCTCTTCAACCAAACAGCTTCTTGTACTGCATATATATAAGCTACAAACTCAGCTTCCATAGTTGAAAGAGCAATACAAGTTTGTTTCTTACTTTTCCATGAAATGGCCCCACCATTTAGTAAGAAAGCATATCCAGATGTTGACTTTCGTTCATCCAAGTCACCAGCCCAATCAGCATCTGTATAACCTCTCAACATCAAATCAGATCCACCATAGCATAGTGAATAATCTGCAGTTCCTTTCAGGTATCGAAATATCCTCTTCACTGCTTTCCAATGATCTCTTCCAGGATTGGATTGATACCTGCTAACTAGACCTACGGCATAACAGATATCAGGGCGAGTACACAACATAGTGTACATCAAGCTCCCGATAGCACTTGAGTATGGAACTCGAGACATTTCATCCTTCTCTCTTTGCGTCTGTGGACACATTTCAAGACATAAAGCTTCACCTTTCGCTACAGGAGTATCCATGGGTTTGCACTCACTCATCCGAAAGCGTTCCAGAATTTTCTTTATATATGTTTCTTGAGACAGACTCAATAATTTCTTGGAACGGTTTCTTTGGATCTTAACTCCTAGGATATAGTCTGCTTCACCCATATCTTTCATGTCAAATGACTTTGAAAGCCATGACTTGATAATCTTTAGATACTCCAAATTATTTCCAGCCATCAATATATCATCCACGTAAAGAGAAAGAATTACAAACATATCATTGGACCTTTTAACATAAATGCAATGGTCTTCATCAAACATAGTAAAATCATATGAGATCATTTCTTTATGAAATCTCAAGTACCATTGCCTTGAAGACTGCTTTAGACCATAAATAGATCTTTTCAATTTATAGACCTTATTTTCTTGGCCCTTAACGATGAAACCTACAGGTTGTTCCATGTAGATCTCCTCGTTCAATTCTCCATTGAGAAAAGCTGTCTTTACGTCCATTTGGTGTAATTCTAGATCCAAACGCGCAACAATAGCTAAAAGTAAGCGAATTGAGGTAAACTTCACAACTGGCGAAAAAGTATCCTCATAATCAATTCCTGCTTGCTGAGTAAAGCCTTTTGCTACCAGTCGTGCCTTGTATCTTTCTATCGATCCATCCGCTTTACGTTTAATTTTCAGAACCCATTTGTTCTTAATTGCTTTACGCTCAGGCGGAAGATCAACTAAGTCCCAGACTTTGTTGGTTCTCATGGACTCTAACTCTTCTTTCATTGCTTTCATCCACTCATCCTTTTCAGGGCTCGATAAAGCCTCGGCAACGGAATTTGGTTCATTCACTTCCGATGCCGATACCAGGAAAACGTAATCCTCTATATCATAAGTACGTTTAGGTACACCTTTCCTGGTACTCTTTCTTAATTGAAACTCAGATTCACAAGAAGGATCTTGTATTGAAAAGCTCCCACTCGGATCAGCACCATACTCTTGATCAATTAGATCATCAAATGTGTCAGAAAACACTTGCTGACCATTTGAGTTCAACATTTCATAAAGAGGCTCTCCATCCTTTACTTCACCCTTCTTAGGAAAATCATTTTCTAAAAATGTGACATCTCGTGATTCAATTTCAGTAACACTTCCATCCTCCAATTCACCAATAAACACATACCCTTTGGAGTGTTCTGAGTATCTTATAAAGATACATTTCTTGCCTTTTGGACCCAGTTTACCAAACTTGTTAAAAAAATCTTTTATGAATGCAGCACAACCCCAAGGTCGTAAATAATCCAAGTTTGGTTTCTGGCCGGTCCATAGCTCATAAGGAGTGGAAGGAACTGACTTAGAAGGCACTCTATTCAATATATAGGCTGCAGTTAATAACGCATCTCCCCAAAAAGAGATAGGTAAATTAGCTTGCGCCATCATTGATCTTGTCATATCCAATAGAGTTCTATTCCTCCTTTCTGCTACACCATTTTGCTGAGGTGTATAAGGAATAGTTAATTGTCTGGTGATTCCTTTTTCACTACACAAGTCAATAAATTGTCTTGAAAGATATTCACGCCCTCTATCAGTTCTTAGAGTTTTTATACTCTTGTCTAATTGATTCTCAACCTCATTCATGTATCGTTTGAAGCACTCAAGTGCTTCGGATTTATGAGAAATCAAATAAACATAACCAAAACGCGTGAAATCATCAACAAACGTAATGAAGTACAAGGCACCAGATCTTGCCTTCACGTTCATTGGACCACAGATATCTGAATGGATTAATTGCAATGGAAAGTCAGCTCTCTTAGCCTTCCCAAAAGGTTTACGTGTAATCTTTCCGGCAAGACATTGTTCACAAGTTGGCATTTCAATTTTCGAGAAAGAACTCAAGTGTCCTTCCTTCGCCAATCTATTCATTCTATCTTGCCCAATGTGACCTAATCTAGCATGCCATGTAATAATGTCAACATCTCTATTACTAAAAGAACATGCCATAACACAACGGTCCACATAATAGTCATAAGTAGAAGGATTACAACTCAATACAAAGAAACCATCGTAAAGATGTCCAGAACCATAAAAAAACATTGTCTTGAGTAATTCTCACAACATTGCGACTAAAGTTTAAACAGAAACCTAAATTAAGAAGGACAGACACAGATATTAAGTTCCGTCGAATTTCTGGAGCATATAGGACGTCATGCAACATCAAAGTACGGCCACCACGCAAGTCAATCCTGCAAGTGCCAAGACCTTTGACTTCAACCTTCGCATTATTTCCTACATATATCCACCTTGATCCAGATGGAACTCGACGGTACTCCACAAATGCTTCTCGATCACGGGTCACATGGTCGGTGGCCCCTGAGTCTACAATCCACACAGGATAAGATTCAGTTAATAAAACAGTGCTAGAAACAAATGTAGCACTTAGAGATGCGTTTTGAAATGCTACCTTTTTCGGCTCAGTGCATTCACGAGCAAAGTGTCCCGGCACTTGGCAGTTGTAGCATTTCATCTTGCTCTTGTCTTTCTTCTTAAAGAACCGTATTCCCTTCTTAGGGTTTGGTTTGTTTCTCTTCTTTGAGGGTCCCTCACCAGTCTCCTTGCCCTTTCCGCCTTTCTTCCAATCATTTTTACGCTTGAATCCTGAAGCCTTTTTACCACTTGATTCTGCCACATAGGCAGTGGGTATAGCTTTTGCAGCACCAAGCCGCTCATCTTCAAGTTCAACATGGCGAGCAACATCACCAAAAGTTTTGATGCTGTCATTGTGGGTCAAGTTTACTTTCAGATGTTCCCAATTACTTGGAAGAGACCGGATCACTGCCTGAACCTGCTGCTCATCAGAGAGAATATGACCAGCACTTTTGAGTTGAGCTATCATGTTTGACATCACCCTAAGGTGTTGTTTGACACTGTGGTCATGACGCTTCTTGTAAGTGTCAAATTTGATAGTCAGCTGTCTAAGGCGGGTCACTGTAGTACCCCCATATGTTTCTCTCAAATGTGCCCACATGGCATGAGTAGTAGGGAATTGTTCACACTCGTGAATGAAATCATCCACAACCGAGCTTACAATGATTCCACGTGCAGTGGCATCTTTCTTTTTCCAAGAATTGTAAGCCTCAAGATCCCTCCTATGTTGGGCAGTGTTACCCTCCTCTGGGCAAACCATGACATGGTTAATAGCTTCTAAAGCATCTTGCTCTTCCAGCACATACCACATCTTACGGCTCCAAATATCATAATTTTCGCCGTTTAGTTTGTCACCCTTGTTTAAGTCAGCAATGATAGTTTTTGATGCCATAGTCTGTTAAATAAAACAATAATGCAAGTGTATTTATTACTCATCATTCTCGCATGTGATATGCACACTTAGGCGAATCAATTAAATAAAATATTAATTTTACACTTAGTATAGAATCGAAAGGTTACTAAGTTTCCATTCATCATCTACAACTAAATGTTCAACTAATATTTTATAAAATCATTTCTCATAGTGTGTATCTCGTTAAGATTTTCAATATCATGTCATTCTTATTTTTTTTTTAATTGCCACACATAAAAAAAATTAAACAAATAAAATGACATTTAATCTTGCAAACAAAAGACAAAGTTTCATTAATTGAAAAACTAATTGCAATGAGAAACAACCTAAGTTACATGTAGCTAGGCCATTACATGTTCATATATTTTTCCCATTCATTTTCTAGTGCGTTTAAATAAACATAATAAGGCACTTTTGGGAATGTCTCATGATACATGTTAGTCAACACTTCACTCCAAGGCTCTATAAGTGAATCAGCCAACATACTAAGAGCTACATGTTCATCAATTATATAACCAAATTGACCTAGTTCATAGCGTTTTATCTCAAAAAGGTCAATGTGCTCCCATATAGCATCATTAGGTTCCATCTTCAACTCTCTAAACTCCTTAAGTTTCTTTTCTCCCTCCCTTCGAATAGCCCTTTCATCCCTTAGCAAATTTTGCATCGCCCTGGGGACATTCCGTATGACTTCACGTCCTCGAGAATAAGTCCTACGGCGACGTACTCTTCTACGTTGTCCTCTTGCTCGATTTCCAATACCACTCCCACTTGGAGCAAGTCGAGCTTGTCCCTGTTCAGCCATTTCTGTTAACAGGAACAATGAAACAATAAGAATGGACATACCATTCAATATGACAATATATGTCACAACTTGTAGAAGAATGCCTGTAAGGGTTGTATACCATCATAATAGTTTGGCTATTACGAAGTCATTCGAAGAGAAACACATTTATTGGCAGAACTTCAACACTTCATATCTCACTCATTTTAAATCCGTTTATCATCATATAATATATCAACGGAAAGCTTGTGACGAGTAGATTATGAAAATATATAACCCATATTTTAATTCTAAACCAGTAATTTGCAGAAATCAAATTACAGAACGCAGTTTTTTATAAAACTGTCCAATTTTCAGCATAACTTCAAAAATTCATATCTTACTCGTTTTAAATCCGTTTTTGATGTATAATATATCAACGGAAAGCCCCAAACGAGTACAATCTAAAAAAAATATGTATCATGTCGAAAATTTTTTATGGGCTAGACTAATTTTAATTTTCAGACATTATATTATGCTGTTAACATTCAATATTTTCATCAACCACTATGAAACTTTTGTCTATTATTTTCTTTTCATGTTTTGTACACATACAAAAAAAAAAATAATAAAACATCGGTATTAAGTTAGAACAATTAATCCTGGCTCTGATACCAATTGTTAGAAATTAATAACGGTAACAGGAACATGAATTGTGTACCTGTTAACACCACAGCGGAAAATTGTATTTATCACCTTGCAATTGTCCAAGTCTACTTTGAATCACTAGGAAACAAAGTTTAATTGTCACCAACTAAATGCCTTCCTTTTGTTTTGTGTCTTTTTGGTGGAATAATAAGAAGAGTGAAAAGTTACATATATTTTTCTTTTGTTTCTTCTTCTTATATATCATATAAAGAAGTTGGAAGATAATGTAACTTCCCACTATCTTCCCCACTCCTCCACTTCCCCCACTCCCCCACTTTTGCATATTCCTTTAGTGGAGGAAGTATAGGAGATGTGGTGGAATGTGGTAACTTCCTTTAACCACATATTTTTATTTCTCCTATCCGGGTCGGATCAGCCCAATTGGAGCGACCCATGACCCGTGATCCATATTCTTACAGCCCTAATTTTAAGTGCCTTCCTAGTTAATGCTCTGCATTTCTTCAAGCTACTACCTTTTGATGGAGCTTTTACTTTGTAGTCCACTCCTCCATATGAGTAGTACCCTTGAAAGAATGAATGATTTGGTTAGTGAACTCCCAATACTAGATTTGTCATTTAATTCTAGCATATATATGGATTTAGCTTATATACACTAATCGTAGAATTTAATTTTTTTTTACATTATTAATGTAATTTAAGAGATACTCTTTTTTTTAACCATCTAACACGTAGAAATTAAAATGTTAGCATAGCACAATATTTTTCAGGTTACTGAAAATGTTTCAACGATAGTATTGTAAAGATTAAAGGCAAAAATTCATGATAGATTAGATAATATTACCATCATAACCTTCCAAGGCACAAGGATTAGTAAAGTTTCTTGAAGCCTTGAAAATCTCTGCCCGACCTGCTAGTTGCCCATAATTCAAATAACTGCATATATATAATTAAAAGAACAAAGCACACAATCAATATATTATGGATATTAATAAACCACGTAATGTGTGAAAGATTTTTACACTATCAATGTTTTTTATTTACCATTTTAAGAAAAAAGAACTTACCATCTTTAACATGATATCACTCTATGTTTGAGATAGAAAGTTAGATATAATCAATTTAAGTAATTTGTATATAGTACTGTTTAAATCTGTATACGAACCTGTGTACATAGAGATTATAATCTGTTGACAAAAGATGTTTCTCTTGAACATAGGGTTCTCCATCTGAATTCGGAGGAGCCTTTGAAAATTGTTCCTTTGAAACAGCATATGCCATTTGGACTGAACCACCTCCAAGATCAATTGTTGCCGTGGTACTCCCATAGCTTTTCCTCAAATTTCCCAATAGGTAATTCATTGCTACCTATATATCAATAAATATCAAAAATCAAAATTAACTTAAAAAAAAGATACTTATTTAACTTGATAGATCTGATTGATAAAATAAAAGATTTGCCACTCAATTGAGTCCACTAACTTGCACCACACTATTAGTTGTTTAACTTTAAAATGCAATTATTTATTTAAAGCAAAATTTGTAATGAGATTTTCATGTTCAAATTATTTTTAATTTTGCAAATTCTTAGTGACAATATTTCTCTAAGTAAACTTAAATCATGATGTCAAAATTGACTGAAGAGCACATACACAAAATATAGGGCAAATTACATTTTCTTTTACACAAAAATATCAATACTATCTCATTTTCAAAATATAGCAATATTTTTTTTCAATACATAGCAAATACATATAAAAGGATGATAAAATCCTAGATCCACCACCTACACTATCAGACCCTCCAGCCGCTGTCCCATGACTATCGCCGCCTCTGGCCGTCGATTGTCGAAAATTTTCCTTTAGTATTTTTTTTTTGAAATTTTGAAATTTTTTGAATTTGTGTATATTTTCATTTGTATAGACAATGCTACATTGTGCATACAGTAAAAATATATTAGGCATACACCCCATACGACTATTGTATATTTATATATTCTCTATATGGTTAGTATATTTATAGAACCGATTATTGCATGTTTGTATATTCTTTGTATGGTTAGTGTATGAACAATGTATGCATGTTCATACATAGCATATACATAACATAAATAATGAATAAAAAGAATACATATTATACAATTATGGTATATAAAGTATATACCCATTGTATAATATGAAACCGGACAGACAATGGGTATACCCATGACATACTCCTTCTTCGCCTCTAACCATCACCGTAGCCACCGGAGGAAAAAAAAAGAAGGACAGAACTCATATCTGCCAGCACCGGAAAAGAGTAGCGCGGGCGACGGAAAGAATTACCAGATCTACTACCACATGTGTCAAGGGACAACGGCAGAGCCACCGGAGCTCCGCCGCCACCCCGTGACAGCAACTACAAACAGTGTCCAACGACGTGGACAAGTAGCAGCGGCGCACAACAAAAATGCTGACGACGACGACGGGGCGACGAAGAATGGGGGATGGGGGAGGTGCACTGCTCGAAAAAAAACAGTGTGGGGAGGGGGGGGGGGTTGGGCGAGAGAGAAGAGAGAAAAAAAGGGATTAGGGATTTTTAGCTATGTTTGATAGCATTGGTAAAAGATACTGATATGTCTGGTAAGTGATAAAATATTGTTATATTTAAAAAAAAAAATCCCTACTATGATACAAGAGTTTAATTTTCCCCAGAATATATACTTGTTGTTCTTGTTAGAAAAGGGAGAAGAAGGAGAAAAAAAGAGAAAATATTTTGCTGTAATTAAATACATACCCACATGTAAGAGCCTTCTCGAGTTCCATCAAGAATAGCGACCCATTGATCTTTGCTATGGAAGGTGCTTTAATTCTTTGACTAAATCTCTCACCTTTTACAATAGAAATGGACAATTTTTTTAATTAATAAGATAGTTAAGGAGGACAAGATTTTCATTACCACAGAAGCAAGTTTTTTTCAAGTCCATAACATTAAGGTATGACGAAAACATATACCGCTTGTAGAATTTTTTCAGCTGCATCCCCTTTTAACATCCTGAGACCTGCTGTTGCCTGTATAGTTATTCACACCAAGAAACAAGTAAAAGGGTAGCCAAAACAATTACAATCATTCATCATAAACAATTCCAAATGATGAACAATAAACAACTTGCATTATTCTATCCAAGGAAAGGGAAGGGCTATTGATTAGCGTTTCAGATTTGGTTAATTTATGAAAATAGCTTTGTACATTATGCTAGAGTTTAACTGTTTACCTAGAAAATAAGACAGGTCACCGGCTAAAATGGGTAATTATAGCATGCTTTGATAGTGGAAATTTTTTTATCTTGTCCATATTATAAGTTAAAACCATTATTATGCTAACATATATGCTAATCAGGTGTACTAACCCCAAGCTCCAACGGTGTTTCAGATTGCAAGTCTTTAGGAACAGCACCTTCAGCTCCCTCTAGAAGGGGCACTAGTGAGTTAGCTGCAGCCTTGGGGTTATCTGTATATGAACTTAAACCTGGGTTTGTCTGCAAAAGCAAGAAAAAACTTGCATCATAAAGATCTAAAAAAGAACATGGATTGATTAATACAACTAATCAACAAAATTAATCTACTAAGAAGCACATTCTTATCTTCACCCGACCCTAGATCGGCTAATTCAGATTCGCGTTGAGTAGGATCGATTAAGAAGGTAATACCAAGGAGTTTTTCACTTCGAAGGCTCGAATCTAAAATATCTAATTAAGATGGGTATCCAAAACCATACATGGCAATGAAAGCCTTCTGTACAAGTCATTTCAAACCTGATAGCATATATATAAATAGATAGACGTAATTTTATCTTGGATAGTTTAATAGGCTTGACCCAAGTTGGTTACCCCTTTTTCAGGTGAGATTTAATTCTACACACCAATAATACAAAAAAAAAATAATAAAAAATTCAGGTTACACATGAATCTTATTATTATTATTATTATTATTATTATTATTATTATTATTATTATTATGGATAATTTCAGAAACCTCCCTTCAGGTTTAGTTTGGTATCACTGACCTCCCCTGTGGTTTACAATATTATGTTTACTTCCTTTATTTTCAATATTTTGTAACAAAACTTTTTTAAAGGATATACTTTTTATGTTTTTTTCAGAAGTATCCTTTTGTAACACTAATTATTTTGTAACATTAATTACTGGATATCAAGTTTTCTAACACAAACTCCCATTTTTATATATAAAAAAGGTCTAAAATAAAAATGTGTAAAGATAAAATTTGAATTCTCTTTGTTTACAGCAAAGAATTGAACTTACAATTGTTTCATTCAATGTTTTATTGTGTCTTTTCAGTTGGCATACACTCGAACATGTGTCAAGTCATAATTATCAAATGAAATATATATATATATATATAGTCTTAATATGTGGAAATTTATAAATTTCTCGTCTTTTTGCTTTCGCGGCTTCTGTATCCTACTATTCATAGCCGTTGCTCATGAACCTGGAAGAGCTTTTAACCTTCATCAACTTAAGGAAATAAAGTATTAAATTAATTTATAGTGGCAAAGAAAATTCCATCTTTTCAGTTTCTTGTAAATATTAATTTAGAGATTATCTTTTCATGAATTTAATTATTTACTTATAGTTCAAAGCAAAGAAGGTGTTGAAGAAGAAATCCTGAGATTCTACAAAGAACTACTACGCTCTGCAGCCAATAATCTATTTATCATCAACCCCACTATTATGAGAGATGGACCTGTGGTGAATAGAGAACAACTCCAGTTGATAAAGCTCATTGCCAAGGAGGAAATCCTCTTAGCTCTACAGGATATTGGAGACCTAAAAGCCCCAGGATGTGATGGCATGAATGCATGCTTTTTTTAAAAAGCATGGACTACCATAGGGGATGATGTCACAGAAGCTGTCATGCAATTTTTTAGCACAGGAGTAATGTATGAACCTATTAATTGCACAACAGTTACTCTAATTCCTAAAGTGCAGAATCCATCAAGAATAACTGAATTCAGGCCTATATCCTGCTGGACAACCCTCTACAAGATCATCTCCAAAGTCCTAACCAAGAGACTCCAAAGTGTAATGGAGGATCTAATAGATAAGGGGCAATCTGCCTTTGTACCAGGGAGAATCATCACAGATAATATAATCATGAGTCATGAGTTAGTGAATAAATACAACAGGAAAGGCATCTCACCTAGATGTATGCTGAAAATTGATATGAGGAAGGCCTATGATTCTATAGAGTGGCCTTACTTGAGGCAGGTCTTGCAATACTTAAATTTCCTTGAAAAATTTGTGAGCTGGATCATGCAATGTGTGACTACAGTGTCCTATTCAATCATTATCAATGGCCAGCCTACTAAGCCATTCCCAACTAGGAAGGGGTTGAGACAAGGAGACCCTATGTCGCCTTTCTTATTTGTCTTAGCTATTGGAGTACCTGACAAGAGTCCTAAAACAGCTAAGCAAGAACCCTGATCTTAACTTCCATCCTAGATGTGACAAGCTAAACATCATACAACTCAGCTTTGCTGATGACTTGCTATTATTTAGCAGGGGAGATGTAGTATCAGTGGAGATGGTGTATAATGGTTTCAAAGAGTTCTCGGATGCCTCAGGGCTTCAAGCAAACAAAGAAAAGAGCTCTATCTATTTTGGAGGGGTTCAGGAGGATAGTCAGCAAGCTATACTGGAGAAGCTGGGATTTGTGAAGGGTAAGTTGTCATTCAAGTACTTAGGAGTGCCATTAAGCACCAATAGAATAACTGTTAGCCAATATCAACCATTGTTAGATAGAATGATGCAAAGAATTACCACCTGGACAGTAAAATACCTGTCCTATAGCGGTAGGATTCAACTGATCAAGAGTGTGTTATTTGCTATACAGTCCTATTGATCTCAAATATTCATCCTACCTAAGAAAGTGATAAAGAAGGTAGAGGCAATGTGCAGGTGCTTCTGTGGACTGGTACTAACAACCCATCCAAAAAAGCCTTGTTGGCCTGGTCTAAACTGTGTGATCCTAAAGCTGCAGGAGGAATTAACATAGGATAGGTTGTGGATTCAGTGGGTACATGCTTACTACACTAAAGGAAAAGCAGTGTGGGAAACCCAGGCTAAACAGGCCTCATGGATGATACAAAAGATCATAAGTTCTAAGAGATTCATGGAAATAGCTGGATATAGTGAGGCAGACCTGATAAGAATGGACACCTACTCTATCAAGGATGCTTACCTGAAGCTGAGAGGTGATGTTACTAGAGTCCCTTGGAGAAGACTGATCTGCAATAATCTCAGCCCCCCTAAAATGCACTTTATATTGCTCCTGGCTATCCACAATAGATTGCCTACTAAGGACATGCTTATGAAATGGAGGATTGTTAATAATGCTACATGTCCCTTATGTGAGATGGAGGATGAGTGTCATGACCATCTGTTCTTTAGCTGTAGCTATGCTAAAGAGGTGTGGACTCGACTACTAACATGGCAAGGCATCAAGCGGCAAGGATTAACATGGCAAGAGGAACTAAAGTGGGCAGAGAGGAATGCTAGAGGCAAAGGAGCTAAAGCTGAACTATATAGAATGACAATGGCAAAAACTGTCTATCATATCTGGTTAGAAAGGAACAGTAGAGCTTTTGAACAGAAGAAGTGTGAAGCTGGAGCAATGGTAAGAATTATCATCCAGGAAATACACTGCAAAGGGACCCTCTATGGCAAGCTGAAGACCATATTAACACAACTAGATTTCTATACTTAGATAGTTATTTCCTTATGCAATGTTAGAGAGTAGCATTCTAGTACTTAGATAGTTATGAGAAGATAGCCAGTAGGAGGGGTCTGTCCTCTACTGGTAATGTATTACTCCTAGTTCTGTAAGCAATTTGGTAATAAAAAGTTCAGTTACCAAAAAAAAAAAATTATTTACTTATTCGAATTTAGATGATATTTTTTTATAATAATAAACAGAGTATTCAATTATTAGTGTTATGAAGGGGTATTTTTGAAAAGTCATAAAAAAATTTATCATTTAAAAAAGTCTTGTTACAAAAATTAAAAATAAGGGAGGTGAGTGTAATATCGTAAACTACAAGGAAAGTCAGTGTTACCAAGCTAAACCTAAGGGGAGGTCTCTGAAATTATCTCTTATTATTATTATTATTATTATTATTATTATTATTATTATTATTATTATTATTGATTGATTGATAACCTAGTGAAAATTAAAATTACAAATTAGAAAGATCTTTACAATTTTATTGTATATAACTTTTCAGCTTATCATGCTAACCCATTCTAAACTAACAAAAGTGATATTACTCCTCAAGATGAAGTAAAAAATTACCTGCATGAAAAACTGGATATCATTGCCAATAGGAAGAAGCTCCATTTTCTCATTGAAACGAAAAACACTAACTCTACTGCCTGTACTTCCAGCATCAAATATTACTGCATACTTCTCTGATTCATGGCTCAAAAGATGCCTTCTCAAGGGAATCTTTTGATTACTGCTTCGAGCATCCACGAATGCACTGGAGAAAAAATTAAGGGGAAAGAGCAAAAGTATTGCAAAATATATGAAAAGAAAATGACACTTTTGGCTCAGCATTTTGCCCGTTGCCCCTTTGGAAATCTTCTGCAACAATACGGAAGTTAAAGAGAAAGAAGTCAGCAATTAATTGGTTGAGTTTTATGCACCCATAATATAAAAAATGTTTGATAATTATATGTCGACTAAAAAGTAATTGCAAATAACTCTATTTAATAAGTAATGATTGATAATCTAAAATAAAGCATACTAAGTAGCATGCTATAACATGTTAAGTTATGTTGAGAAACACCTAGCTAGTGCTAGTTCATGAATTTGTACTATACTTAACACCGAGAATGCTTAGAGAATGGAGAGACAGAGATACCTTTCTATGCTTGTGGGGGTGAAGATGAAGCAAATGGTAATTATTTTTGCACTCTTATATAGACCCATCCATGATACAAGTAAAAAAAAAAAAAGAGTTACTCATGAAGACAAGTGATTACTATTAAACCTAATAATTTGGTGTACATCACACCCCTCGAGGTGGGGCTCTTTTCCGGACCCTGTGTGAATGTGGGATGTTTTGTGCACTGGACTGCCTTTTTTAAATGTACCAATTGTAGTATTTTCTTTCGGTTTTTTACAAAAATATACAAATTTAAATACTTAATTACGAAAAAATAGCAATATTTTTCTAATTACAAGCTATAACAATATTTTTCCTAGCAAAATGGCAACATTTAATATACATACTTACACCCACTCTCCTAAAAACCCTAAAACATTTACTCTACTTCCCCTAAACCAAATCAGCCCCACCCCCCTTTCCCTTCTCTCTTCCTCCACACTGAAATCGTCCAAATACACCCCATTTTCGTCTCCACCATTATCTACGCCATCTCCGCTGCCGGATTCACACAGCCACCACCATCAGTGACGGATTCACTCGATCCGTCACTGATTTCGATCCAAACGAACTCACAAAAATCGGCCTATTACCGTCATCATCTTCACCGGATCTTCACCGGAAAGCAGCTACAGCACGACGGAGAGCCGATTACCCTTTCCCCTTTACAATCTGTCTCCTCAATTTTTGTTACGATCTGGCTCCTCCGTTTCTGTTACATATTGTACTGATAGCGGCTGCATATGTCTAAATTGACAGGGAGATTGCTTTTGTTAGTGAAGATTTACAGAGATAGGACACTTGTGATGGAGCTTGATTTAAAGTTTTGATTTTTTGAAACAGTATCATTTTCTGTTATTTAGATTTGTTTCATTTTGGTTCCGTTTCTGTTTCTTCAAAATTGTTCATATTTCATTTCTGTTTCTGTTCTTGTTTGTACGGATTTGTCAGATTAATAAATTTAACTCTTGTTTTCTGTTGATCATGACTAATGGCATTGAAGCAATATGATACGGTTTGAAACATTGTTGAAATATTGAAACAGTTGTTGCAACAGTTTGATACATCTGAAACAGTATAATACTGTCTGAAACGACATTGAAACAATAGTGATACAGTTTGAAAACAGAGTTGAAATAGTCTGAAACGGTGATGAAACGATATGATACAGTCTGAAACCGTTTCTGAAAAATTTTGAAATAAAATATAAAAAATAATATGAATTAATGTTAAAAAGGTGAAAATAGCTTAGAAACAGTGAGAAACAATACACAAACGGGATGAAACAATGCTGAAACAGTCAAGAAACAGCTTGATACAGTAAAAAAATAGTTAGATACGGTGTTGAAATAATCTGAAACAGTGCTGAAACAATGTAGATACAGTCAGATACAGTCAGATACGGTGCAGAAACTGTTAGATACGGTGCTGCAGAAACAGTAGAAACGGTGCAGAAACAGTTAGATACGGTGCTGCAGAAACAGTTGAAACGGTGCAGAAACAGTTAGATACGGTGCTGCAGAAACAGTTGAAATGGTGCAGAAACAGTTGAGATACGGTGCAGAAATAGTTGATACGGTGCAGAAATAGTGAGATTCAACGAGATACATTGAGGATGGATGAGGAAAATGAATTAGGGAAAATGAGAGGAGTAAAAGTGAAATTGGGGGAAAATGGTGGGAGGAAAAGTGAAATAGGGGGAAATGGGAGGAGCAAAAGTCATAGTGGGGGAAATATAAGGAAGAATGTAAGGGTTTGGTATGTTATGAGAAAATATTGCTATATTTTTGCTATGTTTGTAATTATCTTGTGTTTTCCTCTATATAGGGTAATTTTACTAAAATGGTGCTATGTTTGGTAATTATGCTCTAAAACTTGTACTTTTATGTAAAAAATCCATTTTCTTTTTATATTCTTTTTAAGATACTTGTTCTATTGTCTCTCCAGTGATCAAAGCTTTCATTTTATGTTTATGAATTGAGCAGACAACCAAAGGTTTTGGTGAGGTAATTATAATCACTATTTTTAACAAGAGATTTCGGATTAAATTACTATAAATATGGAGTCATGTTTAGCTCTAAACGCTTTACTCTAAAGGTGAGTTTTCAAGTGTGAATTAGAAATTGGTTGGACCCAAAAGAAAATAATGACATCGTAGAATTCCAAAAAGGAAGAGAAATTTAAAAAGAAAAAGAGGGAGAGAGAGCACATGCATTTTTTAAATTGTTACTAGTGACTGAACCACTTAACATTCTTAATTATATACTATGCTAATCAATTATTACACTCTTAGGAACATGTGATACAACTAATATTATACAATTAAACCTTATTATTTCATCTACCAAGAAATATTCATTCCTTATTAAGATATTATTGTTGATCTGTCTCTCTAATAAGACCGAAGCTTACATTTTATATCTGTGAAAGGACACCTATCATCTAAAATTACTGCATTAGTGACAGATCCATTTAACATAAAATATAGATGCTAGCAGCTTGTGGTTTTATTTGTTTTCATGATATGACTTTTTGAATTCTTGGTTTGATTCAAATCGCAAATTGAGTAGAATATATTATTTACAATTTAAGTAAATGCACCAATTTGTAAAGGACTACTGTAATATAAGCGCCTTTAAATTAGTTGACATAAGGCATTCAAGTTACAATACTGATTTTGTTATAACGAGGTTACCCGTTACCTAGTGCTACAAGGTAATCTATCGACATAAAAGTTTTATACACATCGACTACTTCGCTGGATCACAATGACTGCATGATATCAATGTTAAATGTTTATTCTACTTAATTATACTCCTACTATACTAATACCATATAGGAGCAGACAACTTTGAAATTTGTAATACAATAACAATTGATCCACCTAACTTTCCGACCAATTTGTTAAATTTGATTATCTGACACGCTTTATGTGTAATTCTTTTTTAAATCTTAAAAATAGTGTGGAAAAAGATTTAAAAATTTGCACAAAGGCAAAGTTATAAGCATGATGTATTTGATCAAATTTGATCTAAAACTTGTTTGCAACTTTTAGTAAGCTGATAAAACGTGAAAGATGGGAATTTATACATTAATTTTTAATTTTCCGGCCACCATCGGCGATTGTCCGGTGGAATAATGGTGGGACGATATTTTCGGCAGGCGTGGAAGAATTTTGACAGAGTCTCCCAAATATTGCTAGGAAAAGTATTGCTATACCTTGTAATTTGTGTAATATTGCTATTTTTGTTGTAATATAGGAATGCAAGTTTGTCTATTGTATAAAAAAATTCTATTAAATATGATGAGATGTATATATATTTTTATAAATCTTCTTCAAATTAATTTCTTTACTACTTTCTTGCTTTTTCTCTTCTTCAGTTTTTTCTTTCTTTTCTGCTCCTTTCTTTTGACAAACCAAAAAGCCACGTTAGGTCTTATATAGGTTAATATAATCAATAGCTAATACATACTTAGAGAAAGAAATCCCATTATTTGCCTTGTGGTCTTTTACTATTTGTCTTCTCGTCATATCATTCACTATTTAAGAATCTATAATACCAAGTGGAAACAAATAATTATAGATCAGAATGATTTTTTCTTGGGATTTTTAAACTAAAAGACAAGCAACTGATGGAAATTACCAAAAACGGCTCCTAATTGCGAATCTTACCCGAAATGTCACCATTTTCTCGAGATAGCAGTCTGCCGCAAGTTTATACAATTTTATACAAGTTTATATACGTGTATAAAATTGTATAAATTTGTTTAAGTGTGTATATGCGGGTGAATAAATCTGTATAAATTTTTAGATTTCTTTAGTATTAAGGATGTTTATATGAATTTTTACTTTTTTCTTGTGTATATTTTTGTATTTCTCTTATTGTCTACGCATTTTATCTATGTATATTTATGTATAATTTATTTTGGGATTTTTACATAAAAGTACAAGTTTTAAAATTTATTCACAAAACATAGCAATATTTAAATTACCCATTATAGAGAAAAGGAAAAGTTAATTACAAAACATAACAAAAACATAGCAATATTTCTCATAACATAAAAAACCCTTATATTCTTCCTCATATTTCCCCCAATATCACTTTTCCTCCTCCTATTTCCCCCAATTTCACTTTTCCTCCCACCATTTCCCCAAATTTTACTTTTAATCCTCCCATTTTTCCTAATTTCACTTTTCCTCCAACCATTTCCCCCAATTTTACTTTTCATCCTCTCATTTTCCCTAATTTTACTTTTCCTCCCACCATTTTCCCCAATTTCACTGTATCTAACTGTTTCTGCATCGTTTCAACACTGTATCTGCGGTATTTCAAACTGTTTCTGCATCATTTCAACACTGTATCTGCACTGTTTAAAACTGTTTCTGCATCATTTCGGCATTGTATCTGCGCTGCTTCTGCATCGTTTCAGCACTGTATCTGCGATGTTTCTGTATCGTTTCAGCACTGTATCTGCGTTGTTTAAAACTGTTTCTGCATCATTTCAGCACTGTATCTGCGCTGTTTCTGCATCGTTTCAGCACTGTATCTGCGATGTTTCTACATCGTTTCAGCACTTTATCTGCTGTTAAAAACTGTTTCTGCATCGTTTCAGCACTGTATCTGCGTTGTTTCTGTTTCGTTTCAGCACTGTATATGCGATGTTTCTGCATCGTTTCAGCACTGTATCTGCATTGTTTCAAACTATTTCTACATCGTTTCAGCACTGTATCTGTACTGTTTCAGCGCTGTGTCTGCACTATTTTTGCTCCGTATCTAACTATATCTTGTTGTATCTACGCTATTTCAAATTGGTTAATCAACGTTTCAACGCCGTTTGGAGACTGTTGCATCAAGATTTGTTCAACAACTAATTGCATCAAGTAAGCCCACTAAAGACGAGTAAAGCGCTTCCTAATTAAAAATTCTTTATTTTTATAGTTTGAACCACAAGTGTTAAGACATGAAGGAATTTCAATTACCTAATTGTCGTGGGTATTAATTCCAATCATCTAATGATTGTAGGTATTAATCTGATATTACTCCTTACCAAATACCAAGAAGATCAATTCCAATTCCATATCTCAACTACCATAATTCCTTGAATAGAATTTCCTATAGTCATGTGTTTACAAACTTAACCTTCATAGTAAAATATTGGTCTATATCCGTTCATCTCCAAGTTTTCTCGTCAAACCACGTTGTCTTAACCCAACGGTAGTTCCAAATCTTTTTAGTTGAACATCCGATCCACCTGTTGTTTCTACCTCTTCCTTAATGTGGCATTTTCTTAGACATTCCAGATCTCAAAATCGTCGAGCTCTTGGAATGGATCTAAATTTTTCTGAAGAATTTTCACTGGTTTCATTTTCGATTTGTTGTAAAAAAGAGAGAAATGGAGGAATGGAGGATCGGGGGTGGGGGGTGATGGCGCTGGGGTGGTGGGAGTGGGGGTGGGGCGATTGGCTGCGTGGGGTGACAACGCTCAACACACACCTCGACATGAGGTATGAACGGTCATCGCAATACAATTTACCCAACTAGGAGTCGGGGTCGAATCCACAAGGAACAAATTGATGCGATCAAAGTAGTGAAGGAATTAAACCTTTTTGACAAAGCCAAACTAGGATAACGAGGTGATGGAATGATATTAACAACTAATAACTACATTAGGAAAGCAAGTAAAAGTGATCAATGGCCTTCTCACAACCAAGGAAGTCAAGTTTTGTGCCTAGGACACAATTATAGCACGAGGTTTATATATTATGGCCGAGTCGTTCTAATGTAATCCCTAGAATCCTTCCGGCCTAGAAGGGATTTGCCTCAACGGCGCTCGTCAAAGCCATGGTTGAGCTTGTAAAGCACTACCCATTACCCGAGGAAAGAAGACCTCTTCCGAGCGTAACTTCTTTTAGATGAGTTAGTCTATGAAATAGCCAATCAACTCAAATCCTCGCAAGCTTCACTATTCTACGCTAATTAATCTCTCCCGAGTCTTTAATTAGCAAAGTAGATGTGTAACTTAAAGTGTCATGAGCACAAAAGTCAAGCAACCAAAACAATAGAAGCTAGATAATCAAAACCCACAAATATAAATTCATAGTCATGAATCATTCATATAAAATCATGTCCATTAATAACATCAAAGAAATAAAGAAAGGGATAAAGAATTTCTCATTTAAAGTGCACCCAATCTTCAATCTTGAAGTGTTGATGAATTCTTGCTCCCAAATTGAAAAAGTAGCCAAAGAAATGTACAAATGAAAGCTACAAACTATTTATGTGTTGCCAAAATGAAAATACCATCATTTTACAAAATTATCCCTAAGTTAAAACAATGAAATAGCTGAATTTTCATCCTGTAGCCACCCTGGTACCGAATGTTCACCAGATAGCCACTTTTTCGCAGCTCAACTTAGTCACTGTTTGACGCATAGCCACTCTTCTGCTGCGTTTTTGACAGACTAGCAAGTTTTCTTCTTTTTCTTCAACTTGACTTCTTTTTGACTTGTTTCTTCCATAAATCTTCTCCAAACATATTCAACCTACAAAATGCAACAAAACCATGATAAGTGCACTTATTTCACCAATTTAACACAACAAAAGCTCAAGTATAAGTATGTAATGTGTGGTATTTTAACCACACATCACACCCCCAAACTTAAACTATTGCTTGTCCTCACGCAAAGCACAAACTACTAAATTCAAAATTGCATTTCAATCATTTTTAACACCCATAAAGCCACAAGAAGTCAAAAATCAACTTTTAGCTCAACAATCATGACATAGGTTGGTACCAACAATTAAGCCAAGCCATGTGAAATACTCTTTCTTTTTCAAATCATTATTTCACAAAACCAAGTTCTCATTAATAATACAAATTAAAAGGAAATCAAGTCATGACACAAGAACTTCAAAGTTTGTCTCTTGTCATAAGAGCTCACTTCTTTGCTCGCTCACTTCAATTGAAAGATGAAACAAAGTCCTCAACTCAACTTCACAAGTGCCCTCACCACACAAGAGAGTATCCCAAATACGCAAAAATGCAATACTAAACACAAATGGGATATATGATAGAAGAATTCACTCACTCTCTCAAAAGAAGTTCAACTTGCACACTAGAGATACCATAAGCTTGCCCTTCATGTACATCTCCACTAATGTAGGAATGCTTGGCCCGAAATCAATTAGGACTTTGTTAGGGTTGTAATGTAGGCTTTTGGTCAAAGGTGGGGTAAAATTTTGGGCAAATAGTGACTACACACCTCCTTGAGCACTACACCGTACAAAAATTAAAAGCACGCTTCATTTTTCTTGCACTTACACCTTGCTAAATTGAGGATTATACACTAGTCTTCCCCTCTTTATTCATCAATTCCATTTTTCTTTTTTTCTTTTTTTTCCACTTGCTTCTTTATGTTTCTTTTCTTTCTTTTCATTTTTTCTCTTCTCTTCTTTTTTTATAAATTTTCTTTTCAACTTACTTTTGTTGCTATTTCTTTTCTTTTCTTTTCTTTTCTTTTGATTTTCATTAACTTCCACACTTTTCACCATAACTCGTGCCACCCCCAAACTTAGGTTTTTGCCTAAGTTGCACGTCTTTCAATGCACTCAAGGAGGTAGGGCCAAAAAAAGGGTCAGTGCTTTAAGCACTTAGAATTGGTCTGGGTTAATAATGTGGTTGCCAAAAGAAAGGATATTAAGCTCAAAGGGGTTGATTGAGGTTATAATGCAAGGGTAGACTTTTTAGGTTACTAGCGGGCCAAAGAAAGTCTAAAATCATTTTTCAAGCCAAGCACAACCTAGGATTTCGCTTCAAAGCACACTTAGGGCAAGTTCTAGATCTAAAGCGCACAAATGAACACACAAACACCTCACCACACATGGCACAAGCAAAGAGAGGAAGACAATTATATTCGAGTCCCAATTAGAAGCAATTGAACTCAAAAGCTTACTCATAGTCTAATGAGAACTAATTAGTGAACACAAGAGCCAAAAGTTGAATTTAAAGATCATAACACAATCTACCAATATACTTTGCTTTTCACTTTCCAAAATAATATTCACATGGCAAGGATCAAATAGTGGTGGTACCAAACATGCCAAAAGTTGGATAAGGAGCAAAAATCCACAACTACTACTATACTACTATTACTACTAATTAAATCCTAAAGATGCCCGGTTCAACACAATTACTTCCTTGGAAAAGAACCATGGCAAAGAAAAACCAAGGAGGTTATTTCAAAATTTTTGTACAAAAATGGTATTTACAATGAAAAGAGTTGTTCGGACCCAAATGAGGCTTTCGCACCCAAGTGGGATGCCTATGTATCACACAAAGGTGAATCGGATAAAAAGAAGCAACATCCCAAGCGTAGTTCATGGGAGTACTTTTTGTTTTTGAAAGTTTTTCTCTTTTTTTTTTAAAAAAAATAAAATACTACCCAAGAACACAAAATTAAACTAAGAACAAGAATAAAAGGTTACTATAAAAAATATATTCTAATATAATATAAAAATGCTCAAGAAAGATCAATTCTACCAAATTCATCAAGTACAATAACATTATTCACAATTAATATATAATATCATCCTAAAACAATTAAGTTCCTCCCCCCAACTTAAAATGTTGCCTTGCCCTCAAGGCAACTAAATAATGAAAATGCAAGTTTGAGGGGCTCTCTGGAAATGTGTCTCTGAGGATTTGTCTTTCTTTCTCTTCCTTCTTGCATTCTTTGATGTTACTGTCCAATTTCCATGTCTTGAGAAACTTTGTAGTTCAACACCTCTCTCTTCCCTCTTTGATCCTTCCCTTGTCAAATTTTGTTCTTCCCTTTCCAATTCATGTCAAAGTATTTACCATCTTTACTGTACCTGCTAAACATAGGAAGTCAGTGCCAACCTCCAAACTTATAAACAAGCTAAGGAAGAAACCAATAGCATAGGGGTATTCAGACTCCCTCCTTTTGGAATTAACAACCACCAATAAGCCATTCATGCACAAAGAATTAAAGATTCAGGTTCTAAGCAAAATGAGCTCACTAGCCTAAGGAACTCAAATGTAGCACAGAGATAGCAAGGAAGGCAGGGATCTACTCAAGCAATCAGGCAAGTTCACAACCAATAGCTCCAGTGCAAAAGATAATTGTTCAAAACAGTCTCGGATCCATCCGTAAACATAGATGTCCAGTATGCAGCTCTAAACACTACACATACTTAACAGAATACTTGAGTAATCTAAACAAATGGGACACAATGTTTGCAGCAATCCTAATTTCAATTCACTGATAACAAGAAGCTTAAGGCATGCATTTCAGAAGAACTCGGCAACATAATACTTCCACTCCGAAGCAAGCACAAAAACAATTTCTTAACTTCAAGTAACACTTCTAAAGACTAGACCAAGTCCATAACAGTAAACCACAAAAGAATGATCAGAGAATTGCTCAAGATTCAACCCACAGTAGCATTCATCTTTCTCACACTTCAACACATAATCAAAGAACATTTCAAGACAATTTACACTAAGGAAATTTAGAACTTTCAGTCAAGCAGCTCCATTTGTCACATAAACTCTTCTCACAACTCAAATAACACTCAAACACAAGCCAACATTATCCAATAAAACTAAAGAAGCACTCATGCGCACCCTTAGATAAGACACACAACAATTCACTAACAGAAAACAATCACAAGAAAGGACACAATTCAGTCAACTACTTAATTCAATTTCACGCAATCTGGTTGAAGATGCGACAATCAAAGAATTTCAGTAAAGACAAATCTATTGGAACAGCTCACCAGTTCAGCAGATTATTTCAACATAGAACTCAGGATAGTCAATTTGAAACAGGGAATGCATCGACATCAAAGCATAGACCAGTTTACAAGGTAAGCTCCAAATAGAAATCAGAATGCAGTATCGCAAGTTGAAACGAACACATTGGTGAGGCATACTGATACTAGCGCCGGTCGAGCCCTTTAAATAGGGCTGAATCACTTCAATAAGCCGTTGAGACATTATGTCGAACATTTGAAGTGCACAAAAACTCCTATCAGTATTTTACTACTTGAGGTACATCAGACTTCCCCCAAATTTAATAAAAAACAACCAGCATACAACCAGCATTTCTCACCAATCATCAACCAGAACAACACCAGAATTAACATCAACAGAGAGGGGTAATGGGGATTACGGGGAATGGGAGTGATGACAGGGGCAGAAATTCAGCGAGGAGGAGAGAAGAGAGAAAGCGATTTACCTGAGCGACGACTCGATTGGTGACGATTATTGGAATGTGATCGCCACTGATGGTAAAAAGCAGTGGAAATTGGTGATCGAAGGTGATGGAATTGGGCAGGGAACGAACAGAATTGAGGAGAGAAGAGATCCATACCTGAGTTCCTTGGGTCGCTGGCAGTGGTCGTGATGATTCACGGTGGCAGGAGCAGTCAGAGTGGTGGCGTGGTGGGTGATAGACAGTGAAGTATTCGAAGAATTGAGAATATAGGAGAGAGAGAGAGAAGGTGAGAGAGAGTGATCCTTACCTGGTCGCCGGCGATGAAGGGTTGTCGCTGGTGGTGGAAGGTGGAGAGTGGTCGGAGCTGATGGCTGCTGTGATCGGAGATAATGGTGTGCGGATGGTTGTGGTTTGAGCTTTTGGATATGGAAAATGTGTGAGGGAGTGGGTGTGTGACTTAACCAAAATAAGAAGCTGAAACAAAATAAGGGCGGGGCGCCTATTGTGTGAGGCGGGGTGCCCAATTGAAATACAGAGACTGATCTGAAGCAGTTTTGAAACACTGCTGTGACTCTCAAACTTTCCAAATTCAGTCCAAGCATATCCAAAAATCCTGAAACTTGGTAGATTGATAAAAAACAATAACATAAACTAATTTTTGGATTTAAAATATATAAATTAAACAAAACTTAAAAACGCTTGGGTTGCCTCCCAAGAAGCGCCGCATTTAACGTCCTGGCAAGACGAGCACCAAAATCACACTTTTCTCTCCATTTTGTAAATGTGAATTGCCTCTCCAATTTTGAATCAAGTTTTTTATTGTGCTTCCGGGGTGGTGGTACGAATCGCTAAGTTTCAAATAATTGGTTCTTTATTTTATACTTTTTGGCATTCAAGTGAGGGATGTCATTTTGCCTTATTGGCGTGGTAAATTCAACAATGCACCAATTTTGCTCATCAACACCAAAATCATCCAAAGATGTTTGTTCTTCCATTTCCATTGCCTCATCCACACATAGAGTTGAAAAATGAAGTGAATGCGGTCCCAATTGTTTTAACACCAATGGAGCACCAAGCATGACATACTCCTCTTCAAATATACTAGAGTCTTTATCACAAGAGTTCTTCATTTCCGCTCTAGACTCCAACACAAATTTCTTGTTCACGGCATCATTACCAAATATCTTGAAGATGTGATCATTTCCATGAGTTTCCACGATTTGACTTGTGCTCTCTTCCACAAATTCGCTCATTTCTAGCATATCATTCACGATTTCTTCATGTTGAGCCTTGGAAGCTTCAACCATTTCATGCACTAGAATTTTCAAGACATGAGCTTCAATATCAAATTGGTTCACTCTTTGTCCTAGTTCTTCTTTTTCATGTTCGAGATCTCAACCATCTACATTTAAGTCATAAAGGCATGCTTCATGGACTTTCATTTTTCGAGCTTGATCTCGGAGCCAAGCTCGGCTCACAATTTCTTCTTCATCCCAATTGTGCTTTTCTTCAATAATTCTTTCTTGATATTCAAGCACATCTTCCATGGAGGACTCTTCTTGGAACTCAACCTCATCTTCCATTTAAAGACTTTGTTGAAATTTGGCAACACCCTTAACTTGTTGATCATTGAAAGTGTCAACCAATTGGCTCAATTGAGTCTCCAAGTTGTGAATTGCTAAGTCATTTTGATGGATCGTTTTTTCATCTCATTGAAGGCTTCGGCATTCTTACAATGGTGTTCAAGTATCCGCTCCATCAAATATTCCAATCTTTCATTTTCATTGGTTTCATCTTGTGAAGTCGATAGGTCCATCTCTTCTTGAAACTTCTCTTGGATGCCTTGCAACTCGGGTTCAAGCTCCATGTTCATGTTTGCATTAGACCTATCAAACTCATAAGAATCATTAGCATCATTATAAAAACCATTGGAAGAAGAACAAAGAATATTAGGACAACCGTCCCAATGGCCATTTTGACCCCCACACTCATGACATATGTCCCACTCAAAGGGTTGAGAAGGTGCACACAACTCGCCACCGAAAATAATTTGACAATCTTGCCAATAATGAGGTCCGCCACGATAAGGACCAGGATCACTCATGTATGGATTTTCAATATTTGACCAATTGTGGTTCCATGATGCCATTTCAAGATAATTACCACTACTCTAGACTAACTAACTAATGCAAGTAAACACTACACACAAACAAATATTTACAATTTACAAAGAACATCACTACTATTCACAATTTATACGACAACGGTTCACAAAGTTTGGAACTAAGCCAACTAGCTCAACTCCTCAAACTACTCTAATACGCCAATTGTTCCCCGGTAACGGCGCCAATTTTGACAACGCTCAACACACACCTCGACTTGAGGTATGAACGGTCATCGCAATATAATTTACCCAACTAGGAGTCGGGGTCGAATCCACAAGGAACAAAGTGATGCGATCAAAGTAGTGAAGGAACTAAACCTTTTTTACAAAGCCAAACTAGGATAACGAGGTGATGGAATGATGTTAACAACTAATAACTACATTAGGAAAGCAAGTAAAGGTGATCAATGGCCTTCTCACAACCAAGGAAGTCAAGTTTTGAGCCTAGGACGCAATTATAGCACGGGGTTTATATATTATGGCCGAGTCGTTCTAATGTAATCCCTAGAATCCTTCCGGCCTAGAAGGGATTTGCCTCAACGGCGCTCATCAAAGCCATGGTTGAGCTTGTAAAGCACTACCCATTACCCGAGGAAAGAAGACCTCTTCAGAGCGTAACTTCTTTTAGATGAGTTAGTCTATGAAATAGCCTATCAACTCAAATCCTCGCAAGCTTCACTATTCTACGCTAACTAATCTCTCCTGAGTCTTTAACTAGCAAAGTAGACGTGTAACTTAAGTGTCATGAGCACAAAAGTCAAGCAACCAAAACAATAGAAGCTAGATAATCAAAACCCACAAATATAAATTCATAGTCATGAATCATTCATATAAAATCATGTCCATTAATAACATCAACTAACCAAATGTAGCATACAAATCAAAGAAATAAAGAAAGGGATAAAGAATTTCTCATTTAAAGTGCACCCAATCTTCAATCTTGAAGTGTTGTTGATGAATTCTTGCTCCCAAGTTGGAAAAGTAGCCAAAGATATGTACAAATGAAAGCTACAAACTATTTATGTATTGCCAAAATGAAAATACCATCATTTTCCAAAATTATCCCTAAGTTAAAACAATGAAATAGCTGAATTTTCTTCCCGTAGCCACTCTGGTACCGAACGTTCACCAGATAGCCACTTTTTCGCAGCTCAATGTAGTCACTGTTTCACGCATAGCCACTCTTCTGCTGCTTTTTTGACAGACTAGCCAGTTTTCTTCTTTTTCTTCAACTTGACTTCTTTTTGACTTGTTTCTTCCATAACTCTTCTCCAAACATATTCAACCTACAAAATGCAACAAAACCATGATAAGTGCACTTATTTCACCAATTTAACACAACAAAAACTCAAGTATACGTATGTAATGTGTGGTATTTTAACCACACATCATGGGGTATGAGGGGAAGGGAGAGGAAAGTGAGAGATGTTGTAATTTGGGGAAATTAAAGTGAAATGTTAGGAAAAATAATGCTATATTTTGTAATTTAGAAAATATTGCTATTTTTTTTTGTAATATAGGGATGTAGGTTTGTATATATATGTAAAAAATCCATTTATTTTTGGGAGGAGATTTGTGTGTATTAACTTGTCCAAAGCAATGATATAGATAAAATCAACAACATAACTTCAGTGAAATACAAAAAAGTAACGACACCACCGGCAGGGGAGGGTGTCTGCTGGTGGCTCAGTGGCAGGGGAGGGGGAGATTTGGTAGCTAAAATTTTTATTTTGAATAAGTTCTTAAATTTGTAATTTTTGGGATGAGTACTATACATAATATATATATATATACACACACACACACACACACACACACATATATGGTATGCTGTTTGTAATTTTGGGTAGTGGGATGCTTATTTCTGAAAATTTCTTTTTTCCTTTTCTTCTATTAAACCTATTTTAAAATTATTTTTTTAGTCGATTGTCTGTGGAAACAACCTCCCTACTTCACTCGAAGTGGGAGCAAGGTTTACATACATTTCACCCTCCCAAAATTCCAACGTTTTAATTCTAGAAATCTAAAATAAAATTACCATGTATTTTTATCATAAAGCATTCTGTCGAATATATACATCAAATCACTTGTTTATGAGATCAAATATATCATTAAGATTTTAAGTATTAACGTGATCTACTGACCAGTGATCTGTTGGAGTACACTAATACTACAGTAATGATATCGAAGAGCTAAGATTACAAATGGAGGACTTTTTTCTTTTTTGGTTCTCTTTCCATTTAATCAATTGGGGAGTAGGGAATTTCCAATTGAATAGCATGAGACTTTTGAAATTTTCAGCTCGTGATACTACGATTTAAATGTATTTCTGGATTATTGATTGGTTGTTCAATTGGTAAAGCAAATTTGCACAGTTTGGATGTTGGAAAAAATATTAACTGAAAGCCCTCAAGTAATGCTCATTAATATCAGAATTCAAGTAACTACAAGATAAAACAAAGAAAGGGCATGAAATTATTGATACAGTTTGGCTAACAGAGCACTAGTATGATGATATTATGCTCTTCTTTGAAGATGAAGAAACTAAATCAATGGCACATCCCAATGGCCAAGCTGCTCCAACAAGGTAGTTTTTGTACTGGACATCATGCATCACTGTAATGTCTTTGTATGGATTTAGGCCTGTCCAAAGATATATGCACCAAATTAGCTTCCGTTTGATTTGACAAGAGATTTAACTTATATACACTGTCGATAAAAACTCATTGTTTTTTACCAAAGATAATTTGATTTTGACAAAAACTGTACTTAAAATATTGAAAGGGATGTAGAAAATATTTACCAAATCCATCGACAAGCAAAGTGTACTCATATACCAAGTCCATGCACAAGTATGGAATATCTCTATCTTCGGTGTTTGGGAATACAGATTTTACATCTGCTGCTTTTGTCTTGCAGGCAATTTTAGCTGCATTTAGGTACTTAATTGGCTTTGCTATAGCAGATGGAAATTTGCGATCAACAATTCCAACCTACAATGCAAATTGAACCCCAAGTCAAACTAAGTGAATATTGGACCCTTTAAACTTAAATCTTGAATCTGTTATACATCCTTTTGTTTTGTTCAACATATTAATGGAAGAATTAATGAACAAACTTATGCGACTTTTATCTAGGTAGACATAAAATACTCAATGAAGGTTGTCAATGAAGTTGGTAGTTACTTGTAATACTTCCTTTTCTTTTGATCTTTTTTTTTTGGGGTTTGAGTTGTTGAATATTAGTAAAAGATTTTTTTACCTGAGCACCAATATCATAGAAAAATGATGAAGCATGCACAGTCTTCAATCCATCACCACCTCCACCATTCCACACCCCATTGAATGTGCAATTCTTGTTCTTGCATGGTGCTCTAATTTTAAGTGCCTTCCTAGTTAATGCTCTGCATTTCTTCAAGCTAGTACCATTTGATGGAGCTTTTACTTTGTAGTCCACTCCTCCATATGAGTAGTACCCTTGAAAGAAGAATGATTATTAGTTGGATTAGTGAACTCCCAGTAATAGATTTGTCACCCAATTCTACTATAGATATATTTAGGTCTTGTTAGTTAGCATACATATGGATTTAGCTTATATACACTAATCTTAAGATTCTTTTTTTAACATTATTAATGTAATTTAATAGATACTTGTTTTTAACCATCAGCACACGTAGAAATTAAAATGTTAGTATAGCACAATATTTTTCACGTTACTGAAAATGTTTTCAACGATAAGATTAAAGGCAAAAATTCATGATAGATTAGATAATATTACCATCATAACCTTCCAAGGCACAAGGATTAGTAAAGTTTCTTGAAGCCTTGAAAATCTCTGCCCGACCTGCTAGTTGCCCATAATTCAAATAACTGTACATATAGAACAAACCGCACAATCAATATATTATGGATATTAAATAAACAACGTGAAAGATTTTTACACTATCTATTTTTTATTTACCATTTTAAGAAAAAGAATTATCATCTTTAAAATGATATCACTCTGTGTTTGAGATTGAAAGTTAGATGTAATTAATTTTAAATAATTTGATAATGTAAAAATACTTTAATTTTCTTGTGTATAGTACTGTTTGAATCTGAATACGAACCTGTGTACATAGAGGTTATAATCTGTTGACAAAAGATGTTTCTCTTGAACATAGGGTTCTCCATCTGAACTCGGAGGAGCCTTTGAAAATTGTTCCTTTGAAACAGCATATGCCATTTGGACTGAACCACCTCCAAGATCAATTGTTGCAGTGGTGCTTTCATAGCTTTTCCCCAAATTTCCCAATAGATAATTCATCGCTACCTATATATAAGTAAATATCGAAAATCAAAATTAACTTTAAAAAAAAGATACATATTTAACTTGATAGATCTGATTGATAAAATAAAAGATTTGCCACTCAATTGAGTCCACTAACTTGCACCACACTATTAGTTGTTTAACTTTAATAAAGTGCAATTTTTCTGCTTAAAGACAAAGTTGTTATGAGATTTTATGTTCAATTACGACAAAACCTCAGAGTTACTCTACACATGACTCATGAGTTGCAAATTATGTAGATGACACGCTAAGTAGAAAATTCCAAGGCCTTTGGGTATCCGAAGAAAAATGTAATAGGAGCTTAACTATGCCTCAATCTTAAATAAATTGGGATATATATGAATTGTACTGGTCATGTAATTTCTCACTTAAGCTCAACTCATAATACCAAATGGACATGAGGACACATACATGGAACATATACATATACACGCACTTAAAAAACACACAGAAGAAGAATAAAAAAAGATATAAGTATTTTGCTATAAATACATACCCACATGTAAGAGCCTTCTTGAGTTCCATCAAGAATGGTGACCCATTGATCTTTGCTATGGAAGGTGCTTTCATTCTTGACTAAATCTCTCACCTTTTACAATTGAAAGGGACAAAAAGTATTAAACTAATAAAGTAGTTAAGTAGGACCAAAATTTTAATTAGAGCACTGAAATAATATACTTTTCTTCAAGTCTATAATATTAAGGTTAGATGAAAACATATACTGTAGTACCGCTTGTAAAATTTTTTGAGCTGCATCCCCTTTTAACATCCTGAGACCTGCTGTTGCCTGTATGGTTATTCACACCAAGAAACAGGTAAAAGATCGAACAGTAAAAATAATTACTATTAGCTACTATCATTTAGTATAAACAATTCCAAGTGATGAATATATATACATATATAACATATACTATTAAGGTAAGTCATTGTTATAAATTAAATTGATTATGTTAACATATGCTAATCATATTTAGGATGTACTAACCCCAAGCTCCAGGGGTGTTTCAGATTGCAAGTCTTTAGGAACGGCACCTTCAGCTCCCGCTAGAAGGGGCTCTAGAGAGTTAGCTGCAGCTTTGGGATTTTCTGCATATGAACTTAGACCTGGATTTGTCTGTAAAAGCAAGATAACTTAAATCACAAGGAACAAAAACTTGAATGCAAACAATTCCATTAGTACATAAGTTGCAAATTATTGAAGATATTGTTGCGACTTCTTTATTTCCCAATTACCTTCTACTTACACTCTTTAAAATCTACCTAGAGACATACTCTTAGCTTGACTAGACATATGCACGAATCGACTTTTAGCTGAAAAGTATTGAAATGTGTAACCATCTCACTTAAATTATTACAAAGATCAAGTACGTACGTACATAATTACTTAATTAGTATATTATCTCCCAACACACTCCTTCACATGAGAGTTTAATTCTTTTCATCATGGGCCATATACATGAAAATATATTTTCTTTTTCTTTAGGTGAAAATGAGATTCAAACCTAGGATCTCTCGTCTTCTATGATTAAACATGTTATAAGCATTTTGGTAGCAAAATATTTAGTTTTTGCTTTCTTTCGGGTGGCAGTTAGATTAAACTATGTCAATAGTCTAAAAATTCGTTACACTTCTAGCGTATATAGCTTTTATTCTAACCCATTCTAAACTAACAAAAGCGAGTTTTACTCCAAAGTCAAAAAGTTACCTGCATGAAAAACTCGATATCGTTGCCAATAGGAAGAAGCTCCATTTTCTCATTGAAACGGAAGACATGAACTCTGCTCCCTGTACTTCCAGCATCAAATATAACTGCATACTTGTCTGATTCATGGCTCAAAAGATGCCTTCTAAAGGGAATATTTTGATTATGGCTTCGACCGTCCACGAAAGCATTGGAGAAAAAATTAAGGGGAAAGAGCAAAAGTATTGCAAAAGATATGAAAAGAAAATTATGACTGTTTTGATTCAGCATTTTGCCCTTTGCCCCTTCAGGAAATCGTCTGCACCACAGCAAATACAGAAGTTAAAGAGAAACAAGCCATCCATTGGTTAGAATTTATCTACTAATGGTGTACAAAATACTAAAATCATGTGGCAATTAGTATGTAATTGCAAGTAATTCTATTTAATAAATATTGACATAGAATAAACGTTAATGAGTATCACTCTATATAACCTATTAAGTTACATTGACGATGATAAATTTTACTATGTTAGTGTCTATAACTTAAATCCTACGTAACAAACATCTAGCCATTGCTAGTCCATGAACTTGAACTGTACTTAACACAGAGAATGCTGAGGGAAAAAGAGATACCTTCCTATGCTTGTGGGATGAAGATGATGAAGCAAATGGTAATTAATCTTGCACTCTTATATAGATTTATCCATGGTATAAGTCAAAAGAGTTACTGATCATGAAAACATGTTACATGTGGTAGTACAACTTTATACTATTAAACCTATTCATTTGATGTACCAATTTTCTTTTTAATCTTTTTAAGATATTATTGTTCTATCTCTCCAATGAGATCACAGCTTTCATGTAATATTTATAAAAATCAGCAGGACATCAAAGATTGTAGGTTGTGTAAATACAATCTCTATCTTTACCTAGAGGTCGCGAGATCGAAATCCTATAAACATAAAATCATCTTTAGTGAGAACAAAGCGCTTTACTCTATGATTATATCCAAAAAAAAAAAAAAATCAGTGCCATTTTTTAAAATGTTACTGATGACTGATCCAGTTAACATTTCTTAATTATATATAACCTTATCGATCCTTGATTATACCCAAAGAATTCTTACTCATGAGAACATGTGATACCTTTTATTTCGGTGCAAAGGATAATTATATTAGGGCTAAAACGAGTTTGGACATAGTAGACTCTTCAGAACAATAGCGTTGTCATAGTTGACCACAATAATACTGCAAGATAAAATAGAAACAGTCCTAGGATAAGTAGTATTTTTCAAATCACATTCAAAAGAACAAGAGAGCATGGAGGTGGTCTAGCCATCACAAAAACCATTGTCCTCCTTGCTGACTTTCGTCCATCCTTTGCAAGCGAGTCAGACAACTTTGTTTTGCTCTCTCTGTTTGGATCATTGTTACTTATTGTTTCATAATGTATTGTTTTGTATTGTATTATAAATAGGATGTTTGAATTAGTAATATTTTTATTATTTATTTTGTATCGTAACTAATAAGTTAACTAATATACCCTTAGTTGTTCTAAATATTAGATTAAGTAATAATTTTTTTTTTAAAAATAATTTAAGACAGTTTAAATTTACTAGTTTACCTTGTAAATATATTAGCTATGAAATTCATGCAAACCATAGTGAAAATAATGAAAAGAATAAATTAAATATGAGTTCTTTTGAAAAGTAGAGAAAAATTTAAAAAAAGTGTAGAAAAGAAAGAATAAAAAAATGTATAAAAAAGAAAGAACTACCAACACTGGAGAAGAAGGGAGACAAGGTCAAAGTAGCTACTTGGGTATATTTACATAAGAAAATAAGGTAGAGGGTAGAATATGATAATAAAGTTATAATTAAGTAAATGAAGGGAAAGTGAAAAGGCGTAACAATCCAAACCACCAAATAGGTTGTAACAAAAAGTGTGTCTTTTCATTGTTACGTAACAACGGAACTTAACAATATCATAGAACGAAATTAAAGTAATAACCAAAACAAATATTATAATCATAATAACTATACAATACAATAGGTAACAATGTTCCTAAAAAAGTGTAAAGACTAACCTTCGGCCTGTGGATGTCCAACAACATTAACCTGCAATCATTCAACATTAACCTGCGATTCATCATTCAAAAAAAAAAATCCATTTCAAAAAAAAAAAAAAGCTCGAGAATCATGTGATACTACTATTATACAAATAAACTTTATGACTAAGCGTACCATGAAATATTCTTTTCTCTTTAAAATATTTTTGTTGATCTGCCTCTCCAATAAGATCAAAGTTTTCGTTTAATAAGGGCAGCCATCATCTGAAATTATTGCATTAGTGACTGATCCATTTAACATAAAATATATAGTAGTAGCCCAGCAGCTTATCGTTTTATTTGATTTCCTCCTGCCGTGGATCACGTGTAGAACTTTTCTCGTTTTCTTTATTAGATTCACATTACGAATCTAGTATTCATTAGATTAGGAATTTAAATGTTAGTATACTAATATAGAAGTTCCGAAGGAGAGCTGCTTCGTCCTGCCTAGGGTTCCGTGCCAGGAATTTGCCAAAACAGCCATTTTTTGTGTTTCAATTGACTAGGTAGCCAGTTTTGGTATATTTTATATTACGGAAAAGGGTCAAATATACCCTTAAACTATACGAAATTCAACAAATTTACCCTTCGTTACGAGTTCCGTTCGGACATACCCTTACCGTTAATAAAAGAGCTCAAATATACCCCTTACGAGCGACGGAAAATCCAACCCAAAAAATAATCCTCTAATTTAATGATTAGCACAAATAATGCCATGTGGCCCCAACATTTGAAGCCAAATACCTCACCATTCCATCATCTTCTCCCCCTAACAAATCTCCTCTTCTAAAATTTCAATCATCATTACTATCACTACAACCATAAAAACCGCTGCTCCACCACCACCACCAAAAGCCATTGCAACCCCAATTTGCCAATCATTGCTTCCTTCGGATAATTTCAAGTACACACAGCACAATAACTCACCACCATACAATCATTCTTCTCAAAGAACCATGAATTTGTACTCAATAAGTATCCTCACAGTAATGAAACCATTTTTCAATAGAAGCCCATTCAAATAGCTTCCGTAACAATCCAAATCGCTTGTGTAATGAAAAATAGTGGATTAGATTTTTTTGGAGCTTTTTCTTTAAAAATTGAATCTTTGTTTCTAAGTCAAAAAAACCAGTAGAGGGTTGCATTGTTTCTGGGTCATTTGGATTCTATAAGCAGCAGAAAGTGAAAGAGAGGATTTTGAATAAACCCAATTGGAAATTTTCTCGGGAAGCTTGTAAGTTGACAAATAACTTGCGACTAAAGTTTAGCAAAACAAACTATTAAACAATATTACTATTAGACATCACACACCCACAATTGAAGGTGATGAAAATAGATACTTCCTTGTTTCCGGTGAAGGTTGTTGGTTTTTTTTTTTGTTCTATTCTTTGTTGTATGCTTTTGCGTTTGATTTGCCTAGGAAAATCAGTCCCCAAAAAGCAGAGTATAGTGTAGAGAGAAATGGAATTTGAGAAGATGAGGTGGGTGGGCTAAACAGTGGCGACTAATGAGCTAGAAGTGGGTAAGTAATTTTCTTAGATGATGCCACGTGGCAAAATATGGTACTAACTAGAGTTTTAGCATTGCTAATTAGCTGGTTGGGTTTTTCGTCGCTCCTAAGGGTATATTTGAGCTCTTTATTAACGGAAGGGGTATGTCCGAACGGAACTCGTAACAAAGGGTAAATTTATTGAATTTCGTATAGTTTAAGGGTATATTTGACCCTTTTCCGTTTATATTATACTGATTAGCCACTTTTACGGTTACTATTGAAACTATGTCACATTTTATACCAGATATGCATATAGCAAACTTTTACAAAATCAAGCGGCCACTTTAGGGTCACTACTTGGCCTTTTGCAAAAATATGACACGGGAAGCAATGGTTTACCTTTTTGCCCGCGCTAAGAACTGGTTTGCAAAAATGTCCCCGTTAAGATTTAATGAAAAATTCCGGGGCCAAGACTTCCCGTTATATTTTTCCGCTTTCCAACAGTTATCCCTTCAAGTATTGGCAATAAGCAATACTTGCCGCACTAGGCCGCAAGTCTTGGCAATTGCCAAGACTTTCCATTGACCTTTGCTCGAGTTTCCAACACTTGCACGGCAAGTATTGGCAATAGGCAAACACTTGCTGTACTGCGTCGTAAGTCTTGGCAATTGTGAAGACTTGCCCCTTCCAGTTTTCCCTGCATTCTCGCCATATAACTTGAAGTATTGGCAAAACAGCACTTGCACTTGAAGTATAGCCAATTGTCAAGATTTACAAATTTTTTGCCTTGAAGTCTTGACTTGCGGACTGAATAAGGGCATTTTGCCAAAACATTCCTTAGCGCGGGTATTTTTGTAAAACCACTCCTTATGAAGGGCGTAAGGTGAAATTTTTTGCACTAATTGAATATAAAGCTATCTTTGCGTAGCTTGCCATCTAAATACCCACTTTTATGTTCATTTAATGATATAATCAACTTTGTTACAGAAATTCATGAATTTTTAAGTTGTTGATCATGAACTTCGAAAAATATTTCTTGAATTTCCACTGGTGTAAGTAAAACATTGAGATAGTGTTTGAGAGCTTGCAAACCAAAAAACTTAAGCATGAGGTGTATAACTCATTGGAAAAGATTCCTGTATTTAAGTAACAAATGTGTACGTATATACTATATACTAATAGTTTATACATTTGTCACACGATTAATATAAAAAAATCCTACTCTTAAAAATTATAGTCATTCCAAATATAGCACGGAGAATTGAGTTAAATTTCTCGAGATTTGTCAGAAAGTGCTCCAAATTATGTCGATATGAGTTAAACGGTTATTAAGGAGGGTAAAAATTTAAACACCACCACTAAAATATTCGATTTTTATAAACTAACATTTATATTATACTTGGACCCGGGATGGCCCGGGCTCTCAGCCACTAGTATATACAATAATAGTGTAAAAAAGTTAGGCAATTTACAAAACTATACAATCAAACACTTTTTTTTACACCAAAATATCAGTATTATCAAATTTTCAAAACATAGCAACATTTTGTTTCAAAACATAGCAAAATTCATACAAAAGGGTGATAAAACTTTAGATCCATCTCCTCCCACCCCCAGCCGCCACCCACCATCACTGCCACTGGCCATCAGCCGCCGGCTGCCGCCAGTTGCCGGAAATTATTATTATTATTATTATTATTATTATTATTATTATTATTATTATAATAATAATTATTATTTTTTTGTAGATTTGGGTGTATTTTCACTATATGGACAGTGGTACATTTTGCAGACAGTGAAAATACAGTAGATACACACACATACGATTATTGTATGTTTGTATATTCTCTGTATGGCTACTGTATGCACAGTGTATGTGTGTTTATTCACCGGGCACACATCATACAAATCGATAACCTAAGGTACATGTTGTATATTTATTATATAATAAGTGTATATTCATTAGATGTCCGGCATATATTCACTATATATACAGTGCATACACCGCGCATACATTGAGAATACATGTGTAATACATTTCAACAACCAACAAACACCAAGCATATACCACAAACCACCAAAATGGTCAAGGACAGGAGCTGCCTGAGCTCCGTCGTGGACCAAAATATAAGTCGCAGCAGCAGAGAATGGGGACGCGGATCGCAGCAGTCAACACACAAAAAACTGCTACAGTCGCGCGACGGGGGATAGGTGAAGGGCGCCAGCGATGATAGGGGGTGGGGGAGGGATGCTGGCAATGGGGAAGGGTGGGGGAGGCAGATCACAGCAGCGGGGGAAGGAGGAGGCGCAGCAGCGATGACAAACGACTGCGGAAGCAAGCGGGGGAAAATGGAGGTGCTGGAGACGACGGGGACTGGAGGAGGGGACGGCGACAACGGGAATGGTGGGTGATCGGCGGCGGGAAGGTTGTGAGGGTTGGGTAAAGGTGGAAGAGAGATGAGAGAAGAGACAGAAAAAGGGAGAAGAAATTTAGGATTAGTGACAAATTTATTGCTATGTTTTTTCAAAAAGTGCCCTAAAATTACACTGAGTGCAATTTAGCCAAAAAAGTTTTACAATACTAGTGAAATTAAGTTAATTGGCTTTTGGCAAGTCTTTATATATCTTATTTTCAAGTTACCATACCGATTTTGTACAAACAATTACCTATTATAACAATACAATTGAACTTAATCTTATGATAGAAAAGTTATATTCAATGTTGACGCATACAATTTAAAGCCCCATCCGACTAATTCGCTAGATCTCATATCAATGTATGAAACGTTTATTTTATTTAATGATATTATAATATCCTATGCGCAGGCAACTTTGAAATTTATAACGTAATACCAGTTGATTCCACCAAACGTTTAGACAAACTTGTACAATATATCCGACATGCTTTATGTAATTCTTTTCTTACTATATATTGAAAATAGTGTGAAAAAAATTTAGAAAACTTGTTGTTGGATGATGTTGTTGGTGAAGGACCTGGTCCTTGTGAGAAGGCATGATTGATCGAAAAGATTACGGGCTGCATATATTGCATATCCATGCAGAACTATGAAAACTTGACGTCTACAAGTTTAACTAATCCTAATCAGCAAAATAGTCGTGTCTGGGCTATTTCTATGAAGTATGAATGAGGTCGTGTTGTACAAGGAATATATCATAGGAGATCTTCTGTTACCATAATTGAGAAGATTCCTAGGGTTAAGCTACTTAGGTTTCATACACCCTATAAAAGCAAGTAACTGAGGCAGCCACATATTCATTTATTCCCTATGAGAGTTGAGAGCAATCAAAGGAAATTCAATTATCGATCGTGAGTCGGTGGACAACTACAGACAACCATTGAAGAATCTTGTGCTTATTTTGTATCTAGAATAGGTTCTTTATTATTATTGCCGTGACAAACTATGTTTAATATATTACCTATTTGCTTAGTTTGAGAAGCGCTGTATTAGGTGAATCTTGCGAGAACTTTTTGTAAAAGCTAGAGTTTAGCTTTGAAAGTATTTAGGGTCTAGAGTGTAGCCCCTTAGTTACAGAGTTTGTAATCTAAAACTTGCTAGTTATGTTAGTGAAAGAGTTTTCAAAATCCCAGAATATGGGTCATGGTTTTTTTCTCCCTTGAGCAATGACTTTTCTACGTAAAATCTCTATGTTCTTTACTTTCAGATTTGTTCTGTGATTGGGTTAGAGCCGTGAAGAACATATACAAGAACCAGGTTCTTGTGGTAAAGAACAGAGTTCTTAAGTGAAAATCGAAGGACACTATTCAACTCCCTCCCCCCTCTTCTAATATCCTGTATAGGTGCACTACGAACAACAAGTGGTATCAGAGCGGGTCTTCTCACCGTTAGGCTAACACCTAAAGAAGGATAAAATCATCATGAGTGCACCACCTACTATCACTGAAGGGCAGCCTTTTCTTAGGCTACCATAATTCGACGGGCAATACTATGCGTGGTGGAAGAACATGATGGAGAATTTTATCATTGCTGAAGACTATCAATTATGGTTGATTGTCTCTGAGGGGCCCTTAATCCCAACCAAGACAGTTGATGAAAGAGCTGCTGCTAGAACTGAACCTAAGGACAAGTCTAAATATAATGAGGCTGATTACAAGATGATCGAGAAAAATCATAAAGCTAAAAGGCTTGTTATCTATGCTCTTGGCTCTGAGGAGTTCAATAGAGTTTCCTCATACAAAATTGCCAAGGAAATCTGGGAAGCTTTGGAAGTCGCACATGAAGGGACAAGTCAAGTTAAGGACTCAAAGCGGAGCATGCTCAAGAGACAATTTGAACTTTTCACTATGGAAAGAGAAGAAATCACTCCAAGACATGATGACAAGACTGACTATCATTACAAATTATATGAGGTCATTGGATATGGTCCTTCTAAAGATAGAGATGGTAGACAAGGTTCTCAGAACACTTCTTGATTTATGGGAACCAAAAGTAACCGCCATCGTTGAATCTAAGCCACTAAAGTCTATAAAGCTGGAAGAACTGATTGGGAGCATGAAAACTTATGAAATGATTAAGGAATCGAGAAACTAGTCTGCACCTAAGAAGGAAAAATCTCTAGCATTGGAGGCCACTGAGGAAGGCGAGATTGATATTCATGAGGTTCAGATCACTATGGTTGGTACTCTTAGACAACAGCACAACCTTGGTAAGTTCAAAGGTTTCAAGAAGAAAACTAGGGACAACTCTACTAAGAAGAACATTTTCGACAGTCCAGACTACCCAGGATGTTTCAAATGATTCAAGATGGACAAAGACAAGGAGAAGAAGAAGACAAGGCGTCTACCAAACTTCAGGGAAGAAAGAAGGAAGAAGAAGAAAACTTCCTATGCAACCTGGAGACACTCTGAAAGTGAATTCGATGTAGATGAAGAACCTGATGATGAGTCGCCATTAGCACTGGTAGGATTGACTGGTCAAATCACTTAGGGAAGAGATCCATTCAGACCACTACTATTTGAAGGAATTCATCATACCGAGTGGAAGAGGGAGATGAAGATGTTCCTTACGGCAATGCATAATGGTCTCTAGGTAATTGTGAAACAAGGACCTCATGTTCCTGTGAAAAGAACTACAAATGGGTCCCTTGTACCAAAGCAGGTGGAAGAACTTGAATCGAATGATCTGGGACTAGCTTCAAGCAAATGCTAAAGCTGTACTGACATTAAAGTGCCAAAGTATCAGGATGGTCTACTGCAAAGGAGATATAGAAGAAACTGAAGGAACTCAACAAGGAAGATCCCAAGAAAAAAAGAGTCGGCTCTCATGGCAACTGACGATGAGGAATCTGCGCATGCAACCGAGGTAAATTCCTCCGATCTTAAAGAAAAGGTTCATACATACTCTCCTAAAAGTCTTTCATTAATAACTGCCACTCTAATCGAGGGATATGAAAAGTTGAGGGGGTGAGAAAACCAACTATCTACAGTTGCGTCTGAACTAAAAGCTAAATTCAAGAACTTGGAAGAAACTAATGTTGAACTAGAGGAATCTAATGCCTCTTGTAGCGGTTATGTTCTTGCTCACCAGAACAAAATCTCTGAACTTGAACTTGAAATCACTAGGTTGAGAGAATCTAGTGGAAAGCAGGTAATCGCTGAAGTTCAAACCTTCCTTGAAGCTGAGCTTAAACAGAAGAATGAGATTCTTTATCAGGAAACTAAAAAGAATCGAGCTCTTCAAGAAAAATTTGAAAAGACTGATTATGAACTCACAAGACTCACTAAATGGAATAAGTCCTCGGAAGCTATTAACTGGGTTCTTGAGAACCAGAATAAAGGCTATAATGGCTTAGGTTTCAAGAAACCATTGTCGCCTTATAACCCTAAAAGAAAATATGTTGGACTCCCTGATAAATTATTGTGCACCTTCTATGGGAATACTGGTCATTACAAAGAAAAATGCATGAGAAAAACAAAAAGTTTATATTACCTAGTTGGAATAGGAAGGATTTAATTCAATCCATTTTTTTATAAGAAGGGAGCCAAGCTCGTCTGGGTTCCTAAAACTAATCCCTAATATGTTTTGCAGGCTGGAGTGAGAGTGAACAATCCAAGCTGAATTCTTGATAGTGGTTGTTCAAGGTACACAATTGGAGATAGGAGGAACTTTCTCTCACTCGCAATATTTTAAGGGGGCAGTGTAGGTTTTGGTAGCGGCAAGAGTTATCAAATAGTTAGTATTGGAAATGTTAAGAGTTTACTGGATCATACTATTGCAAATATGTATTGTGTGGATGGATTGAGACACAATATGCTGAGAATTTTCTAACTATGTGACAGAGGGAATGAAGTTAGTTTCTCATTTGTAGGCTGTATTGTGAAGAACCTACAAAGTGAGAAGGTGGTCATGGAAGAGAAGCGAGTGAACAATTTGTATAAGGCATCACTAAGTTCTTTTCCAGAAAATAATTTGACTTGTCTGAATGTATAAGAAAGTGACTCAACACTATGACACAAGCGATGTGGGCATGTAAGCTTGTCTCAGCTAAACAAGCTAGCGCCAAAGGACCTGGTTCGTGGACTGCCTGCCAAGAAGTTTGAGGATATCAAAATGTGTGATGCTTTTGTTAGCGGGAAACATGTTAGATCTTCATTCAAGTCAAAGAAAGTGGTGAGTATGTTCAAAACCACTTGAATTAGTGCATATGGATCTATATGGCCCGATGAGAGTAAGAAGCAGAAGATGGAAGAGGTTCGTGCTGGTTATAGTAGATGACTACTCAAGATATACATGGAAATTGTTTCTTGCTTCGAAAGATGAGGCATTTGACAACTTCAAAGATTGGGCTAGGATCGTGCAGAAGAAACTGAGCTTGGAACTTGTGAGCATTAGGTCTGATCATGACACAAAATTTGAAAATACCAAATATGTTGACTGCTGTCTCAAGTATAGTGTTGATCATAATTTCTCTGCACCAAGAACCGCACAACAAAATGAGGTAGTTGAGAAGAAGAAAAGATTCTTGGAAGACATGGCAAGAACTATGTTACTGTCTAGTGGATTAGCAAGAAATTTTTGGGCTGAAGCCATAAATACAGCTATCTATCTGTTAATCAGATGCTCCATCAGAACAATTCTTAAAAAGACTCCATATAAGTTGCTCAGAGGTAAGAAACCAAACATTACACATTTGAAACCTTTTGGGTGCAAGTGCTTTGTTCACAACAATAGGAAGGAACCTGAGGGAAAGTTTGATGCAAGGAGTGATGAAGCAATCTTTTTGGGTTATTCTACTCAAAGCAAAGCCTATAAAATTTTCAACAAAAGAACACAAATTGTTAAAGAAAGCATGCATGTGGTGTTCGATGAATCAGATAAGATTGTCACTGAAGGAGAAAGAGGGGATCAAGCCATAGGTCTAGCTCGAGAAAAAACCTACTGAGGTTATAGAAAATTCAGAAGAAAAAAAAAACTGTGGGGAACAACTGATCATAAAGATGAAAATGATGAAGAAGCTGATTCCACTCAGAATGTAGATACAGGACTCACAATAGATACATTAAATTCCTTGGAAGCATCAGAGTTCACATCCTCTGAAAAATGTCTTATCAAAACTAGACACTATCATTATGACTAGGTCTGTATTTAAGAACTTTTGTGCGTTCTTTGCATTCCCACTTGAAAACTGTCAACCAAACCGTCAAATTCACTACTTTTCCCGATTCATAAATGCTTATAAGGGTGTTTTCCTTTTTCTTTTTCAGTCATTATTACTCATTCCTTTTCAAGAAACAAAACAAACCTTTTTCTCTCCAAAGCTTTCCATTCTAACCCTACGAAAAAATCAAAACTCTTCGAAGATTCACCAAATTCTCCAAAATCTTCACAATGTCTCAAGAGCAAAAGTCATCTGCGTCACCAGTTCCAAAACCAAAATCCTCAGTTTCATAAAAACCTTCCAAGAAACCCAAGGCAAGTGCTTCAGACTTGGCTGAAAGGATTTCAAAGGCTCAACAACGATGCAATGGCAATTTTCTAGCCTAGACGCAAAGCAGCAATCATCTAAAAGAACGTCAGAAGGACTCGGCTGGACTGACTCTGACAAGGAGAAAAAGAAAGAGGAGCAAGGGAAGGAAGTGGAATAGAAAGTGGAAACCCAGAAGGTGGAAGAGATTGAGAAAAAGAAAAGTAAAAAAATTGGTGAGAAGGATAAACAAATTGAAGAGAAGGAGGAGGATGAGGTGTTGTTTGTTAGTAAAACAAAGCCCGTGGAGAAGGAAGTTGTGAAGGTAAAGAGAACAAAGCTAGTGAAATGGGGAAAAGTGGTGACAAAGAGACAGTTAGTTGATAAAAGTGATGATGAGGAAGACAAGTCTAAATTAGAGAAAGATGAGAAATTAGTGTTTTCTAGGAAGGTAGCAACTAGGCAAACCTTGAAGCAACAACAAGAAAAACTTGCAAACTTTGTAAGATAAAAAAGAAGTGAGAAAGTGATCGAGAAAGAACTTTCCCCTGTTGAGGAGAGGAGCAAAGTAGTGATAATGCTGGGGACTATGTGGACCCATGACTCAGACTCTGTGGAAAGCCCTGACAATCCTCAGAAGGAGAAAGTGGACAGGGTGCAGTTCTACTCAAATAAAATTGCTCAAGTTCTACTCTACATGTGAGTATTCTGTGTGATCTAAAGGAACCATACATGAAGCCTTTAGTTGCCAAGTTAAATGTTCAAGGCTGGACCAAGCTGTTATCAAATGACCAAAGATGTTTCTTTGTGGAGGAAATCAGGAAGTTTTTCACTAGTTGCAGTGTAGTGGGAAGGAGAGTGTATTCTGTGGCCAGAGGAGTTGAAATTGAGTTTGGAAGATCTGAAATAGGGGTGATCTTAGGAGTTCCTGCAGCTGGTTATTTCAGGTACTTGAAGCTGAAGTGGCCCAAAAGAACTGACAATGTCACTCCTCTTGAAGTGACCAAGAAGTTCTCTTGCAACCCTAGACTCAGGAAAGAAAGAAAGGTGGACAAGAAGGAGATAGAACCAGCTCATCAACTGCTCATTGAATTTGTACATAGGTTCCTGCTACCAAGAGGTAAAAGGAACAAAGAGGCTTGTGCACTGGACCTCACATATATGGACCTGCTGGATAGATGTGTTCTGATAAAGCTTCATAAACTTAGAATAAGACATTTTAGGATGATTTCCAATACTAAGAAGGCTTGTCCTTTAGTGCATTCCTATATTCTACAACAGATCCTTGAGCAATTTGGTGTCCCTCTCAAGGTTGGGAAGAACCCCACACATCATCAGATGTCTAGTGTAAACATTCTGAAGACAGGTTATTTCTCTAAGGAGATTATGGCATCAAAACGTCTAATGCATGTAAAGATTGAAAAGCTTATGAGAGTGAAGAGTTTGGAGCTGATGAGGTTGTAGTAGTTGTGAAGGAATTGGAGAAGACCTTGTTGTAGTTTAGGAAGAAAATGAGGAGCTGAAGAGAGCTAGTTGAAGCTGAAGGATCGAGAGATCGATCGCTTGACCATTGAGTGCCACAAATATCAGGCTGTTCTGGTGGTTAAACGTGTTGGAAATTCGAAGAACCTGAAAGCACTTGTCAAGCACTTCAAGCTTCATCCCTGATTCTATCCTTCCAAGTTCTTTCCCTAGTTCTTTATTAATTCCTTCTTGTTGGTAATACATGTTTAAGACAATTGTTAATTTTTGCTGGCTCTATACTTAATGGGTTGCATATATATGAACCCTGAATTTGATGGTTATAAACTGCTTGTTTTAAATTGTGGTTCTACTTGCTGCTATCCTGTCTTGTTGCGCCTTGGATATATTGCTTGTGCTATTTTTTAGTTAACTTGCAGTTTTATGCCATAGATTGGACTGTCTTAGCAACTTCGTACAGTGACTTTAATATCTTTTGATGATGCCAAAACAGGGGAGAACGAAATGTTGGGGTGTTTGTGACCCAACTCATCTGTGTGTTCAATTGTTTACTTATTTTATTTTTTTAGTGTTGATTGTACAGGCTACTTGGCAACATATGTTTGTCATCTTAAAAAAAAAGGGGAATTTGTTGGATGATGTGAGCTTTGAAGATTAACAAACAAAGAACCTGGTGAAGGACCTGGTCCTTGTGAGAAGGCATGACTGATCGAAAAGGTTACGGCTGCATATATTGTATATCCATGCAGAACTAGGAAAATTTGACGTTTACGAATTTAACTAATCCTAGTCAGCAAAAGAGTCGTGTCTGGGCTATTTCCATGAAGTATGAATGAGATCGTGTTATACAAGAAATATATCATAGGAAATCTTATGTTACCATAGTTGAGAAGATTCGTAGGGTTAACCTACTTGGGTTTCATACACCCTTTAAAAGGATGTAATTACAAAAGCAAGTAATTGAGGCAGCCGCATATTCATTCATTCCCTATGAGAGTTGAGAGCAATCAAAGGCAATTCAGTTATCGATCGTGAGTGGGTGGACAACTACAGACAATCATTGAAGAACCTTGTACTTATTCAGTATCTAGAATAGATTCTTTATTATTATTGAAGTGACAACCTGTGTTTATTGTATTACCTATTTGCTTAGTTTAAGAAGCATTGTATTAGGTGAATCTTGTGAGAACATTTTGTAAAAGCTAGAGTCTAGCTTTGAGAGTGTTTAGGGTCTATAGTGTAGCCCCTTGTTTACAGAGTTTGTAATCTAAAACTTGCTCGTTATGTTAGTGAAAGAGTTTTCAAAATCTCGGAGTGTAGGTCGTGATTTTTCTCCCTTGACTAAGGAGCTTTCCATGTAAAATTTCTATGTTCTTTACTTTCAGTTTTGTTCTGTGATTGGGCTAAAGTTGTGAATAACATATACAAGAACCAGATTCTTGTGGTAAAGAACAGAGTTCTTAAGCAAAAATCGGAGAATACTATTCAACCCCCCTCTCCCTTATAGTGTCCTGAATAGGTGCATTGCGAACAACACATGTGTCATATTTGATCAAGTTTGCTCTAATCTTTCTGCAATTAAAAGTGAAAAATGGAAGTTTATACTGTACTGGAGGTTAGCAAATGAGACAGTTGAACTCCATATAAGAGTTTTCAATAAATCTTAAGAAGTAGATTCTAATAATTTCTGTAGGATTTGTCATTCAAATTAAATCAATTTGAGCATATATCATGATGCAATCCGGATTGGTATCCAAAGCCGTGGGGAGTTTACGTTCAACATGCGGGACTTAGAACGCTTCAAAGAGAGCTTGGAAACTAGGCTTCAAGTCAAAGAAGGCCAGAAGAGCAAGATGCGAGCTTGTTAGAATGCTGGGAAGACATTACCCTGCGTGATCGCGATAAAGAACCAAAAGCTCTGCGCGATCGCGATGTGCCTTGCACGATCGCGATGAAAGATTGACCAGGCAGCGTTCCAGAATTGGCTGAAAGGGCATTTTAGTCCAATTATTATTGTTTAATTAGACTTAGGGGGTTTTTAGTCATTTTACACTCATGTATGGGAAAACTATATAAGCTTCCCTTAGTCTTTCATTTCATTTGTTAGTTTTGAATTGAGAGTTGAGAATAGAGATAGATTAGGCCGAGCCTATCTTGTGAAAGCTCGAGGCTTCACAGACTCCTTTACTTGGAACCGAATGGATGTCATCCTAGTAAAATCCTTATTAGGTTCAAGTTTCATTCTCTCCCTTGGATAATCCATCATGTTTTGATTTGAATTATCCATTCTTTCTTCTATTTCTGTTCTTCCCCGTCCCCTATTTTCTCGTTGTTGTGTTTACTTTATCGCGTCCATTCCTTTATCTTGCTTCCGCGTGGTTTGGTTCATATCATTTGGTATCAGAGCAAGGCTCAAGTTTCGTTCTTACGAATCCACGTTCCTTGTTCATCCTATCTTTTAGTTTAGTTTATTGTTATTGTTTTTTTTTTAATCAAGAGTCAACTAGGCATTGCACCTAGTGACCATTTTTATTAATAAACAAAAATAAATACAATGTCTTACAATATGTGCACCAAACAAGTGCAATACAAAATGAACGCCTAAGTAGTAGTAAGATAGCATCATATCCAAACGTCGCAACCACTTCATTGGGTTGAGCATTATAAAATGCTAATACCACCAATCGAAATGAATTAAACGCCTTGATATAATACTTTACAATGTTTACCTCACTACATAGGCCTACGACATATAATAATAATCTAATGTAATAGCTAATTAATGATCTACTAATATAAAGTTGTATGACAATGCGAGTAATCACATAAAACCAATATAATAACTCGCTCCCGTGAAGGTCCAAGCACGACGAAACCATTTTCAATCCACGAAAACACCTCGTGCAGAAAACAAATGAAGGCAGAAAATTAGCCTTGCGCCGTAGAGGGCGCGGCGCGAGCTCCAACGAGCCAACTTTTTCTTCCGTCGTGCGATCGTATCCGCGGCGCAGGCTGAAAGCGTGCAAGAAATCCAACGTTCTGCCAAGGTCTGCGCGGCGCGGAGGCCATGGCGCCTGGGAATTTTGCCTTAGTCGAATTTGATGCCTCCAAAGCGTGGGATGGTTCCAAATCCAAGAAACAACTGATCCAAGTCTCAACAAGCTGAAATCAAGACTAACCAAAGCTTGTAAGTGCCAAAAGCCTCTTGAAAACATCATCCAATTGAACACATTGTCCAAATCAACGCCATGCAAAGATCCATTCCAAAAAACTTGAGATATAACAATGAAAGTACCTACAAAAAAGAACACAACGTTAGTAAAAAAGACCTCCATACTCTCCTCCCTAAGGATTCGAGCATGAAGGATAGTTCCACCACCCGTGTGTCTAAACATTATGATCCTTTCCATCTCTTAGCTCTAATCTCAACACCATGATGCTTATCATAATTGACTATGAACCTGGCCTTAGAAGGCATTTCACCAAAGGAAGTATAGCAAACATTAGGCACCTCATAAGCTAGATTGGCAAGACAATTAGCTAACTTGTTGCCTTCTCGCAAAGTATGTTGAAACTGGAAACTCCCTAACTGCTTTAACTTCAGAATATCCTCCACAATAGAGGCAATAGACCACATAGGTTGCCAGGCACCTTCAATCACCTGCTTGACAACAAGAGAGTCAGTTTCAATCACAACCTCCCCTAGGCCATTCTCCACACTATACCGCATAGCTTCTCTAATGGCCATAGCCTCAGCATACATATTGTTATGCTCCCCAATGAGTTTAGCAAATGCATACAATACATCACCATCTACATTCCTCACACAGAAAGCCATTGAGCTAGGGCCAGGATTTCCCCTAGAAGCACCATCAGTATTCACCTTTAGGGCTCCATGGCTTGGCACTTTCCATCCCACCTTAATGTATCTGAATCTAGGCAAATAAGCCTCAAAAGCATTGACAATATCAGGCCACGACTGTCTGACTATAGGAACAAAGGGGAACCTCAGCTTTACAAAGTAAAAAAGATTGCTAGTAACTTCATAGAGCAGCCTAGAGTATGAAATAGTTTTATCATGCTTCAAAGCATTCCTCCTCTTCCATAGTGACCAAATAATAAAAGAAGGAACAGTATAAAAAACATCCTTAATCCAGGGTTTAGGCCACTGCCTCCACCATTTAAAACAAACCTGATGAAGATTGCATCCATCCACCTGAACACCTGCAGCTTGAGAAAAGTATTTCCACACACTGTTGGCTACCTGGCTTGTTCTGAAGAGATGCTCTCTAGTCTCAATGTTAGGAGATGAGCAGCACCAGCACCTGGATGAGAATTGATATCCCATTCTCTTCAACTCATCATCTATTGGAAGCTTGAACTTCCACAATCTCCACATCATAAATGATACTTTAAGTGGCATCCCTTTCACCCACATAAACTTGGAGATAGGAACTTTATGCTGCTTCACTCTCATGTAATTCCAGGCACTACTAACTGAAAATTTTCCATTTGATGTCAAGCCCCACCAAGCCTTATCCCTTCTCTGATCAGTCCCAAGCAAGTGCACATTCTCTAGAATATGTTCAACAATGTCATCAGGCAACAGAAGATACAAAAGCTCCACATTCCAGGCACCCTCACCAATCACCTCTCTCACATTGATGTACCAAAGATCACAGTTAAATGTATAGGGTACAATGAAGTACAGTGGCCCAAGTCCCGACCAATTATCATACCAAAGATGAGCTGAACCTTGTCTAACCTGCCAATGTATCTCATGATCAATAGCTTCCCTAGCTTGTATCATCTTCCTCCAAACATAAGAGCCTTGCTTGAAAGGCACAATTGCCTTGTGCAGCTTCTTACAATACTTGTTAGACATGTATGTAACCCACAAGGAGTCCCCCATTCTAAAGTTCCACCAAAGCTTGGCAAACAAAGCACTGGAAACATCAAACAAAGACCTAAATCCCATACCTCCTTCTTCACATGGCAGGCAGAGATTCTTCCAGGAGGACCAATGTCTATTCGACCCTTTTTGTGAGTTTCCCCAAAAGAACTTAGCAAAAAGTTTGTGCAACTGATTGAGCACACTATCCAAGGGATTGACTGCTGACAAAAGGTGTATTGGCATACTTTGTAGAACATGCTTGATCAGGATGGCTCTTCCCCCAAAAGAAAGCATTTTAGCACTCCAACCATGAATCCTTGAAGTTACTTTGCCCACCAATTCCTCATAGTAAATCTTTTTCCTCCTACCATAAAAGATAGGACACCCTAGATAAGTGAAAGGGAAGTCCTTCCTCTGAATACCAGTGATCAACTCTACCTTTTGTACTTCATCATCACCCACTGAATGATGCAGATAAATAACACTCTTATCCTTGTTTATCTTTTGACCTGATACAGCTTCATATGCTTGCAAAACTCCAGTGATCAAGTGCAAAGAATCCTCATGAGCTGAAGTGAACAGAATAGTATCATCAGCATAAGCTAGATGATTGAGATGGGGACTCCACTTAGGCATTGCATAGGGTCTATAAAAACTGTGAGTGTTGAGAGAGTTCAAGGTCCTAGAGAGAATCTCAGCAGTGAGAATGAACAAAGTAGGTGACAAAGGGTCACCTTGCTTTAAACCTCTGCCTGAATGAAAAAATCCATAACTTTGACCATTGAACAAAACTGAATACCAGTTTGAGGAAACCAGCTGAAAGATGACATCAATGAATTCATGACAAAAACCCATCTTCCTCAGCACCATTGTCAAAAACGGCCAGGACACTCTATCATAAGCTTTCATCATATCCAGTTTTATCACCACATTTGCATCCTTTCCTCTTTCATTGATATCATGAATGATTTCTTGAGCAAGCAAGACATTCTCTACTATGCTTCTCCCTTTCACAAAACCTGCCTGATTCTGTGAGATATGTGTAGGCAGAACCTCAACCAATCTATTATGAACCACCCTGGAAAGGACCTTGTTAATAAAGTTGCTCAAGCTAATAGGCCTGAGATCAGAAAATGTCACAACTGAAGGCTTTTTAAGAATGAGGACCAAATTAGTGTGAGTCACATATCTGGGGATGTGTCTTCCACTAAATAATGCCTGCACCACCCTGACAACATCATGCTTGATGATATCCCAAGCAACATGAAAGAACCTGCCCGTATAGCCATCAGGGCCACTAGCACTGTCACCATTAAGCCCAAACACAGCCTGTTTGACCTCCTCCTCCCAAGGCACCTTAGTGAATGCCTCATTCTGTTCATTACTGATCATAGAAGGAACATTCATCAACAAGTCATAGTTGTCAGATACCTCCTCAGTAGCAAATTGTCTCTGAAAGAACCACGGTGCCTTATTAGCCATTGCATCTTGGGAGTTGATCCAATTGCCATCCCTGTTTTGAATTCTGCTCACATGTAGCTTCTTTCTTCTTCCATTGACATGAAAGTGAAAGAATTTAGAGTTCACATCACCTTCCTTGAACCACTGCATGCCTGCCTTTTGTTTCCAAAATTCAGCTTCTATAGCAAGATATCTCTTCAACTCAGCTTCAGCTTTCTTCAATGCTTCTCTATTCTCAGGCGTTGGAGCCAATTCTAGCTGGTACTCATGTGCCAAAATAATGTCCTCCATGGTAGATACCTGCTGAAAGATATTACCATACGTTGCTTTGCTCCAAGCAGTCAACTTCTTCTTCAATGTTTTCAGTTTTGTATTCAAAGAGTAGAATGGGTCTCCTGCAGCTTCAACTTCCCAATGCTCTCTCACTAAATCAAGAAAAGTGTCGTGTGTGGTCCAAAAGTTGAGAAATTTAAAGGGCTTGATTGTAGGAATATCATCCCGTGAAAAGTTGATCAACAAAGGGGAATGATCTGAGCCCACTCTAGCAAGATGATCAATTTCAATTTTGGTACACATATCAACCAATTGCTGATTGGCCAAGCACCTGTCAAGTCTCTTCAAAATGAAATCTTCCTCAGTCCTACCATTCCACCAAGTGAAGATGCTCCCAGAATTAAATCCAAGGTCCATAAGCTGACAATTGGCAAGAGTAGAAGCAAATTCTTCATATTCAGGCATGAAGACTGGCAAACCCCTATACTTTTCATTCTCAGACAAAATGACATTGAAGTCTCCAGCAACCAGCCAAGGCCTCACATTATCACTAGCAAAATACTGCATTGCCTCCCAAAGAAAGAACCTATCACCAGCATCTGTTTTGGCATATACAAATGTGATGACAATTTCTTCATCAAAGTGTTGGTTATTGAAGGAAAGTGTAAGCTGCTGCTCATCATTCATCACTTCTTGCACTTCAAAATCAGCATTAACAAACACCCAAACCTTCCCATTGACATTATGAAAGCATTGTTCCATCCCAAGTCTCAGTTTATAGCTATTAATGGTACTAACATCCTGGAATGGTTCCATCAATCCTATAACTTGAAAGTGCTTCCTTTGATGTAAAGTGATAAGCCTGTCAAAGGTTTCTTGAGTATTTACTGACCTTATGTTCCAGATGAGGAGTTTATCCATCTAATTCTGCTTGGTAGAGGTTGATCTCAAAGCCTTGATTTTGTCAGGATCCTGACTATAATTCTTCTTGTTCCTCTTTTGTACCTGCTTGGATTGATTTGATAACTCTAAGGGTGCTGGAGGAATCAGCTGCTGCTGTGATCTTGCACTTCTTGGAGATAAATCAGCTTCCCTAGATACTTGCTCAAAATTATGAGCAGTAGAGTCTTCATCATGCTCCTGGTGCTCAAGCCTGCCTGGACTCAAAGGGCCATCCATCAATTTTATACCTTCCTGAGCATGTACTTCCCTAACAATTGGTTGCAATGGCATGTTTTCAATAAGATCATCTTCATCATCCTCATCATCCTCAAAGCCATCAGCATCATCAGAAATGGAGCCTGAAGGAATTAAAGATGAACCCTGAGCAAGACCCTCACCCTGTGCTTGACTAGGAATAGTAGAGGCAGTCGTGTTCAAGATACAAGTACCAACATTATTCTCTCCCACATCGCCTGGAGGAAGTGAAGGCGCCTTAGGAAAAGCCACTTCCTTCCCAGAACCAGATTTAACTAACTGTAGGGCTTTTTGCATTAACTCCCAAGCTTGGGAATTAATTCCCCTCACCTCATTCAATGCAGCTTCATTAAATATGCTGAGCTTACCTACCAAATCAACCTCGTGGACTGTGTTCCCTGTTTGTGAGATCGCAACTAATGCCCGATCTTTATCTAAATCTGCAGCTCCATTCAAAGCTTCCAGCTCGTGATCACCAATAACCCCAACTTCCTGTAATACTCCACCCGCATCTTTTCCTTTCAAATTGGGTTGAAAGGTTTCTTCTACCCATTGTCGAGTACCTATTGCACCAGTATCAATTGCTTTTGGAGTCGACTTTGTAGTTCTTTTTTCAACTTGATTAGTATTGCCATCCTTGGTAGCTGGAATTACAACCTCTTCTTCACCAACTTGGACGTCATCATCCTCAGCATCTAACACTGCAAAAGAGATAGTAACTTGAACATTGTTTCCCTTAGCCTTGGCAACATCTTGACTTTGGTTCTTCTTATGCTCAACTCTAACCCAAGCAGTAGGATTTCTATTAGGATTACCAATCTTCCTAACCTTACTTTGTCGAGTATCTTGCACTGCATTCCCTTTGTTGATCTCCTCTCCCTTTGCTAAGTCAGCCTTATCATTCATATTACCCACAGTCTTACCACTTTTGAGCACCCTAAGAGGTTGTTTACTCACATTTGTCTCACCCTTCTCAACAACTTTGTCATCTAACTCCGGATGCAAGATAAAACATTGTTCTTCATCATGTCCTTGCAACTTACAGTGATTGCAATACTTTGGCAAATAATCATATTGAACCTTGATCCATTTGTACTTAACAACACCAGTAGTCGAATTCTTGATACCAATCCTCACTCTTTGAGGCCTTGGAGATAGTAAATCAACTTCCACTTTAACCTTAGCACAACTTGGTCTTGTTCTAGCTTTTGTAGCAGCATCCAATTGCAATGGCTTACCAATAGCACTAGCCAAAGCAAACACAGCTTCTTTAACAAAGAAAACGGGTGGCAAACCTGGGAATGAAATCCAAGCAACTGCAACGGACGTCTCCTCTCTTGGATCAAACCAAACATCATACTTCAATGCTCTCATCTGATGGTATACTTCAATCCTCTCTTGGATCAAACCAAACGCAGGCCTTGACAAGAGATGAACATAATCTTCCAATAATGAAACTCTAATCAAAATATGTCTAAGGTCTAAGAACCCAATAGAACACTCTCCTTTCAACTCACATTGCAATGGTAGTTGCTTTTTAAGTTCATGAAAAGAAGGCATTCCATACGAAAATTTCCCCACAACTGCGTATTGTAATTCTTCATGAATTACCATGCTATCAACGTCCTTATCTTCCCAAGTAAATGATGGTTCCCCATGATGAAGCTCCATTATGGGATCAGGTATTGAAGGCAAAACAAAAGGACGGGCTGAAGGTTTCAGCGTAGACGCGTATGAAAACGGAGTAGTAGCGGATTTGGGAGGTGGTATTAGGGTTGTAGAGGGTGGATTAGGGTTTGTGGAGGGCGGTATAGGGCTTGGGGGGGGTCGTTTGTGGCTGGACAACCCCAGTGGGGGGCTGCCCAGTGGCCGGCGAGGCTATGGGAGACGGCTGAAGGAGCAACGGCGCTGATCTCCTAGTAAATCGCCTAAAATCGCCGGGCAGCTAGAGAGAAAACGGGGGTTTGGGGTTTTTTTATTGTTATTGTGTTTTTGTTCTTGGAGAAAAAAAAAAAAGAAAAACAAAAAAATTGAAAAAAAAATTTGAATAATGCCAAAAAATTCAAAATTGTGGATTGGATTTGATGACCCGTTGATTGTTTGATATCGGGGAGCGATCAATGATGATTACCCGTTGATTTGGTACCCTTGTTACGTGATTTGGTGTTGAGAATCAAAAGTTGAAAAATCAAAAACCCCAAAGTTGGAAAACCCTTGAACTTGATTGAAATTTCTTGATTGGGATTTGTTATGGATTGGGTGTTGATATAAATCATTGGGGATTGGTTCTAGTAGTAGAAAAGACCATTGGGTAACTTGGGAATTGAAAAACAAGTTGAATCGAGGTGATTCGAGTGAAAAATTGAAGTTCAAAATCGGATTCTGGTTCAGCAGCAGCAGAGTTGCCCGATCGCACAAGCCAGGGCGCAATCGCGCTGAAGAAATATTTTACTCATCGCGATCGCGAAGAGTCGAGCGCAATAGCGAATAGAAAATTAATCTTGGGAATTATTTGCTTTGCGCGAATGCGCCCGCCTGTACGCGATAGCGAAGAACAACAGTTTTCCAGAATTCCAGTTTTGAGACAGAACGTTCGCAACAGCTTCCGAACAGTTTCCAATCATCAAAACTCTGATTGTATCATCAAATATGGTGAGTTTCTAGATCACAAACAAAATTCCATCTAATTCCGAATCCGTTTAGTGCCAATTCGATTCGAGTCTTTCTTGTATCACTTCCTTAGTAGTCTTGTAACTTCTCTCTTTTGGTTTCATTGCTTGTTTCCTTTGTTCCTAGTCTACTTGTGTGTCCTTATTCGTTTCTTTGGTGTTTTATAAACTCCATTCCGAACCTATACTTGGACGTGCTAGTTTTTTATCTTCTCATTTTGGTTCCTATAAAGGGGATAAGGCTATCTTTGAGAGAAAAAAGGCTAAGAGTGGTGAGAACAATAGAGTGTGGTCATAAAAGCCAAAGACCTTGAGTGTATACATGAGTGGAAAGAAAATTGAGTGAACATTACTTAAGTGATACACGTAAGGGAGTGAACTTGTGAGGTCCTTTACTTTTATTTGTTATAGATATGGCATCGAATGATGATTGTGGAGGGTATAGTTCGTGTGGAGATGATGGGGACTATGGTTCCTATGATGGTGATGATGGATATTACTATGATGATTCCGGGAACTATGGTTCGTATGAGGATGAAGCGGGTCACTATGATGATCTTGAGGTTGATGAGGACTATGAAGCTTATGATGATGAATGTGTTGATGCTTATTCTTCTAGTCAAGAATCCGAAGACGGTGACGCTTCAAGGTATGATGTTCCTACTTATTCTTCTTGTGAAGAACTTGAACATGATGATAGTGACATAGAGAGAATTGATGATGAGGTTGATTATATGAATTGTTCATTTACTTCTTCTCTTGGTGTTTCTAGTGGAATACAAAGGAGTAGTAGAGGTCCTTCAATTAGTATGGGAGGAGGAGGTGGCTGTTCCATGGGAAAAGGGAGAATTGTCTATCCTACTTGTGCTAAAGGGGTTAATGCTCCTAATTCCCATGTGAAAGGTGGAGTGACAAGCGGTGTTGCTCTTGATACCAAAGGCTTGTATGGTTCTAGCAATGCTAGGAGTAGAAGTAGTAGGAGTGGTGCCATTGACTATGAGACTCCTTCCTTGACTTTCAACAATACTTCTAATGTTGGAAGAGTGATGGGAAGTGGAAGTTACACTAGCAATATTGCTAGTAGAGGAGGGATAAGGAAGCCAAGTTGTTGGTGTTGACACTCTTGGGCATTCAAGTTCTTTCTTGGATGCATCTATACGAGACTTGGGTAGAATTTATTTCGTTGTTGAGGTGAATGTTAATGGAGGATACTCGCTCAAGATTGGAGGTAACGATGCCACTTGCATTAGACTTTCTTTGGTTGAGACCCTAAGGATAACATGCTATAAATTGAAACATCCTTGTAAGTATAATGGAGTGTGGGGTTTCAATGAGGCTCGAGTGCTCATATCTCATGGGAGTTACAAGTATTATGTTTGGTGTGACGTGTATCCCGTGGCACATTTTGATGTGTAGCTAGGTGGTCCATGGCTACTCAACAAAGAGTTTTGATATAGTGCTAAGAGAGATGTATTTCTTGTAGGCATGGACCAAAAGGTTTATGAGTTTGCACCTTCTTTACCTTTGAGTGGACTTTCTCGGGATTTGCAAAGGACCGAGGAGCTACTTCATTACGTGCTTGAAAGAGTGCAAACAAGAAGTCCTAAAAATACAATAAATAGTGAGACTAGTGCTAGAAAGGAGTTGACAAGTGTCAACAAGGTGAACCTGAATCCACTAGTTTCAAAGCCAAGTGGTTCACCAACAAAGAAGAAAGAGACTTCAAGTGATGAGTCTCTAAGTCCTAGACTCCGGGTCGATGTTAAAAGTCCACCTACTCCGGCTATGGGTATTCTTGGGCCTCGTCCCAATTCACCTAAATTTGAGAGACAAAAGATTGAGAGGAGTAAGGGAGTGACCGGTGACATTCCTCGAGTGGAAAAAGGAGAAGATGTGTTGAGTAATGTGAGTGGGATGTCACCACCCGAATCTATACCCGACCTTGAAAAGAAAATGAGGGAAAAGAAAGAGGGAAAAAGAATCATTGAGAGTGAGGACACCCCTTATTCTAACCCTAACCCTTTATCTTTTTCTTCTACTTGCGTGAGCTCTTGTGTAGGTACTCTTGTAGGAAAACCAATGGAGCCTCAATCATGTTCCAATGTGAAAGGGCAAGGTGAAGAAGGTCTAGAATGTGAGCTCCAAGTTGGAGGAACTACCCAGACACTTCAAGTGCATTGAGTGAGCAAGATGGTCACTAAAAGGTATGTGTTAGTCCTTTTTCTCATGAGCATAATGCTTCCTTGTCTTGTGATATTGTTTGTGAAAACTCTATGCTAGTTGGTGATTTGTATGATTATAATGTGTTTGCAACTAGTGCAGAATCAAATGGTCAACTTGTGTGTGAATGTGAACCACTAGTTGAGAGGGTTGATAAGCCATATCATGATGTGAGCTCGGTTTCTATTGAACCTCTTTTTAGTGAAGATGTCGTAGTTGACTTTGCTTGTGACCCTTGTTATGACACACCACCAATCTTTGATAAAGGGGAAGATGAGTTGTATGATCATACCCTTATGGATGTTATTGCCTATGGCGGATCTATGTATTGTAATGAGGTTGATGGTGACCTTGAGGAGTCCTTAGTAGATGAGATGGATCGAATTGTATTCGATGACTCCTCAAGTGTGGATGATGATTCTAGTTTGGATGCCTCACCTTTGATGGGTGGTGAACTTGTCTTCACTAACCCTATGTTTGAAGGGGATTTTGAAAGAGGTGGTGATGTGCATTCAACTAGAGGAGGGTGTGACCTTAAACCTCCATGGTATGGGAAGCTTAACTCTATAGATAATCCATTGTTTGAGACCTCCCTTGGGAGCTTGTCTAGTGAGGAGGATTGTCTTGGAGGTGAGAAGCTATCTCTTAGTGTGTGTGAGAGTGCTCTTAAGAAGGGGAGTGGAGTCTTTGATGCTAGTTGTTGCTTGAACTATTTTGAGTGTTCTATTCCCTATGTTGATCACACCTTGAGTGTTAAGCATGCCAAAGCCATGATGTCATCTTGTGATAAAAATGCAATGAAGGCTTGGTATGTTGGTCATGAGTGTAGGGATCGTAAGGGATTTGATTGCTACATCCTACATGTTTTATGCCCTTTTGATATCTTTGCTTATCCTAGTGTTGGATGCACTTCCTTGTTGAGCCAAGAAGTTATTGTTTCCTTTGGGGACATAAGCTTTTTAATTGATATTGATGTTTGGCTCTACCATAAGAGTGTGTTTTCCACACTTTTGGGCACTAACCTACTCTTGAAGTAGGAAGTTCGTTGTCTTTGCCTTGCTTGTAGGTCTTATTGGTTTGATTTCGAGGACGAAATCCTTTTAAGAAGGGGAGAATGATGCAATCCGGATTGGTATCCAAAGCCGTGAGGAGTTTACGCTCAACATGCGGAACTTAGAATGCTTCAAAGAGAGCTTGGAAACCAGGATTCAAGTCAAAGAAGGCCAAACCAAGATGCAAGCTTGCTGGAATGCTGGGAAGACATTACCCTGCGCGATCATGAGCTTGTCTGCGCGATCGCGATGAAGAACCAAGTGCTCTGCGCGATCGCGATGTGCGATGAAGAACCAAGTGCTCTGCGCGATCGCGATGTGCCTTGCGCGATCTCGATCAAGGATTGACCAGACTGCGTTTCAGAATTGGCTGAAGGGGGTATTTTAGTCCAATTATTATTGTTTAATTAGACTTAAGGGGCTTTTAGTCATTTTACACTCATGTATGGGAAAACTATATAAGCTCCCTTAGTCTTTCATTTCATTTGTTAGTTTTGAATTGAGAGTTGAGAATAGAGATAGACTAGGCCGAGCCTATCTTGTGAAAGCCCGAGGCTTCACGGACTCCTTTACTTGGAACCGAATGGATATCATCCTAGTATAAATCCTTGTTAGGTTCAAGTTTCATTCTCTCCCTTGGATAATCCATCATGTTTTGATTTGAATTATCCATTATTTCTTCTATTTCTGTTCTTCCCCGTCCCCTATTTTCTCGTTGTTGTGTTTACTTTATCGCTTCCGTTCCTTTATCTTGCTTCCGCATGGTTTGGTTCATATCATATCATATTCTGGCTAACTTATATGTGAACTCATGATCATCTGCTTAATAATGAGAGGAATTTTATCATTAGAAAAGCAAGTTTGATCTCATCTTCTATCGAGTGATCTCATGGAGTGTTATAGTAATGATATTGAAGAGCTAAGATCACAAATAGCACATACGTTCTTTTTCCGCATGATAGCATGATCCAAATTGGGTCGGCTTGACTATTGGTGTTTTATTGGGATACATATATGTGCACATATTGGATTTTATAAAAGATATTAATTAGCTGAAAAGTTCTATATCCTCAAGTAATTTCCATCAATATCACAGGGTAATTAAAGACATACACAAAAGGCATGACGACATTATTATTATTGTTAACTAGCAGAACACTAATATGATGATATTGATCTGGTCTTCTTAGACGATGAAGAAACTAAATCAATGGCACATCCCAATGGCCAAGCGGCTCCAACTAGGTAATTTTTGTATTGGATATCACGCATCACTGTAATGTCTCCGTTTTTATCTAGGCCTGTCAAAAGATACACGATTAATGGAATAAAAAGGCAAGTACGAGGAAAAGAACAAGGATAATATTGACAAAAATATGTAATTTTGTATTGATATTCTAAAATTAATATTTATTTTGGTACACTAAAAAAATGAAAAATAACATGTTATGTTGGGACGGATGTAGTATATGCATTTTTTGTCCTCGACCGTACCATTTATGTTTTGACAAGAATGGGAGCAAACGATTTAGAGAGAAGTGCAAATTACTTACCAAGTCCTTCGGCAAGCAAACTATACTGATAGATCAAGTCCATGCACAAATATGGGATATTTCTATCTTGAGCATTTGGGAATTTAGATTTTACATCTGCTGCATTCATCTCGCAAACAATATTTGCTTTACGTAGGTACTCAATTGGCTGAGTTTTAACAGATGGAAGTGATGGATTAATGATGCCAACCTACAATAAAATAAACCCCCCATATCGATAATATATAAAACAAAAGAAACTAATAAACACGAAGTTTTAGTATTAGCAAATACTGAGAAAAATATTAATAATTAAGTGATCTAATCAATATCATTGAACAGTTATAGATTTGGCCAAAAGTGCTTATGTTTCGTATAAAAAGCACTTATTTTAGAAATGAAGGTGTTTGATCAAATTTTTGAGGAAAAAAGAAATGCTTTTAAGTAGTAGCAAAAGCTTTTCTTCCGCTTTTAAGCGGAAGCTGAAAAATGTAGTTTTTCTAGAAAATAAGTGCTTCTGATTATTTAGGATAAGAATATCCATATGAAATTTTATATTTAATTCAAATAAATGATTATATATATATATATCTATTTTCGTGATTTAATAATTTTTTCAAATATTGGTCAAACATAAATTAATTACGAAAGCCCTTCTCTATAATTTGGCCAAATATAAATTGCTACTCTCGCAAAGCACTTATTTGAAAAGTACTTCAATAAAAAGCAATATTCAATATAAGCTGATTTTAGCAGCTTGGCCAAACAGGTTCTTATTTGGATATTTTTTGTTTTTTGTTTTCTTAAAGAATAGGTAGTCTTTTTGTAATGTGTAAAAGAATTTCACAATGCTAACCCATGTATATAACACTAAGTATTTATTACTAATATATTCTTTGAACATAAATATGGTTTTTTTTTTACCTGAGCACCTATACTATAGAAAAATGATGAAACATGAACATTCTTCAATCCATCACCACCTCCACCATTCCACACCCCATTGAATGTGCAATTCTTGTTTTTACATGATGCTCCAATTTTAAGTGCCTGCCTTGCTAATAGCAAGCAATTCCACCAGTTAGTATGTCCACTTAGAGGTGGAGCTAGGACTCTGTAGTTCACTCCTCCATATGAGTAGAACCCTTGACAGAAAAATGGTGCCGTTAAATTAGAAATATGAATCAGAAAGATTTTGCATATAAATTTTATTTTCAAATTATTCTAAAGATATCTAGGGGTATCCTTTCAAAAAAAGTAAAATTTATTATATTGAAAATAAAACAGGTGGCTTGCAACTCCCTATACAGCAGGTAAGATAACATCAAATTTGTATGGGCCTAAATTAGTTTAGGATCACAAATCGAATTTGGGTTGGAATACAAGCAAATCTTCGTATCAAAGTCAAAAATGCCAAGAATAATCGTAAATACGAGAAAATAATGTGATTTCAATATGTTGCAATGAGTACAAAATTTGCCAGAGTTTCTATATATATTTCTGAATACGTACAATGTAAAATGAAATGCTATTTATAGACATAAGAGCTTGCCCCACATTCTCCATGACTTGTTCGTGGCCCAACCCACGTCTGGAGCATTTATGGATGAAGTTAATGGGCAAAGTAGTGGACTGAAGTTGTGGGCTGCAAAGTCGCTTGACCCGAGGCGCTTCACCGAGGTTCAAGTATGTGACCTCGGTGGTAGGGTCTTGCTGCTCGATCGAAGTGACTGTCACCGAAGCTCAGCTTACGGCTCGCCTTCGGTGATGACCTCGGTGTCTGACTTCGGTGATCCACTCACTTGCTTCAGTTTCTAGCTTGTCATTACGTGCTCGGTTGCCATTAGATCATGTTGCCGAGGCGGCTCATAGTGAGCCGATTTTTACTCAATACAGATAGCTCCCCCCCAACTCCTCGGTTAATTACCGAAGTTACCGAGGAGTGGAGTGAAATTCCGCGGGAAAGTGACGTGGTTTGATCTTACCCAAGTGTTTCAAAGTTTGTCAACGGTTCGTGTCCCTTCAGATTACTATTCATCGAGACGTGTCACTCGCCCATTGCCTGATCGAACGGTCACGCCGCTTTATTTGTTTTCCCCAATGTTACAATGATGAGGGCTATGCCACTTGTCTTCTCCACGCCTATAAGTACTTCCTCATCCAGTCATTCTCTTCACTTGAAACATTTGCAATCAACAAGGATAAGCAAAAAGCAAGAACTCCCATCTTCTACTCTAATCAATTCCCATCTGTTGGAAATTTTAGGCTTTTAACTTCCGTAATCATGTCTGCAACACATTCTAGACAGGATTCAAGTGACTCTGGCGAGAGAGCAAGAATCTCACAGTATGCCACCACTGTAGCTAGCGGCGACGTCATCACCACTGCACCGGAGACTCAAGCTGTCGTGGCAGAAGGTGGTGGAGAGGTGACGTCTGGCGTTAGTGGCCCTAAGCGGCGTAAAGAAAGGGCTAGGCGTGACATAGCCACGGTGAGCGAGGACGTCAGCCTAGAGGAAGAGGATGACGTCGCTGGTGATGACGCCATGGTGGTAGCTGGCGCTGATGCTGTCATCCATAGGGATGACGATGGTGATGGCGACGACGCCGAGGGTGAGGATGAGGATATCGGTGAGGCTGAAGCTGAAACCGGGGGTGAGCTGCCCTCAACCGAAGGTGGGCATGATGCCGAGGTTGGACCTTCGGGCCCAGAGAGGGAGTTTGGTATTCCTCTCGAGCAAGAGCTCGAACCTCATCAAATTATCCCTTCTCACTTCGACAACAGCAAAGATCTTAAGCTACAGAAACAATCTACTGATCAGGAGGAGAAGAATAGGAACATACCAGTGAACACAACGCCGACTCGCATAACATAATCTCACATAGAGCGAGTTCGGAAGGATTGTGGGTTTGAGCCCGAGGTGAAGGTAATCATCCCTGACCCAACTAGTAGGGTATGCCAGCGCGTGGATGGGCTATCTTTTACATACACTTACCCATTCACCCTCAGCTTCACCCTACCTGTTCATAGGATTATCGATGATTTCTGCCGAGCATACAACTTATGCTTGGCTCAACTAGGCCCCGGTGACTGGAGGGTTGTTCAGTGCATGGATTGGTTGAGAACCAGAGCCGGGGTAGATTCACCAGCATCTCCTCTCTCTTTACTACCCTTACTTCCACAAAGCCAGGGTTGTGGCTCTAAACAACTTAGGCAAGTATGTGCTCCTCCATAAGAGCGAGGATCATGGGGACTGAGGCTGGAGTGATCGCTACGTCCTCTTGGAGACTAGCATTTTATCCGCCGAACCCAATTTCCCAGAGCGGTGGAATAACACATGTAAGTGTCCCTTCGCTTTTTACATCTTCTTTGATGTTCATTCATGTTTGCTAACCCCGTTTCATTTTTGCTTCTCAGCCAACAAGGTTGCATTCGTTCCTCCCGAGGGGTTGACCGAATGGGTTAGAGCTGTGACTGGGGCTCATGAACGCCCAACTCGAACGTGGATAAAGATGGCTGCTGATTTTGGTTGGCAGTGTAAGAGGCACGGTAAGTTTTCTGTGGTGTTTCACTTGGTGTGTTGTTTTGAAGCTTTTACTATGGTTGCTAACTTTCCTCCCTTCGATATTAGGTTTTCCAAACCGCGCCATCAAAATAAAGAAAGACAAGAAGAGAAAAGGAAAAGGAAAAGGAAAAAAGAAAGACGATGAAGATACCGAGTCAGATGATGAACTGGCTTCGGTGGCAGGCTTAGCTGGTGACTTGAAAGTCTTAAGGCTTCAAAGCCTTCGAAGACTCCAAAAGGATCCTCGGGTTAGGGATCCTCAAAAGGTAGACATCATCCTCGATCAACTCGCTGGTTTTCATTTATCTTTACTCCTTTGTTCAAAATTCTTTTATGTTGCTTTTCGTAGGTGTGAAGAGAAAAAGGGCGGTTTCCAAGAAACCCTCTCGCTCTGTAAACCCTCGTACCGAGGTGGCTACTTCCCCTAGGCCCGAAGTGATGGCGGAACCGTGCCGAAGGCTTATTGATGAGCCTGATGACGTTGCCGTCGAGGACTTAGTAGCTCGAAGGGAGACCGAGGTCGCGGACCTTGAAGATCATGAGCAAGACTCCATGGCGGCAGTCGCCAAGGTCAGAGGAAAGGCCAAAGTTGGGGAAACTGGGTCAGCTGCCATCGAGAGGGGGGCTGAAGTCGGCGCGGTTCGGGCGCAATCTGAGCCAGCGAGGATTTCCTCCTCGGTGGGGTCTTTTCGGAAGCTCAAGGTGCCATCTTCTTCAAATCTGTTGGCAAGCGACCGAGGTGATATTCTGAGCCTTATGCCTTTGCTTGGCCCAGAGAGGGCAAAATTGTGCAGACTTTCTCCCGGGATCAGCTACACAACACCATCGCCGCTAATGCCCTCAAAGTAAGTTTCGTTGTCTTTTAATTTTTACCTCTGTCTTCGCTCAGTTGCTGATAATGATTTCTTGGCTGATCTCCATTTAGGGCTTTGTTCTGTCATTGAGGGCCCTCGAGGTCGAGACTTCGATGGACACAGAGGTTCAGCGTGTCGCCCGTTCATGGGACAGGCAAATGGACATCTTCAATGCACAGATAGCAGAGTTGAAGGCTAAGTTGTCCAAGTCCCAGCCCGACATTCATGAAGCCAAAGCTACTGCCGAGGCGAAGATTCAAGCCCTCGGTGATGGCTTTCAGGCTGAGCGCGCGAGGCTAGAAGCTGAAGTTTCAAGACATAACACCGAGCTGACTCAAGCTAGGGGCGAGTTTGTAGAAATGGCCAAGAAGCACCACGAGCAGCTGAAAAATCATGTGCTCCATATTCAGAGGTTGGAGGGTGAGAACTCCAAACTTCCAGCTCGTGAGGCCGAGGTCAAAGCTCTTCAAGAGGAAATTGCTGATCGCAAAGCCAAGGCTAGGATCAAGACCAAGAGGGCAGAGTTGGACAAATGATGGGTTATCATCAAGTCTCGGTTGAAGCTACTCAAGCAATGTCGTGCTGGTGAGCTTAACTTGGAAGAGGAGATCACCAAAGCTGAAGAAAAAGCGGCCCAGGCTCAGGCTATTATTGATGACCTTCAATCAAGCGAAGCTTCGAGATCAGATGAAGAAGAAGATGCTGATGATGAGGATGCCGAGGGAGCTTCCGAAGAGGGAGGTGATGCCCCCGAGGCCTAGACTCCTGTTTTTGTTTCTTGTTTACGTAAGCCTTCGGGCTCTTTTTGTATTCACACTTAGGACCTTTGGGTCCTTTTGATGTACAACTTTTGGCCTTCGGGCCTATCAATGAAATGATTTAGTGTTTCTCATCTTAAATGCTAGTTTTTGCTCGAACTGAACACTTAGAGTAAATGAAACCGATGCAGACTTAGAATGACGTCTCGTTCTCGAGTCGATGCATTTACAGTGCAACTTTGGAGTGCAAGATTATGGGAACAAAGAGATATAGAATCATATTTCATTGATAATATCAACGAGCCAAAATCAGCCTTTTACATAAAGCCAAGTCGACGTAAAAAAAAAATCGACAATATGCCACTATCGGGCATAATTACAATGTACTAATCTATTTCTAGTGTGTCAGTCTCCGGTTGTCGAATATATAGACTTCGGTTGGGAGGCTCAGTATCGATCTCGGTTGCAACCCGCCTCTTACTCCCCCTAGTGTTCGGATGTTAATCTTGATGAAGATCCGAGCATTGGAAACCGTTTTATCCGCTTCCTGAAAAGGTCAAGCAAACTAAAACGAGGAGCAAGTTAGTACATTTCGACCGAAGCCCTAGGAGTGTCTTTAGGCTCGAGGCTATGGGTAAATTTAAAAAGATTAAGAAATATTTACCTCGATTAAAAGTAGTACCGCTTTAAATTGGAAATGTTCTAATTTAAGGGTTCGGGCACACCTTGCAGATCTTCAATTTGATAAGACCCTTTCCCAACAATTGCTCTGACTTTGTAAGGTCCTTCCCAGTTTGCGACGAGTTTTCCTCCGTTCTTTTCCTTCGTTGATTGGTTCGTAGCCTTCATCACATAATCGCCAACTTTAAAATCTCTAAGTTTGGCCTTCCTATTGAGTTATGCCTCGATCTGCCTCTTTTGTGATACTAGCCGAACCAAAGCCAACTCTCTTTTCTCCTCGAGCAAGTCCAACTCTATGTGCATGGCTTGCTGATTCGCATCCTCGATGGTGTGGGCATACCTAAGACTTGGTTCGCCCACTTCCATAGGGATGAGGGAATCCATCCCATAAGCAAGTGAAAAAGGGTTTTCCCCGGTGCTGTTCTTTTCGGTCGTTCGCATGGCCCACAATACACCTGGCAACTCCTCGGGCCAAGAACCTTTCTTCTCACCGAGCCTTTTCTTGATATTCTCGATTATCACCCTATTTGAAGATTCGGCTTGACCATTGGCACTTGGATGATAGGGGGTCGATGCAATTCTCTTGATTCCTTACTGCTTGAAGAAATCAGTGATGGCTGCTCCCATAAACTGCTTACCATTGTCGCAGGTTATTTCCCTTGGGACACCGAACCTGTAGATGATGTTTTTCCTTATAAAATCGATTATGTCCTTTTGTTTGACCTCGGTGAGAGCTATTGCTTCCACCCACTTTGTAAAGTAATCGGTTAACACTAGGATGAACCAAACACCACTTTTTCCCTTTGGTAAGGGGCCAACAATATCCATGCCCCACTTCATAAAGGGCCATGGTGACACGACCGAATGCAGAGGTTCGGCTTGTTGGTGAATCATTCGTGCGTGGCATTGGTACTTATCATATTTTTGCACGAAGGCCTTTGTATCTGCGCTGATAGTAGGCCAATAGTACCCAGTTCTAAGTAATTTGTGCACCAGCGACTTTTCCCCCGAATGATTGCCTCACTCTCCTTCGTGCACCTCGGCCATCACGTACCTTGCTTCGTCTGGAACCAAGCACTTGGCCATCGGGCCGCAATACAATCTTTTATACAAATTACCCTCGATCATATGGTATGAAGCCGCTTGGGTCCTTAACTTTTTTGCCTCTCTCTTATCTTGAGGGAAAATCCCCGAGTCGAAGTAAGAGATAAACGTACTCCGTTAATCCCATTTGTGGTCCACCGAGTTGACCTGCAATTTCATCTCTCTCATCTGCGCAGATAGCAACTGAACCACTGAATCAGTCCCCGAGTGCGCTTCATCTACCGCCGAGCCTAAGTTTGCTAAGGCATCGGCTTCGGTATTTTCCTCTCGAGGCACTTGTTTTATTTTCTATTCTTGGAATTGGGCTAAAATCCTCTGTGCTCGGTCTAAGAATAGCTACATCCTGGGCTCCCGAGCCGTGTATTCACCGAGCACTTAATTTACCACCAGCTGTTAGTCGCATCTTAGCTCAATTCTTTCCACCCCCATTTCTTTGGCTAACTCCAAGCCTGCTAAAGCCGCTTTATATTCGGCCTCATTGTTGGTCACTTTTTTTAGCCGAACTGAGTGCCTGATTTTCTCTCCGGTAGGTGCTTTCAACATTATGCCTAATCCCGAACCCTTGGAATTAGTTGCCCCATCAGTGTGAAGTATCCATAGCCCTGAAGCTATTCCTTTCGACATTGAGTTCTCCTTTTCGGCTTCGGGTAGGATCCAAACACTAAAATCAACTACGGCTTCGGGTAGGATCCAAACACTAAAATCAGCTACGAAGTCAGCTAAGACTTAGGATTTGATGGCTGTTCGTGGTTGATAAGTGATGTCGTACTTGCTCAATTCTACTGCCCATTTTGATAACCCCTCCGATTACTCAGGTTTATGCAATATACTTCTCAAGAGGAAGGTTGAAACTATTGCTATTGGATGACATTGGAAGTAACGTCATAGTTTCCGAGCATTAACAATTAAAGCAAGTGCTAGTTTTTCCAAGTGAGGATACCTGGTCTAAGCATCGAGGAGTGTCTTGCTCACATAGTAGATGGGCTGTTGCTTGCCATCTTCTTCCCGGACCAGCACAACGCTGATTGACACCTCGAACACAGCCAGGTAAACTAGCAAAGTTTCGCTATCTTTTGGCTTGGCGAGCAGCGGCGCATTAGCCAGATAGCGTTTCAATTCCTTCAGCGCTTCTTTACACTCTGATGTCCATTCGAAGTGATTATTCTTCCTCAGGACAGAGAAGAATTTGTGGCATCGCTCCAAGGACCTTGAGATGAATCGACTCAAAGCAGCGACTCGGCCAGTTAAGCGCTGAACTTCTTTCACCCCGCTCAGCTCTTGGGGAATCTCTTTGATAGCCTTGATCTTATCTGGATTGGCTTCGATCCCTCGTTCAGAGACAATGAATCCTAAGAATTTGCCCGACCCTACGCCAAGGCACACTTCTCAGGGTTCAATTTCATGCCATATTGCCTCAGAACAGCAAAAGCTTCCCTCAGATGATTCACATGATCCTCCATCCGAATCGATTTGATGAGCATATCATCTCGGTAAACTTCCATAGATTTGCCAATATACTCCTTGAACATGCGACACACTAGTCTCTGGTATGTCACCCCAACATTTTTCAAACCGAAGGGCATCACTTTGTAGCAAAAAGTACCTCGGTCAGTGATGAACGAGGTCTTCTCTTCGTCCTTCGGGTCCATGAGGATTTGGTTGTAACCTGAATAAGCATCCAAGAAGGTTAACAGCTTATGTCCAGCCGTGGAGTCTATTAACCTATCTATTTGAGGCAATGGGTGGGAGTCTTTGGGGCAAGCTTTGTTTAGATCAGTGTAGTCTACACACATCCTCCACTTGCCGTTTTTCTTGGGCACGATGACTACATTAGCCAGCTATTCGGGATACTTCACCTCCCTTATGAAACCGTACTCTTCCAGCTTCGTGGCTTCATCTTCGATTGCTTTCTTTCTGACCCCGGAGTGAGGTCTTTTCTTCTGTTTCACCCCGTGTGAATTTTGGGTCTATATTCAGCTTGTGGGTCATGATCTTCGGATCGATACCAACCATGTCTAAATGAGACCAAGCAAAGCAATTGTTATTGGACTTCAAAACTTCGATGATTGCTTTTTTCGACTCTGGGTCCAACTCCAAGCCGACAAATACTTTTCTTTCAGGAAAATCTTTCATCAATGTGAAAGATTCCAATTCTTCAATTGTTGAATCCTCGGCTTTCTGTTTTCAAGGCTCTTGAATGCAAAATGGGATCTTTTATGTTTCTCTTCGGGGATCCTCGTCATTTGACCTCGATTGCATTGGTTGCTATTTCTTTGGCCCGATCGGGGCGAATCCACTCTTCAACGCAACCGAATAGCACTCTCTCGCTACTCGTTGCTCTCCTTTTATTGATCAAACTCCCCATGGGGTAGGGAACTTGATCACTTGATGGAGAGTGGATGGGACAGCCTCCATGCAGTGTATCCATGGTCTACTGAGGATCACATTGTATGCTATGTCCTCGGGCAACACTTGGAACAGTGTTTTCCTGCTAACTTCTTCAGCAAATGTTTTGAGTGTGATTTCACCCAAAGTTTTCTCCGTGGAATTGTTGAAGCAAGTTAGCACTGTTGCCTTGGGGATGACGTCCCCTTTGAGCCACATCTTCTTAATGGCCCCGTAGCTAATTATATTGACCGAGCTACCGGGGTCAATCAGGACTCATTTGATGTCCAAGTCGTTGATCCTCAACATGATGACCAAGGCGTCGTGATGAGGGAACATCATCCCATCATAATCGTCATCATCAAACACAATATCTTTACCCGAGCCTCCCACTCGAGTTCTCTTTTCCGTTGTGATCGAAAACTTGGCGAATTTCTTTGCAGCTGTAAAATTCACCCCGTTCACCTCTGATCCCCCAGTGATAACGTTTACAACTCTCTCGGAGGTGGAGCCCGAGGTGGTTGTCCATCACCTCGGTTCTTGGTGTAGTTGTCTGAAACGACCTCGGTCAGTCGTTTCAGAAGTTAGGACTCCGATTGGCGTGCTAATAATTTTAAAATATTTGTAAGGTCCATTGAGACTTATCTATAAAATTTGAACTAAAACAGACCTCGTTTGGTAGGCATCGGAAGAAGGTTTCAGTTTTTATTGTCGATAAATATTAAAAAGAGATTTTCGAGCTTGGTTTTGGCGAATGAGCTCCGATTCGAAATCCGAAAGCGCCGTTAGGTTCGTATGATTATTGTGACTTTTGTAAACTTTCGAAAGTGAATTTCGATATTGTTCGACTAGTTTCCGCTAAAATGCCGAAAGTTAAATAATTTGACCTTTTTCTATTTTAATTCGCATCTTGAGTTTCGGGAACCCGATTTGATATCCGCCTTCGCGAGTATGCTATATATATTTTGTAAAACTGGTATGCAAAAGTTGGAATTATTTTGAATATCATAGGGTACCGTTTTAATTTTTGTTAAGAAAAGAAATTATTAAAAAAAAAGAAAAAACATAAAAAAGTCAAAAGTAAGGCGGTGGCTTCTAGCTACCCCTTAGCTTAAAATTTTCAGATCAAAACGAGAAAAGCAGAGAACGAGAAAACTAACGAGAGAAAGAAAAATGCCAGAAAATGAGAAAAGAGCCGGAGAAAACTAGAATTTTTACCCTGAAACATTCAGGTAATGATCCTAATATATTATTTGAGTTTATTACGTGTGTTTGAATATATTTTAACGGTAAATCTTAGAATATTAGACATCATTTTAATAAGTTCAATTAATAGTTTAAAGGGTCAAATGGACACCGATAATGAAATTGATTATATATTCGTACTCAGTGAGTTATGGACAACATATAAATGTAATTTATTTAGGGTTTGGTTATGTGACCATAAACCCTATACATAGGCCTGGCCTGCGTATTGCGTATTCGAATAGGGTATCAGGTTCCTAACCAGATTGCCCTTAGATGTGAGGAATGAAGCCTTTAGCCTAAATTGATATATTTTTCTGCTTATTGAATAGAATGGGATCGTTTGGCAAGGGAACCAAAGGATAAAGCGGTTTTTGATTAGCCGTACTAACTTTTGGAAGAGGTAAGTGTTTATATCCATTTCTTTGGAGGCACCTGGCCTCGTGGATTTTCTACCACGTGTTCTTTACGTGTGTAGCTTCCGATAGGCGTACTCCTTACGCCTTAGCTTTGGATTTACATTGTATATGATATGTTATGTCCTGTTGTTGGTATTGCATTGAGGATCTGAGCATTGTACTCTGGCTGTGAGTTGGCATCTACTCCCCGGCTGTCGATGAGGGTCCCGCGCCGGTGAAGGGTTATTATTGCATCACATTGCATTCATATGCATTATATGTCATTCATATGCATTACATTTTATATCATATTAGGTGTAGGAGTATTCCGCCCCAGGAGCAGGAGTATTCCGCTCCATTGTATCATATTGAGGGCATATGGATTCCGTCCCAGGAGAGTGCAGGAGTATTCCGCCTCAGCTTTACATTATATCGGGTGCAGGAGTATTCCGCCTCAACAGAGTGCAGGGGTATTCCACCTCTGGTTTATATTATATCAGGTGCAGGAGTATTCCGCCCCAGGAGCAGGAGTATTCCGCTCCAGTTGGTTATCCGATTGGATTCCCCTCGAATGCGGTAGTATTCCGCTTCGACATGGGATGACGGGCACATGTGACCCTTTGCATCAGATTTCATTTCATTTCATCTCATTTCATTTCATTTCATTTTCATACCATTGTGTAGACTTGTGGTACATAACTACGGTTCTGTTATACATGCATTGCTTATTTGTTGATATGTTTCTGGCTCGTATTCCTGGCTGAGTTTAAGGTTTCATACGTGTTTCTAATTATTATCTGGCTCTGCCTTTTTGTAATTTAAATAAGAGGAATTGGGTTTATCTGTTTCTTTTCTCCCTGGCTAGCTATCCTATTCTTTGAGGTGGCTAGTCTATCCCACTTATTGAGTCCTTTTGACTCACCCTTGTTTGTTGTTGTTTCTCGTCTATCTATTTTGTTTCGGCAGGTTCGCTCCAGGATTGAGTTCGCCACGTTGTAAAGGACCGAAGACGACTTCAGCTGTCAGGGTGAGCCAACTTTTATTTCGGATGAACACCAGTTTATTGGTTATTATTTCAGTTGCATTTTGCTCCCTTCAGGAGGTATTTGTCTTCTTTTGTACCATTAGATGTTTAGTCTGGATAGCTCTAAACCTAGTATGTTGGGTAGTCAGCTATAATTTCTTTTGTACAGCTTAGAGGTATCAGTATGTCTGTGCTTTTTTTAAGTCTTGTCCTTATTTGTGAATTATTATATTTATTTTCCTGATTTAATTGGTAAGGGTTCGCCCGATGGGTCTAGGGGAGGATGTCAGGTGCCCGCACGGCCTAACCGGATTCTGGGTCGTGTCATTGTCTTTTCCTTTGTCGGTAAGGAATTCAGTCAACACACTTTTTTCAACAAATGTGCCAACTCGAGGCGCAGTGCTTTGCAGTCCTCGGTTCGATGGCCATAATCCGCATGGAACTCGCAGTGCAAATTTTGAACTCTTTTGTTTGCTGGAGTTCTCATGTCTTTGGGTATTCTTACCCCGGCAGTTCCCTTGACTACGTTGACCAGCTCCGAGGTCGATATATCAAAGTTGTAGTCAGGGATCCGAGGCAATTCTTTATTTTTTGAGACCGAAGCTGGGCTTGAGAAATTTCTTTGGTTCGAGCTAGGCTGAACCTTTCCTCCGAGCCGTTGGCTTACATATGGGCTTACAAACGAGTTTCCAAAGGAATTTCCCAACCTTTGGCTGACAGGCTGCCTCGTGGAGGTGTAGGGCTCGTACCTCTCTTTCGAATTTCCTCGCGACGCCTCGGCGCGATACGAGGATTCACCTCAGTTCTTATAATTATGACCTCGGTTTTTAAACTCGGCTTCCTCCAGCCTTATCTTGGAGTAAGCTCGTTTGTGCAAATCTTCCCACTTTAGAACTTGATACTGCTGAAGCTCTTTTCGCAACTCAGTGGCAGCGTCAGAGTTGCGAACATTGATATCCTTTGCAAATGCCATGATGGCCAAGGTATCATCCATTTGAGGCAGCTCCATGCGCTCAGCATGAAAACGCTCCAGGAAGTCTTTAAGTGGCTCACCGGGCTGTTGCTTGGCTTCACAAATATCTTCCTTCCTTTGGAGGATCTTTTGTGCCCCTGTGTGGGCCTTAACGAAGGCGTTAACCATTTCCTTGAAGGTGGAAATTGACCCCGCTGGTAGGCGCATGTACCAGCGTAGCGCTCCTTTCTCCAAGGATTCGCCAAACTTTTTCAAGAACATTGACTCGAGCTCTATTGCCGTTAAGTCATTGCTCTTCACCATCGCCATGAACTCCCTTACATATTCTTTGGGATCGGTGGTCCCATCATACTTCTTTAGGAAGAGGAGCTTGAAATTTTTGGGAGTTGGAACTGGCGCTGCTTCGAGCTTGAATGGCAACTCCCTGTATTGATCTATGTCAAGCTCATCCTTGGTCTTGGTTACCCCGGGTACGCTCTCGAGGCGCTTTACTACGCGCGCCTCGATGCGAGCCTCGAGGCGGGCTTCAATTTCTCCGGTCAACCTCTCAACATCAACCGAAGGTGTAGTTTCAGCCACGGTGGGAATCGTCCCGAAGTGTGGCGTTGTGCTCGGTATATTTCCCGAACCCCCAGATGTGGCACCATTTTGAGGTCCCCCTGTTATCGCGCCCGTAGGAACGAAGAGCAGGATGCCTCCATTTGGAACCACAGGCTGAGCGCCATTCCTCGCCTCTAACGAGGCGCGGAATTCGACGTTGATGTGAGCTTGCTCATCCTTTCGCTTTTGAAGAGCTCTTAACGAAGCAACAACGAAAGCTTGAAAGACTTCAGTCGTCATTGGAGATGAAAACTGTTGGTTGGACGGAACGTCAGTCTGATCATCAAGATTCCTACTGCTGTCAGCCATATCGTCGTTAAAAGATTATGGGCTTCAACGAAAAAGAACGTTTAACTTTGGAACAAAGCGTTTCTGCTTATATCCCTACAGACGGCACCAATTTGTATTGGCCTAAATTAGTTTAGGATCACAAATCGAATTTCGGTTGGAATACAAGCAAATCTTCGTATCAAAGTCAAGAAAATGCCAAGAATAATCACAAATGCGAGAAAATAATGTGATTTCAATATGTTGCAATGAGTACAAAATTTTTTAGAGTTTCTATATATATTTCTGAATACGTACAATGTAAAATGAAACGCTATTTATAGACATAAGAGCTTGCCCCATGTTCTCCATGACTTGTTCGTGGCCCAACCCACGTCTGGAGCATTTATGGATGAAGATAATGGGCAAAGTAGTGGACTGAAGTGGTGGGCTGCAAAGTCGCTTGACCGAGGCGCTTCACCGAGGTTCAAGTATGTGACCTCGGTGGTAGGGTCTTGCTGCTCGACCGAAGTGACTGTTACCGAAGCTCAACTTATAGCTCGCTTTCGGTGATGACCTCGGTATCTGACTTCGGTGATCCACTCACTTACTTCGGTTTCTAGTTTGTCATTACGTACTCGGTTGCCATTAGATCATGTTGCCGAGGCGGCTCATAGTGAGCCGATTTTTACCCAATACAATAATGCAAATTTTTTTATATAACTGGTGACAAACTATTTTGAGAAAAATTAAAGTTTTGTGCACTGACAATGTATATAATTTTTTATACTATCATGTCACACTACATATTGTTGTAGGTGGCCTACCTTATGTAGAAAAAAATTAAACTCTCTTGATTATATTAATCTCTAGTTTATTCTCTACACCACAATATAGTAGAGGATATTATATTTATTTATAATAACACACAAAGTGTACTTTAATTTTAACTAAAAAATCTATTATAATATGGTTTTCACTCAAATCTAACTAGGCATGAATTAAATAAATTACTACTTAATAATGAAACCTATTCAAACTAGGTATTCCATATCAATTTTGAATTATCTTTAACATTCTCCCTTATTTCAAAGTTGAATATGTCTTGTATTGGAGCACTTCTCTCCAATCTTCAAATTTGTTGATGTATTGGAGCACTTCTCTCCAATCTTCCAATTTTTTGATGTATTGGAACACTTCTCTCCAATCTTCCAGTTTGTTGATGCACTTCTCGCCAACCTTCAATTGTTGAAGCATTTCTCTTCAACTTTCATGTGTTGGAGCACTTCTCTCCAACTATCAATTTTGTTGATGCACTTCTCATCAACTTTCATTATTGAAGCACTTCTCTTCAACTGCTTTTTTTTTTTTCCGTTGAAGCACTTCTCTTCTACTTACCATTGTTGGTGCACTTCTCACCAACTTTCAATTCTGTTGGAGCACTTCTCTCCAACTACCAATTGATGATTCACTGGTAATCCACTCCTAATTCATGTTGATATACTTTGTCACCAATTCCTAATTATGTTAACTCACTTCTCCCTAATTTTAGAGAAGGGCTTCTTACTCTTGAGCTATATTGTTTGCTCCTCCTTCAACTTGGAAGTTATTTTCAATCTTTCTCTCATATTTTTTTTCTTGGGGTCTGGTGGTTGTTTTGGCTAGCGGGCAGCACATATTGGCGGTGCCGCCCACCAGCAGCGGAAGCTATTGTATCTCTACGAAGATCGTAGAGGCTCTGATACCAAGTAGAAAAAAATAAAATAACTCTCTTAATTATATTGATATCTAGTTTATTCTCTACACCACAATATAATGGAGGGCATCACCTCTATTTATAATAAGAAACAAAGCCTACTTTAATTTTAACTAGAAAACCTATTATAATATGGTTTTTTCACTAAAATCTAACTAGACATGAATTAAATAAACTACTTAATTATGAAACCTAATCAAATTAGGTCTCTCATATCAACTTTTGTAGAAAATATAATAAAAAATAATTCTCTTTGAATTTTATATTGATCTCTAGTTTATTTTCTACACCACAATATAATAGAGGGCATCACTTCTATTTATAATAACAAAAAAAACCTACTTTAATTTTAACTAGAAAATCTATTATAATATGGTTTTCACTAAAACCTAACTAGGCATGAACTAAATAAACTACTAAACTACTGAATAATGAAACCTAATCAAATTAGGTCTTCCATATCAACTTTGAATTATCTTTTAACACCTTATCCTTTAAAATCTTAACATCTACTAATATTACACAAAACATAAACTCATTTCAGAAATGTATTAATTAACTTCTCCATTAGCAAAAAAAAAAAAAAAAAAAAAAAAAAAAAAAAAAAAAAGGGGGTAGCGAGTTAACACATCAGCACATATTTTTCCTATTATCAAGATTTGACAAAATTTTACTGTAAAAGTCATAGGCAAAAATTTCATGAGAGACTGGAAATGAAAGTATATACCATCATAACCTTCCAAAACGCAATTATTACTCTGGTTATTTGTAATCTTTAAAATCTCCGCCCGAGCAGCTAATTGCCCATAGTTCAAATAACTGCATATATCATTAAAGTACAAAACAACCCATAATCAATATTTACCTTGTGATACTATTAATAAGACTAACATCTTAATTGGCACATTTTCTTTTCATATTGATCACCAGTTTAATTAAACTAGCTATTTTCTTCATGTGTAATTACTAATTCCACATACGACAATTTGTAGTATATATTAATTTCAGATCCGCACTGTTTTGGACCCACTAAAAAACGTTCCTATCAATAGTCATCTATAAAGAAAAAGTTGATCTGCGACTCAATGTACAACATACTCCCCGTCTCATTCTATGCAGTGTTTAATTTGGTACATAATTTAATAATAAAAAAATTATACTCTCTCTGTCCCAATTTATGTGTCACACTTTCCTTTTTGGTCTGTCCCAAAAAAAATGTCACATTTCCTTATTTGTCAACTATTTAATGCACTATCTCTATTTTACCCCTATTGGGCCCTACTTACTTTAAAAGCCACAAACAACTTTTTGATTACTACAATCTTCTCTCTCTTACTTTTTCAAGGGTAAATTTGAACATTTACAAAATCAACTTCTATTTCTTAAACTCCGTGCCAAGTCAAACACCGCCACATAAATTGGGACGGAGGTAGTAATTTGTAATTTAAAATAAGCTATAAAAATTTGTGTCTCTAAAAATTATTTCATAAAATTTAACTTTTTTTATATATAGGAAAATGACATTCTTTTTGCGATGGATCAAAAAGTAAATAGCGTCACATAAATTGACAGAAAAGAGAGTATATAAGAGGAAGACAAACCTGTGTACGTAGAGGTAATAATCTTTTGATAAAAGATGTTTGTCTTGAACGTAGGGTTCTCCATCTTCATTTTGAGGAGCCTTGGCAAACTCTTCCTTTGAGATGGCATACGCCATTTGGACTGAACCACCTCCAAGATCAATTGTTGCAGTGGTACTTTCATAGCTTTTACCCAGATTTCCCAATAGATAATTAATCGCGGCCTGTATATTTAATAAATTCCATACCACAAAGTTAAAATAAAGTTCAATTCTATATATATCTATTTAACAAAAAGGTTAAAACCTTTCATTTACCCTACAGTGTATACCACTATTGTACTTACCCACATGTAAGAACCTTCTTGATTTCCATCAAGAATAGCGACCCATTGATCTTTGCTATGGAATGTGCTTTCATTCTTGACTAAATCTCTCACCTATTAAATTGATAAGGGAAATAATTTTTAACAATAGTGAAGGGAGGAGAAATAATAGTGAATGATTTGTTATGATGGTAAGTATGTATACCGCTTGTAATATTTTTTCAGCTGCATTCCCTTTTAACATCCTCAGACCTGCTGTTGCCTGTAGTATTCATACCAAGAAATAAATTCAAGAAGCGGCTTTAACTATACCATTTATCATAAGCATAAACGATAGTAGTAATTAAATGCATAATGTATGATAAGTACTAAACACGTCGCATTATTCTATGTAAAAAAGAAAAGGAAAGGGTCGTTAGCATTTCCGATTTGAACCAAGGACTTAAAACTGGATAAAATCGAAACTATATTATCTTAGATTTTAAAATCGTACATGGCTATATAACTACAGTATTTTATATTATCATCATCTAAAATGTAACCATTCATATAGGTCCCATTACTTGAAAAATAAAGTAGGCGACCCGTCAAAATAAATTAATAAAGTATCATATACTAATAATTTAACATACTTCGTCTTTCCACTCAAAAAACTAAAACTCATCTTTCTTTATTTAGCTTCTCTCTATTATTGATGGTGAAATTAAATGGGATTATGGAAATATTTGTGTTTGTATGTTAAGGGTGGATCCATAACTTGATGGGTTGATCTTTTTTTCACTAAATACAATGCCAATATAAATTTACGAGCCAGATCAAATATAATATTTGCTGAAACTTTAGTAGGTTTACAAATATATTCATGTACTGGATATCCAATTAAATTCGTAACACACGTTAGCAAAAAAAAAAAAAATCCATTATGTGGTAGTACTAACCCCAAGTTCCAGGGGGGTATCAGGCTGCAACTCTTTGGGAACAGAACCTTGAGCTCCCTTTAGAAGGGGCCTTAGAGAGTTGGCTGCAGCCTTAGGATCGTCTGCATATGAACTAAGACCTGGATTTGTCTGCAATAAAAGAAAGAGATATCATAAAGATTCTAATACTGAAAAAAAATAAATGTAAAGAGAACGGTGTAATGATAGTGAAATATATTGGTACGTTTTGATAGACATCAAGATCTACAATCTATCTAATAATTAAATCTGGATTTACAAAAATTATTACGTGCGGAATAAGCTAAGGTACTAGAGTTGTGGTGCATAAAGTATTACAACTCATGAATTAGCATTTTGTATATTTGGTAATTGGTAGGTACTCAAATTCGAAAATAAATTATATTCCTGTATTTATATTTGCACCCTAGCTAGTGAGTGCATACCAGGTTATCATGCAAGCTCATACTGAACTAAAGTACTATATAACAAATTAATAATTAAAGAGACGTACCGTCATGTCAAACTTTATATCGTTGCCAATAGGAAGAAGTTCCATTTTCTCATTGAAACGATAGACATGAACTCTGCTGCCAGTACTTCCAGCATCAAATATAACTGCATACTTGTCTGATTCATGGCTCAAAAGATGCCTCCTCAAGGAAGTATGGCTTTGAGCTTCAACAAAAGAACTAAGGGGCAAAAGTATTGCCAAAGATATGAATAGAAACAGACTATATTGGTTCAGCATTTTGCCCCTTGCCCCTTTCAAAATCCTCTGCTGAAGCAAAATACAAAAGTTAAAGAGAGAATTATGTATATATATGGTTGCCTTTTGAGTTTCTAAACAGATTTAAGTTTTATATACTGACGGTATAAAAATAATTCGAGAGTGAGAGAAATAAGTATATGTTTGTGGGATAAAGGTAATGGAACAAATAATAAATCCCTTATGGGTCTTATATAGCCTCATCCATGTTAAGTCAAAGACGACTTGGCGCTCATGAATACTCCATGTGAAACTAAATTATACAATAAAACCTTATGAGTTATCTACCAATAAATATACTTTCCTCTAGAATATTATTAATCTTTCTCCACAATGAGATCGAAGCTTCCTTTTTATCCATGAATTAACACGCCATCATCTAGTCAAATTATTGCATTAGTGACTGATCCCATATTTATCATAAAATATATGGCCATCTGCTTATCGTTCTAGTATTATTATTTTATATTATTTTTGTTTTCTTTATTACTCCAAATTACAAATTGAGTATGTGTCAGTGGGTAATTTTACATATCAATGCAATTTTATCGACTTATAAGAAGTGATTATACGTAACTTAACAGTATGTGTCAGTGGGAATTAAGTTATACAAACAAATAGTGCAATAAGATTTTAGTATCTGATCGTGTAAAAAGAAAAAATACTTCGTTGATGTATATTAGTTAAATTATGTAACTTATTGTTAAGTTATTGTACCAATTTTGTTTGGAAAACTTGCCAAATTATATTACTTCATAAATCAACTTAACATGATGACAATTTTATACAGTAGTCGACTTGTAAAACTAACTATAATTGCTGTAGTGTGGGGTGGGGGTGCGGTGGAAGAGGAGCACAATCAGCGTTGAGTGGCATATATGGAACTTGATTTCCCATTCCAACTAGCTATGGAAGTTAAAGAAACTTGTTTTACTGTAAAAAGATCTTTTCAAAATTGTTTTTGACGAATCAAACACCTTGTAATCTCGCTACTCTTTAACATGTTCAGATGATCAAATCCCCAGTCAACTAGTTTAGCTGGATCAAATGTATGATGTTAATTATAGCTTATTTTATTTTACTATATTAATTACATGAGCAGGCCACTTTGAAATATATAATGCAGTAATACTTTATTTGACCTAACGCCTTGGCCAATTTGTAAATCTGGCACGCTTTATGCATTTCTCTTTTTAATCTTAAAATAGTATGGACAAAAGATGCAGAATTTCGTAGGGTAACGTAATTGCTTGCAACTTTTGGTGTATAGATATAAAGTTAATATCTGAATATCATACAGTAAATTACTCTACAGATTTGCAAATGTGACTTTTGTACACCATATAATAATGTAATAGAGGGTGTAAACATCCGGTACGGTGTGGATAAATATTTACCATAATAGAATCTTCAATAATTCTTATAACAAGAAACCGTTTTCTTTTTTCTGTATTGCTTGTAACAATTTTCTTATAAACTATATGAAGTAGTATATTTTCGAGTTGATTTCTACTTTGAAGTAAACTTTAATTTCTTTTTTTGGCTGGTTCCAAATAAAATAAAGGGGACAATGTTTATCATTCAAAGTTAAATAAGAGTTTTATCTAATTCAAGTTATATCTTCTTTCTTTTATTCATTATTTATCTATTTATTTTTGTTCTTACTTTGTTTTGTTGAAATTATTCTAAATAAAGAAGAAAGATAATTGTTGCACCCCTCGACTAAAGTTTTTAGTTCATTATCGAGAACAAACAAATATAACATAGACAGCTACAATCAGTTTGCAGTATTTAATCAACACTATTATGGAAAAAGAAAAATCAACATTATTATTATGAATAAGGATTATTTCAAATCGTCGGCTGCCTCCAAATGCATCTTCCAAACTGTATTTAGAGAGAGACATAAGGGAATTTGCATGATCCATGACCTGCCCAAAATTGCCAAACCAACCAAAAAGTTCATCACTTTGTAATTAGATGAACATAAATGAAATAATAAGTGAACCAAAATATAGGGATATTTCAAACAAGTTTTAACTTTTTTATACTAACTGCTTAAAATAGTTTTGCCACTAGCTCTTCACCTAAATGATAACTACATACAAGTAATTATTCATAGATAAATGAAACTAATTACCTTTTAAAAGAAGCAGGCAACTAATTGATATGGCATAACAGATTAAAATTCACGGATAGTGTACTTTTTTTTTTTTACACAATCAGTGAAGAGGTTAAATTTTAGTGTTGTAGTTATTGAAGATTTCTTTGAAAGCCAATTTTTTCTTGATTTTCCCTTTTCAATTCAATGTTTCTATTAAGAAGGAAAGTTTTGGGGTACTTACTTGGGTCAACAGTGGTTTGCACAGCAAGCCCATTGAAGTGACAAGTTTCACCATCTTTCTTAAACTTAGCCCAATAAGAGCTAAATGCATAGTTTGCATGAGTAACAAGAGAGACAGGTCGATAACATGTTTTTCCAGGAGCTAGTTCATCACAAGTCCCATTTCTCCTACATGCATACTCCAAAGCTTGTCCTAAATCAATTTCATTGGCAACTTCATGTGCCACCACACACCATAATTTTCCATGAAATGGTTCATTATTTTTTGGCTCTGGTAACTTGGAAAATTTATCCTCTAGAATCTGTCCTGTCAAGTCGATATCGTAAATTGGCCTACCAGTAGGATGTAACAATCCCCAATGCCTTTCAGTCCCTGGACCTTCCTTTAGATTTTCATCATAGAGTGAAAATAAAAATGTAGGTATTATTGATCCAGGACGAGCAGGTGTACCGGGAGGTGATTGTATCATTCTACGTACAAGATTTCGGTTGTATGTAGCTGCATTGTAAATATTAGCACCAATTTGATCATAGTCACCTGCATTAGGCCATCCAGTTTCTGCTATTGCTAATCGGATATCATAAAACCCTAACTTTTGCATGGCAAAAATAACTGAGTCAAGCATTTGATCCAAGAGGTTTGTGTAAAGAAAGCCACTCTTTGGATCAGTATAGGTTTGGTTTCCTTTAAATAGTGCAAAATCAAGATTAATGGTTGATGGATTTGGGGCCCATGAGAAATAAGGGTACACGTCAATAAAGAAGTAGGATTTTGTCCAATTCAAGAATCTCAACAATGGTAACAACAGTGAGTTTCTTGGAATATCTAACCTAAATTCACCACTTGAAGGGGGAAATGAGGTTTGTAATATGTCCATGGCTAATGGGGTACCAATTTTTATGTTGTGAATGTTATGTTCATCGATCGAATTCTTGATATTTCTCATGGCAGGAACAAGATCATACCATAAACTTTGATCATCCTTGTTGCTTAGAACTTCATTTCCTACTAGAATGTAACGAATCTTAGTGTTTGGATAATAAGCTAGAACGTTATCACGTACCCATTGGTTTGCAACTGATTGATTTGCAGCCACAATTGAGATTTGATCATTCGGAACCATGATTGAGACATGAAGATTAGTCCCCGATAATAATCTAAGTATCTCAGGATTTGCATCATAGAGCTTCACACGACTAACTTTCATGTTTTTCAAAAGTTCTATTGTTTCGTATGGAGATGGCAAATTGTTTCCTAGCCTTCCATAATTTACTCCAATCATGTTTGTAGTAAATGCATCTACAATAGAAAAAACAAAGAGGAAGTATAAGATACAAGAATGTCAACAGAGTTTAAGTTTTATGCAGTAGTATACAATTAGGTCATTTATGGTGTAATTCTATTAATTCTCAATAATTGTTACTTTAGAACCTAGTAAAAAATGATATATAATGTGCTATCACATAATTTAAACTATAGTTATAATATTCAAAAATTATACACTGCCACTGTATATACAACTAAAATTTATGCCGTAATTATTCAAGAAGACTTCAGGTAAATTTAAAGGACAATTTTTTTTTGGGGAATATGTACCTGAGAAAGCAAGATAAGAAAGGAAAGCAATGGCAAATATGAGTTTCCCCATGACTTTCTCTTTGAACATCTTAAGCAAATCCAACATTTTCAGCTAATTGGAATGCTTTTGGTGTAGTGACAATCCCAAATTTGAATGTGTTTTGAAGGGTGAAATGTGGGGGCTTTTATATTGGTCCGACTTAGAGGAATAGTTGAACTACCAGATATAGAATTTGTGTAAGTAACTAAGTGAGACAAAGACTGTGACAGTATTATCAAGAAAGTGCGAATTGGAAAGAATTAAATGCAAGAAAAAACAAGGTATGATTGTGGAAGTCTACTTTAAATAAATTGCAAGGCAAAGACTATGGGGTGTGAAAGAAGTGTAGGTAATTACTCTGCTCAGCATTCTATTACTATATACTTTAATATACTTCAAGTACATGGTCATTTATTTCTTTTGGTACGTACTTCATGTGTTATAAGTTGTGCGACATGTCCTTTAAGGAAATTATTATTAAAGTTGCATTATATTAGTCTAATTTTTGCTTTATCATTTTGAATCTAAAGTAATTCCAGTACATCTAAGGATTCATATATATATTTTAGAGATTTTTAAACAAATGGCTTGTCGGGGCAAATAGTTAAACAGTTGGCGAACTGTTATTTAATTAGGTTAATTTCTCTTTATAGTGCATATTAAGTTATGCATTTTTGTTTTCCAAAAAATTTCACCCGATGTCTCCAATATTGTCTGGCTCTGAGAGTTTGAACCCGTTTAAGACGGTTTTAGCAAAATTGACATCCGCTTGGTCAGTAGGTAATACTTCAAGTTACCTAAAAGAACGTGAGAAGAGATCAAAAATAAGTGTTGCCTAGGGAAGAATGTCAACGGCAAGTGCTGCCTAGGCAACACTTCAAGTTAGCTAGGAATGTGGATAGTATTCAAGGGTAAGTGTTGCATAAGTAAGTGGGGCCAAAAGCAAGTGGTGTCTCTTAGGTAGTATTTACGGAGTAAGGGAAGACGGTGATACGAGCATCATTTAAGAGTCATAAGGGTATTTCCGTCCGGAATTTATTCATTAAACCAAGCGAAGGCTATTTTTGTTAAACTACTATTACGGGGATCAAAAATGCAAACCAGCTGCCCTAATGTCATGGTTTCCGAAAGGATTTTTTACACAAAATATACAAATTTTACCCTTAATTACAAAAAAAATAGCAATATTTCTCTACGATGCATAATATTATTTTTCTAACACATTTAACAATAATCAAACACATTTCACTTTCACTTTCCATTTTTTCCAAATTAAAAATTCTCTCACTTACTCACTCTTTCTCCCATCACCCCACACCCACCCCCACCACCCCAACGTCATAACCCCACCCTAACGCCATCACCACCACCCCACCACCATTACCCCCACCACCCCAGCGCCATCACCCCCTCCCCGTTCAAAGGCACCACTGCTAGATGTGCCAAAGATGTGAAAACATAGAATAAATGTACTTCTTATTGCCCCTGTACTTCAGTCCATCTCTCCTTTTCTTTTGGTACATTTTTTTTGTTTTTTAAGTCCTAGTTTATGGGGTCTATTGTAAAACAATGTTTCCATTCCAACATACTAGGAAAACAGTTTCTACTTCTTCAAGTAGTACTGATCTGGTCTTCCTACTTTCAAACTTGATAAATCACAGTAATGAGGTCCAAAGAGTTGCAACTCATATTTACAACTGCTAATCCCGTGTTTACTTGTCAATCCTCAAAAGCTGTCTGCAAGATTAAAGCTGATATCAGTCTACTTTTAATTATAATGCGTGACTCTATAAATCGTTGGAATTCCCTGCCTACTTGCAACATGTGATTCTATTACAGCTTTGGTTTGCTCTGTTCCCCCCTTTACTAGTAGATTCACCTGAGGTGCCCAAAATGGCGAGGGCAAATTATATGTTTTTATTTTCTTCTATATGTTTAATCTGTCTGCTTCTTGCTTATGAAAGTTGGAAAATATCGTCAACAGTTAGATACGGTGCTGCAGAAACAGTTGAAATGGTACAGAAACAGTTAGATACGGTGCTGCAGACACAGTTGAAACGGTGCAGAAACAGTTAGAAATAGTTGAAATGGTGCAGAAACAGTTGGATACGGTGCTGCAGAAACAGTTGAAACGGTGCAGAAATAGTTAGAAACAGTTGAAACGGTGCAGAAATATTAGATACGGTGCTACAGAAACAGTTAGATACGGTGCTGCAGAAACAGTTGAAATGGTGCAGAAACAGTTAGATACGGTGCTGCAGAAACAGATGAAACGGTGCAGAAACAGTTAGATACGGTGCTGCAGAAACAGTTGAAACGGTGCAGAAACAGTTGAGATACAACGAGATACATCGAGGATGGGATGAGGAAAAGTGATATTGGGGGAAATGATAGGAATAAAAGTGAAATTGGGGGAAATGGTGGGAGGAAAAGTGAAATAGGAAGAAATGGGAGGAGCAAAAGTGATAGTGGGGGAAATAGGAGGAAGAATGTAAGGGTTTGGTAGGTTATGGGAAAATATTGTTATGTTTTTGCTATGTTTGTAACTATCTTGTGTTTTTCTTTATATAGGGTAATTTTACTAAAATATTGCTATGTTTGGTAATTAAGCTCTAAAACTTGTACTTTTATGTAAAAAAATCCTTTCCGAAACGACCCTCGGGCCCTCGGCTAAGGGAGAATTACACAACTATAACACCTTAGGCAATAGTTTGCCTAACTAACCTCGCTTAAAATGGTTTGAAAGAATGGCCTCCACTAACTTTAAGTAAGTACATTATCCGTGGCAGCACTTGACCTTTTATAACTTGAAGTGCTACCCGCGGACGGAAATACCTCTACGAAAATCTTATATTGACGCCCGCATCGCGCTATCCCTTTTAAGTTAGTGTTGCCTCCATGGTAGCACTTGACCTTTTATCTCTTTCAACATTCTCCCCATATAACTTGAAGTGCTATCTTGCAGTCAACACTTGCCCCTTATATTTGCCGAAGAGGCAGCACTTGTCAATCCCTTTTAAGTAAGTGCTAACCCGTGGTAGCACTTGACTTTTTATCTCTTTCAACATTCTTCCAGATAATATGAAATGCAACAACCCCAGGCACCATTAATATTATATTTTCCAAAGAGGCAGTTTATACCTTGAAGTGCTGCACCCGTAGTAGAACTTATCAATTTATAACTTGAAGTGTTGTCCTCGAGGCCATTTTGCTAAACTATTTTTAAGTGAGGACAAAAAATCATAACCAGAAATAAGGGGTACATGTAGTGAAATTTTTTGCTCGGCTAGTAAGGAGGGAAATTTACATATTAGTCTGGCGTCATTTGTACATTTTTGACCCCATAATGAAAAATTCTTACTTTTTTGCTTCAATCGCCATACTTTAGTACAAGAATCGACTGACGATCCCCGCGATCGTCAAGAATTTTTGAACGAAAATCGGGTGACATTGAGGAACTACCCCTCGGGGCCTAGCAATTGAGATAAAAGTTAAAGAATTTTCTTCTGGGGCGAAAAATATGACGACAATGCCAGAGGTGTCTACTAGGGGCAAGAACTTGGTACATTTCATATGAATTGAAATTTGGAGGCCCAAAAGCTATTTGAAAATATAAAAAATTTCACCGCGTGCCCTCCATAAGGAGTGATTTGCAAAAATGCCTGTGCTAAAAATTATTTTAGCAAAATACGCTTCTTCGACCGGAGCCAAGACTTCAAGGCAAAAATCTTGTAAGTCTTGGCAATTGCCAAAGCTTCAAAGACAAGTATTGTTTTGCCAATGCTTCAAGTTATATGGCGAGAATGCAGGAAAAGACTGGAAGAGACAAATTTTGGCAATTGCCAAGATTTACGACCAAGTGCGTCAAGTGTTGCTTTTTGCCAACACTTTAAGGGTAAGTGTTGGCAAATAGATAGGGGTCAAAGGCAACTCTTGGCCTTTGTCAAGACTTACGACCAAGTGCGGTAAGTATTGCCTTTTGCCAAAACTTGAAGGATATGTGTTAAAAAATAGAGAGACATAAAGGCAAGTCTTGCCCACGACCTAAAACCTTGACAGGGGTATTTCTGTCCGGATTTTATTCATTAAACCTTAACGGGAGCATTTTTACAAAACATCTGTTAGCGCGTGCAAAAAGGCAAACCACTGCTTATGGTGTCATATTTTTGCAAATTCGCCTTAAAAATAGGGTGGTTTACAAAAATATCACAATATGTGCTAGTTTGAACTTGATATAAAATATACCCTTGCGGACATAAACTTAATTTATTCTACTAGTGCCTAGTAACTAGTAGTTCCTTCGTTGATTTCTTGGGGTTTTGGGTTTTCTACTCTGTATCTAGTACTCGTTTAGGGCCGGCAAATTTACATTGAAGTTTTTGCACGAATTACACTTTTGGAGCTGCTGCTATCATTTTAACGTTGTAAGAGAAGTCTTGTGAAAATAGGCCCCATCAATAAAGTTTATGGTGACGCCAGACCTTATCGCCAGTTCATTACTAATAAAAAAATTTGGCGATCGCCGAGAAATTTCTTACATGGGCCATTTTAGTAAGACATTTTCTATTTATGCAAACCACCAAGTTAACATTAGCTCTCTATGTTAAAGACGACTACTCAATTTTCAGATCTCGAATTTCTAATCCTCTGATTAAGAATGAAAGAGTCTATACCCCTCTAGCACAATCTTTAGTGGTTTATTCTGTCGTACAAGATGACAATATTTACATTTTTGTTTATTTCAAGCAGAATAATACTTCTTCATATTTGAATTCATTTACTTAGCTAGCGTTTGGACATAGATTTCCAAATATTTTTTGGATGAAGTTTGATATAAAAATGAAAAAGTGTTTAGACATACTTTTTGGGAACAAATTTTTTGGCTCAAAAGAACCTTTGAGCTCTTATGGAAATGAAATTTGATGGGTAAATGTTAGTTTTTCGCCCAAAAACAGCTCAATACCAGTTTTGGGACAAGTTTTGCTCAAAAAGTATAAACAAATATTTTTTGGCCCAAAAACTCCCAAAAATTGCCTCAGAAACTATGTCCAAACGGGAGCTTAATGTTTGAAATTTATCCCTGAGGATATTCTCCTATAATCAAAACTCACTTACATAGCATGTTGTTTGTTCTTTTAATATATTTCATAATGTAACTACTATTTATCAAATATTTTCAACTCTACAGTTCCATATATATCACCGTAGAATGAAGAGACACGGCCAGCTCTAAAAGGATACAAATAACATGCTCAAACATTTTTTTTATAATATATACATATATAAAATCATAGATAATCAATTAACAAATGTTATGTACTTATCATTTTTGCCGTCCAATTCAAATTTGACCTAAATTACGTAGTTGACCTGAACTTTTGGATTACGTATATATATATAAATTACCAAAAAAAAAAAAAAAATACTTATAAATTATGCAAACTACAGCAACCGTTAATGTGACATTTTATGCATTTTAATAATAGGTAAGTAATAAACAAAATAATAGTAATGATTATGACAAATTCCATGGTTATTATTCTCCCTAGCTTTCCTTCAATCATGGCACTTCTCTTGCCATAATCACTTTAATTACGGCCTTTACATTGACAAATATATGATCGATTTGTCCAGCATTATACTCCCTCCGTCCCAAATTAGTTGTAACTTTAGCAATAATTATTTGTCCCAAATTAGTTGACACTTTAGGATTTCAAGACTAAAATTGTTAGTCTTTTCCAATTATACCCTCAATAATTAAAAAAATTCTCAACAAAATATAGTAGTCAAAACATTAAATAGGGTTAACATAGTAAACTACACACTCTATTTAATGGTTTTCTTAATGGACGTGAAAAAGCTAAAAGCGACAACTAATTTGGGACGGATGGAGTAATTGTCAGTGGTTGCCAATAGATTGATCAACTTATTCCGACCTATGTACACATTATCCATTCATCAACTGCCGCATGTGTCATGATTAACTTATACATGTGATCTTATGCTAGAACCAAATATTGTGTAGTCAAATCCTCTTCTTTTTTCTTTGAAGAATAATAATAAAGGGAGATCATTTTACAGAAAGAAATATCATAATCAAGGGCTTGGAGCCCATACAAACGAGAATATCTAAGTATGGATACACCCCTGTCGTGGTCTATTTTAAATTTGCAAGATCACATGTTATTGCATTGAAGAATTTTAAGACAGGTAATAGGTTAGGTTTGTGTTCTGCAAGAAAACTATTGTATCGTTTCAAGACATATGTCAGGGCCCCATTTGATACTACAACTACTAAGTAAGTAGTACTACTTTCAGATCTTAGTTTAGCAACATAGTAGTTAGAATATGAAAATGACTTTTGATAGAGATATCAAACTAAGATTCACTTCTCTTGATTTCAGATATGCTTGGGATGTGGCATAGCTTGCCATGTTAATTATAGCAAATTACGTGCTCTTTTTTGTTTTGTCCATTTAATTAACTTTTGAGTTTATGTCATTACATCATTATATATGTTTAGTAATATTCCTGATCTTGAATTTGTCACAGATGGATTATTTTAGTTTTTATGATACGTATAGAATCAACTAATCCAGGCTAAGATTGAAGAAAGTGATAATGAGCTTTATTAGTCGTGTTTGAGTCCTCAGTTTAGAGGAACCTATGGTATGAAATGCTACTTCTTAATGGCTTTATGTGCCACGAATTTAAATGGAATTTTTACACTCTATACCCATAAAATTTAAGGTATTTATAAGTCATACCCATTACAAATTATACTATTCATAAAACTAAAAGTATTTACCCAACCTACCCATTTATTATTGTATACCTTTGTTATGCCTTATATGCGTATACCTTTAAAGTATACTGCATAAATTATGGCCTTATAGGTGTATACCTTTAAAATATACTGCATAAATTATGGTATACAAGTCTGGAGGGATATTTATTACTGTATACCTTTGTTATGCTTTATAGGTATATACTTTTATGGTATACTGCATAAACTATGGTATACAAATCTGGGTGGGTAGAGTGGGTAAATAATTTAGTGGGTAGGTTGGGTAATATTTGAAAGTAGTGGATAGTGGCTATAATTATTTTAGGTTTTGTGGGTATTTTTGTAAGTGTCCCAATTTAAATTAATCGAGTCAATGAATAGTATATATCGAATCGCAGATAGTTAGAAAAAGGAAAAAGCTTATTATGTGTTGGGAGCATGTATAAATCTTAAATCATAAATTTACTACTAGACGCGTGATCTAAATTAAAATCATGAATTCGCTATAAATTATTCGCAACAGAAGTATGCAGAGATGTGGTATTGTTCCTTCTATCCTCTTGCAACAACAGGGAATGGGAAATGTGGGGACTGGAGAAAGGGAAAGGAGGCAAGGTGGAGAAACTTCTCTTGATAAGGACATAATGTTACATCAATTAATAAGAAGTTGGCAAAAGAAGGGACCAACAAACAAAAACAATAAGAAGAAATTTTAGTTGCTAGCCAGTACTAGCCATTATAGTTGCTCAATCTAAAACCATTACTTTCCATTACATCAAGAACTTGACCTAGAATCCCCTGTCATTATCATGCCAAGAGTAGATTTATTTGTCTTCAACTAATTCTTGATCAAAAATTTAGAAGGTTTAACAAAAAGTTTCCATAACATGTGCAACCATACCGACCAATAAGAGAGAGATGGGGAAAAAAAAACTTTTTCAAGTCATACCAAAATATCTTGCTCACCCCATGTGAAAATACAACTTCAATACCCAATCATACCACAAAGAAAATTCAAGAAAAGGCTAAACAAGGGCCTGTTTGACAGCTTAGATCCAGCAAAAATGTGCAAGTAAATATTTATAAATTCATAGAAATGTTATCCAGAAAAATAAGATATTTACTAGCATATATAGAATCCACAATATCCACAGTTCTTTTTTGACAAAGAAAATAAGTGAGAGATTGACAATTTACATCTACTTTCACTTCTAATGTACACAAATTTACTGGTTAAAATCCAATTTATCATCTTAATATTGTTTCACCAAGGGTGTGGCGAAATGGTATGAATTAACCCCTTTAGTGGATCTGTCTGGTATAAATTTATATTAGTCGAATAAGCGATATTGGTATACAAAATGCCTAAAAGCAAAAAGGACCAAACTCCATGCGAGTCTTTACTAACCATGTTGCCTTGTATCTCTACTCTACCTGTAAACACAACTTGTGGCAAACAGTGGAGAAAAAGATCAAATTTTGTAGTAACAAACTTAGTAGGAATAATATAGTGCATGTTTAAAGTAAGATCTCAAATCTATTTACATTAACTTTGTAAGACAAAAAAGAATTTAATACAATCATTTGTCTACCAAAACCACATTAAAGCTCTGCTGTCCAGCCTGGCTCCTTAAAGAATCCAATCAAACGAGACATATGAACTTAAGTCTGTCACAAGAAAAGAAAGATATGTGGAGACAAAAGTAAAAGGGTGTTAAAGAAGAAACCAATTAACCAAATAAATTTGCATCTTTGGTGATCCATGAAGGATGAAAACCGTGTGGGGTCTTGGCTTGATCTGTTAGCCCCAACATTCTGCACCATTTTGTCTTTGTTGCTTTACAAGAAAGTTTCTTGATTTTGCTTTTCTGTCATCTGCAATCTGTTGAATTAAAACTATCTGCAAATCCAGAAGGTTTTGAGGGTATGCTCGACTGTGTTTGACTGTAAGAGAAGTCATCAAACATTCTTGAAGTTCCTTCATCAGCTTGCCATCTTTGAAGGATTTGAGGAAGGCTCATATGGAGGTCAATGCCACTGTCTTCATCTTCATTTCTTGTAGGCTTCCACAGCTCTACAAGAGGTGCAAGGACATTGACAGCATGTCCCATATCAGGCCGTTGAAATGGTTCGCGTGCAGTGCAGTGGCCTGCTAACTCGGCAACCTTAGCAATGCTCTCAAATGTTTCCTCATCGGGATCAAGGTACTGGTCAATAGCCTTTCCGAGGTTGTCTTTATTGACAAGGACCCTGCGGAACCACGTCACCAAATGGGACCTCTCATCTGGCATGGTCTCATCTAATGCCTTTCTACCAGTGATGATCTCCATTAAAACGACTCCAAATGCATACACATCTACTTTAGTCGTGACTCGTCCGGTTGCTGTAACAAAGAGGAGAGGTTATGGCGTTATTCGTAATCCAAGAAAGTGGAAACTTTCTCTTTTGTCATAATCACATAATCAGACAACCTTCATGAAAAATGCAAGAAACATACAAGAAGTGGATATGAACAAAAAGAAGATTTGGAAAGAAATTAAACGTCAGGAGCAAACAACTATTGATATAGATGAGAAACTAACTCCCAAGAGACTATATATGACTTATTTAAGTTACTTTCTTAAAAACACATTAAATTTGAAAGGAACTTAGTACAGGGATTCAAATTGCTATTTTGGATACACATGAGAGACCCTCAACAAATAAAATTGAGGATTTAGATGTGTCAGTAAACATACATAAGAACTAAATCCTAAAAGAGCTACGTTGTCAAAATTTAGATTCAAAATGAGAAGTTAGGTTTTTTTTTTTTCCGTTTTTTGTATACATGTACGAATAATTAAGCTCAACTTCTTTAAGTTTTTGAAACATTAAGCTAATTCATTGGAAAAATATGCTCAAGTACTAAACTTACAGAATATTTAAACAGTGGCGGCTCACTGAATATTTTCATAATTAGTGTTCAAAATGTTCAAAAAGATTTGAGTTTTACTTCTTTATTACTTATCCAAAACCAAGATTTTCTAGAGATGTACAACTTGTGTCTAGAAGAGGAAAGGCGTTCTGCTTGACCAATTTCTATTCAGATTCAATGGGATCACTCATGCACTTTACACACAAATCAATACTGAGAAAATTAATTAAATATTTTCATTTTGAAGAGCAGATGATTGGGTTTTGCCATATCCAACTTATGATCGTCTTTCAACTGCACTCATTTTCTAACCATCAATTAATTTACTGAACAATGTCTGCACTAACACTCAATGAGTCGGAAAAAGAAAATAACAAATTAGCATTTCAGCATGAAAATTGACTTCTATAAAACTATCACCTCTCTACACCTCCCTAATATAATGAAGACTACAGAGCAGATGAACAGCTAGTGATCAGATATTCTTTTAGTTTCTATCAAATGTAGAGTTTTCCTTTAGGGTAATGCTAATCAATTTTCATGAAAACTAAAAGGATTAAGAACAGCAGGAGGAAGTACTTACCAGCATACTCAGGTGCCAGATAGCCAAAAGTTCCAGCCAACCGTGTCTCAACAGAATATTTCCCATCCGGGGCATTCCTGACCAATCCAAAATCTGCAACCTTGGCTCTCATGTCATCCCCAAGAAGAATGTTAGAGGGTTTCAAATCTCTATGGATAAAACTTTGCTGCGCCAAGCTGTGAAGATACTCAACTCCCCTTGCAACATCTAATGCTATGGTTACCCTTTGCTTCCAGGTCAATTTAGGGTAGCCAAGTTCTTGCCATTCAAACAAATGCTGACTCAAAGTTCCCTGTGGCATGTATTCGTATACCAAAAGCCTCTCGTGCCCATTAACACAGAAACCAAGAAGAGCAACCAGATGTCTATGCCTAACTTTGGTAAGAACCGCGATTTCTGCTTGGAACTCATTCATTCCTTTAGTACCCATTGGCCCAGCTTCCATCCTCTTCACGGCAATCTTAGTCCCATCATGTAATTCACCCTTATAAACGACACCAAATCCTCCTCTGCCCAGGATATTGTCTTCGCTAAAGCTGTTTGTCACTTGTCGAAGCACCTGGATGGAAATAGCAACATTTCCTCCTTCAAATACCGGCATCTCACTGTGATCACCACTGCTCTGGCTCTGTAGCTCACTTGGGACTCCTGCATATCCATTCACACCACCCACAACACTAGGCGGCTTAATCATTTGATTGCTTCCTTCCGGTGTCTCAACCCTCCCAAATCTCTTGTGCCGTCTCTTCACATAACATTTGTAAGACACAAACGACACAACTGCGACGAAAATAACAACAGATATAACCACACCAGCAATCATTCCAGCTGAAACTGAAGACCCCTTTTTACCACCAGACGACTTTCCACCACTACTTGGATCCGATCCAGACCCCGAAGGTCCACCACTTCCTCCACCATCACTAACATTCTTCCCAAGCAACAAGTTACCATCATGACTAAACTTGACACTTGCTGGAAACAATGGTATAGGACCAGACAAATTGTTATTAGAAACATCAAGATCTTGAAGTTGACTCAAACTCGTCAAGCTTTCGGGTATCGATCCAGTAAGATTATTATCATTCAACTTCAAGCTCCTCAAAGAAGTCAAATTCGCAAAAGACGGCGAAATGAAACCCGAAAAATGCTGCTTACCAAGGGTCACAACATCCACATTTTTTCCATTACAACTTACAAATGTCCAACCTTTACAAGCATCATTATCTTTCCAATTCTCAGCTAAACTCATCGGATAACCAAAACCACTAGCCACATCAAGAAGTGCAGAAACTTGTGGATCACAAGGTCCAGGTGTAGACTTACAAAAACTATTAGTAGTCCCTAATGTCACCTTAACACCATCTTTAAACTGTGGCATAGGACCTTGTAACTTATTATTTTGCAAACTAATATTCAACAACTTAGGCAAATTTGTTACAGAATCTTGAATAACACCAGTAAACTGATTATCCCTTAACTGCAAATCAAATATATTTTCACATTTAACAAGATCAGGTATAGGACCAGTAAAATCATTAGCATGTAACCAAACTTGTGACAATTGAGGCATTCTTGAAATTACATCAATAGTCCCAGTTAACCCTTTAAATTGATTATTTAGCCACAAATTCCTAATCTCAGAATCACCAAAACTTAACGGCAAAGAACCAGTTAAGTTATTATAACTCAATCTTAAATCTTGAAGATTAGGTAAAGATTCAAAGAAATCAGGAATAACACCAAAAATACTAGCATTACTTGCAAAAATAGCATTTAAACTGCTACTTCCAACTAAATAGCCAGGAATTTGCCATGGACTAAGTTTACCATTTTCACTAATGCTTAAAACCCTTAAATTAGGAAGACCGAAAAGGAAATCTTGAGGTACAGAAGTAAACTGGTTATTATCTAAATAGACCTCACCTAATTGGGTCATATTTGCAAAAGATGGTAAAGTACCAGAAAGTGAGTTTTTTTGGACTGAAAGTGTTTTAAGACTTGAAAGTTGGTTTATTTCTGTAGGTAAAGTACCAGTAAGTGACTGAGAATCAAGGTTTATTGAAATTACAGAACCAGTACTTGAAGATTTGTCACAGTTCACATTAGTCCATGAACAATATGGTTTGTCACTTGACCACCCTGATGGTGTTGGTGTTAAAGATGCAAGTAGTTTGGACATAACAGTTGCATCATCACAAAATGTAGCAGAAAATAAGGTTGTTAGGACAAAGAGTATGTAGATGGGGTGGTAGGGGTGGTGGGGTGGGTGGGTAAGGGAAGCCATTGATGGGTTTTTTTAGAGATCTAAAGGAACATATAAGGTTCTTGAAAAATGTGTTTGGTTTTTTGGTGTATTGGCAAAGTTAGCTAAGGTTTTCTCATTGTTGGGTACTTTTGGTTTGGGTGTTTAATGAATAATGATATCTATTTTTTGCATATATATATGGAGGGAGAGAGCATTTATGCTTTAATTGTGACAGCTTTAGATGAACTGTACCTTGTCATCTACTTGTTGGGGCAAGTCCAAGTTTTATTCATATTTTTTAACTTAGCTTTTTCTTTTTTTTTCTTTTCCCCCTCCTCCTCCATTGTTTCACACTTTCACTTCACCGAGTTTCACGAAGTATATACTCCTATTTGGTGAAGGTTGTGGTGAGGTGAATATTACACCTGCATCTTCTCGAGTTCAAGTAATAGGGATGAAAGTATATTTGCTAAGCTATAGCCTTTTACTTTTATAGTAAGATTTTCGAGTACGAATTTTAATTAATCGAACTCTAAATCCAAATGTAAAATAAAAAAAATTTAAAAAAAATAAAGTAAATATTCACATCGGGTATTTATACTTAATCAATAAATGTATGTCATTTAATTATAAATATACTATTATTAGTCAATCATGGTTAATTAATATACATTCTATCTTCATGAAATTATTTTACCATGATTAATTATTATGGTTGGATGTAAATACCTGATACGTGTAAGTTTAAGTATATTTATTTTAAACAAGCATCACAGTGGGTGTAATTAACATAATCACTCAAATTTTTCTATCCTAACCTAGAAGTCTCGAGTTCGAATTACGAGAATGAAAAAAAAAACTTTTGATAGATATCTTTTCTTTTAGTGGATATATTTACAAATTTAAATGGATAGGTTCACTTACTTTCGAATATCAATTGATTAAATTAGAATGAAGTTCTAAATTGATTTAAAAAATTACAATTCATTTGTAGAAAAAATCATAATATTTTGATGAATCCGAATTAGTTGGATAACGCATATCCACGGCAGATACCAATATTGTGGGTAATAGGAACAAAGCTGCAGTTTACTAACTTTGAAATCAAAATATAGTTGATTAATTATATTTGTTATTTTTAACATAGAGAAAGCAATACCTATAACAAGGATATAATATACAATATATTGAATTATAGTATATATTATGATGTTTGTCTCACTTTCTCTTTGTTTCTTTTGCTAATTTAGGTTAGGAGGCAATCTTGTTACTATTTGTTTAATGGATGTGAATAAGATTGATAAAGGAGTAGTTAGTTGCTACAGTATATTCATTGGAGACGGAAATATCAATCGTCTATTCATATTCAAATTGATATATTTACTTCTTTAATTGTTTAAATAAGAATACAAACTAGCCATCGTATTCTGTAACCTACTTACATAACTAGATGCTGAATTGCTGATCTCAAACGTGTAATTGATCTTGTTTGTGATCTTATTAAGTGGAATGAAGAAGACGACGACTGATCTTGTTTGTGATCTTATTGAGTGGAATGAAGAAGAAGACGACTGAGGAGAAAAGAAGAGGATGAAATCATTATCATTGAAGTATTAATGAAACTATACAATCAAACCCCTATATATAGTTAGCTAGAACTAACTACAACTAACTTTAGGAGTTAGTTATTCTGACTGATTTTCGGAAGGGGTACATTTACTAATCTGCCTCTGACTTACTACTCCCTCCGTCCTAAAATTAGTGTCTACCTTTCTTTTTTTGTTTGTCCCAAAATGAGTGTCTCTTTCCTCTTATGATTACTTTTTAAATCCAAAATTTATTTTGGACCACAAAATTTAAAGACACTGGCCCACATTACACACATCTTTCATTTTAAACCACAGGATTTAAAAGTCTTTCTTATTTTCTTAAACTCTGTGCTCGGTCAAATCCAGAAACTCATTTTGGGACGGCGGGAGTAATTATTTACACACTTAACACTCCCCTCAAGCTAGGAAGTGCAAAAATGTCAAGCATTCCTAGATTGGAAATCAGCATTGAATGTTGAACTCTATTCAGACCCTTTGTCAGCACTCTGCAGGTTGGTTTTTGGTGTGAATATATTATGTTTGAATCAGCCCCTTCTGGATTTTTTTCCTTATAAAGTGGCAATCGATTGCAATATGCTTGGTCCTTTTATGGAAGACAGGATTAGCTACTATTTGGAGAGCAGCTTTACTGTTACTAAACACCTCCATAGGATCCTGATCCTTAACACCTATTTCATGTATCAGACTTGTTAACCATGTGAATTTTGCTGTTACTGAGGCAAGACTCATTTATTCAGCTTTAGCAGAGCTTCTAGAGATAGTTGTTTGCTTCTTTGACTTCCAAGACACCAAAGACTCTCCTATCTTGATTAGAAATCTTGTAACTGGCCTCCTAGAAAAAGAACATGCAGCCTAATCTGCATCACAATATGCTGTAATTGCAGTTTCATCCTGGGACTTGTTGGACAAAAGAATTCCTTGACCTGACTGATTCTTAATGTATTTAACAACTCTTAGAGCTGACTCCATGTGTGATTGCTTTGGCTGTTGGAGGAACTAAGTCAATGTTTGCACGCTATAGGCAATATCAAGTCTAGTAATTGTCAAGTACAGTAGCTTGCCTATCAACCTTTATAAGGTCCAACACTAGTTCAAGTGCATATTTCCTCTGATGCATAAGAATTTCATCTTTTGATCTAACAAACTCAATTCCAAGAAATCACTTCAGCTCTCCCAAATCTTTCAACTTAAAGGCTTGTTCCAGTGTACCCTTTGTCTCTTCTATCAACTTGAGATTATTTCCAGTGTCATCCACATACACTAGAACCACTACCATTCCAGCTTCAGTTTTTCTAGTGAACAATGAGTAGTCTAACTAACTTTGTTTGAAACCTAGGCTTACTAGTGCTTCTATCAGCTTTGTGTTCCATTGTCTTGGAGCTTGTTTCAATCCATACAAGGATTTTATGAAGCTGCTCACCTTATTCTCCTCTAGGCTTTTGAATCCTTGTGGCAATTCCATGTAGATTTCATCAAATAGGTCTCCTTGTAAGAATGCATTATACATATCCATTTGGTGTATATGCCAGTTCTAAGACGCAGCAATAGACAGAATAGTTCTTACTGTGACCATTTTCACCACTAGAGAAAAGATTTCTTAGTAGTCAATACCCTTTTTTGGCTGTATCTGTTTGCCACTAACCTGGCTTTAAACCTTTTTATCTCTCCTGTTTATATGTATTTGATCTTGTAGATCCAATTTCACCCAATAGGCTTCTTCCCTTTTGGTAGAGTGAATATCTCCTATGTGTGGTTATTCTCCAGAGATTGTATCTCTGCCTGCGTAGCTTCTATCCACTTAGGGTCTTTAGAAGCCTCTGAAAAAAAAGTTGGTTCAGTAACTACAGAAAAAGCTGCTATGTGTACCTGATATGCTGGTGATAGGCCTTCATAGGACATATACTTGTTTAAAGCATAAGGATGATATTGATGCACATTAAGAGAGACAAAATCTTTCATCCATATAGGAGGTGTCGTATGCTTTCCTGACCTTCTTGTATTATCTTGTACGGGATTATTTATAGGCACCTGATCTGATGCTTCTACATTCTCCATTATTTCTTCATGTTGTAGTGTTTCTTCTTGTTCATGTTGTGGCATATCTAGCACAGGTTCTACCATATTATCTTCATAGTGATTAGGCATGTCAATCGCTACTTCTTGTCCAGGTTTTTGTAGATCATTGTATATGTCAGTATCTACAATGGACTGAAGATTATCTTATTTAGAAATTTTAGAGAAAGGACTGGAAGTGAACAGTTTAGGCTGTAACTGAGCTTTCCTCCGGAATGGAAAGACATCCTCCCTGAATGATACATCTCTATGCACAAAACACTTGCATGTTGTTAGATCATACAAAATATACTCTTTTTGTACTTGAGAGTAGCCCATATGAACAGCTTGTTTGCTCCTGGATTGAAACTTATCTGTTTCCTAAAGTATTTTTGCATGACATAGACAACCTACACGCAAATTAGCTTCCGAGGTTGAGCAGTCTCAATTACCCATGTGGTACTTCATTCTATGATATATAAAAGATCCAACTGAAACAAGTGAAAAAAGCTCTGGGAGCTTGCTTCAGTCCATAAAGAGCTTTGTGAAGTCGGCAGCTCTTAGATGGTGGGACTAGAGCTTCAAACTCATCCCAGAAATCTTTCAACATAGAATAGTAAGTAGATACAAAATTGGTTTCCTGAGTCAATGTAACAATTTCTTTATGAAATTGAAATGTTCTTGAGTCATTCACCTTATCAAATTTTTCTTATAAATCTTTCCAGACAGCATGTGCACTAATTGCATAAACAATACCCCCAAGAAGACTACTAGAAAGAACTATGGCATTACACATTTCCCATTGGGTCCATAGGGCTTCTTGAAAGTTACTTTTTTTGCAAGAACCATCAACTAGTCCCAGTTTATTTCTTCCTAACAAAGCTCTTCTCATAGGCCTACTCCTGACAGAGTAGTTTGCATAACCAGAAAGCTGAATAGAAATTAGAAAAATACCACTTACATCAGAGGAATGTAGGTACATGGGATGGTTGTGATCTATCATATTGCCTCCTCCATTCTGTGCTTGTGTTTCACCAGTAGCATTTGGCAAAATCCCAGCCATTGTTGTTTCAGGAAAGTGACTCAGAAAAGAACCAGATTCAGAGAAGAAAACAAGAATTTTAAGAAGTACTGAATACGGAAACTAGAAGAACTCAGAAAGACTATACTTGATCTTTCACTGAATTTTAGTACCAAATTTAAATCTGGCCACGCTCTGATACCATGATCTTGTTTATGATCTTATTGAGTGGAATGAAGAAGAAGAAGAAGATGATGATTGAGGAGAGAAGAAGATGAAATCATTATCATTGAAGTGTTAATGAAACTATACAATCAAATCCCTATATATAGTTAGCTAGAACTAACTATAACTAGCTTTATTCTAACTAACACGGCTATAGGATGACAATCCTTCATTCCGGAAGGGTAGGTTCCATACCGACAAGATTTCCTATCCCAGAATCCGCTCATTTCACACCAACTAAAGCGAAACTTAATCACCAAAGTAGAGTTGTATAAAACCCTAATGTAACTGAACGAAGTGAAAAATCCGCAATACGAGAGCAAAAACATCTTATTTATTATTTGAATTTCTCCTAATTTTTATGCATCTGCTATGTTATCAAAAAACATTCCCGTAGCACCTCCTTTTTTCCTTTCCTTTTCAGCAATAGGTTACTAATCTACCCCTGACTTACAAATTTTTTACACACTTAACAGTAATGTTTCTCTGAATATTTATTTTGTAGTTTTTATCCTTGTAATTCTCTAAATTTTAATGTTTAACTCAGCTTATTGTTTGACTTTGTCTTGTCTCATGACAGGTTTATCTTAGCTAAATGTATTTCATTAAGAACAGTTCGGTGATTCACAAGCTATCATTTCTCACATCGTGCTTGGGTTAGAGGATGTTTGAGTAAGCTTACACGTTTTAACTCATTTAAGCGATCTGCTCTCAGTAAATATATGTAATACAAAAGTCATATATGCAATGTTAATTTGATCATTTATTTTACTATTTTATCTACGAAACAAATTTTTTAGTTCTCTCTTCATTAATTCTATTTACGTTGTTTGTGGTTTTCCAAGTAAGAAAATTATCATATTTGTATCTTTTAATTATAAATAGCTTTAAGAGAATTTCAGTTATTCAAAAGAGAGTGCTTATTAGCATATTTTTACCAAACACGTAATTGTTCATCACCTAGAAATATTTTTCAATACTTAATGTTGATATAATACTTTTCATCAGATGACACAGACTGTTCCTAATTACCCCGTTTAACTTTCTATTAGTATACATTATCTATTTATTTTGGATTTTTGTTGCAAATTTATATATTTAAAAGTAAAGGATTGTTATAAATAGTCAAACATCCACATAGACTAAAGTGATTCAATTAGGATATAAGGTTTACCCAAACTTTGGTCATTAATGTTAAGTAAGCTGCGTATTGTATTTGGTATACTTCCATCTACTTGTCTTTAAGACTAGTTAATGTGGGTAAGTAGAATCAATAGCGACTAAATGAAGCAACAATTTCTTCATGATGCTTGATTTACTCAACACCCTGTCCCTTACATTACTCATCAACTTTAACTAGTGTTCGATAAATAATGTAGTAAGGTATATAACAATATAAAGAGTTCTAAACATGCTTTATACATTAAAAGCGAATTCATATGAATTTTTATTTTTTTAAGAATTGCTTTACTTTTTCAAAATTCTACTGTATAATTATAGCAAAGAATAAGAGATCAAACACATACGAATCATTTACTCCAACTCTTCATTCTATTCGTATAGATAGAAGGTTGCCATCTTCTTCATTATCACCTATTTGTTCTCTATATTATTTACGAATAGAATAAGTGCTGACAAGACTTGAACCAATAGCCACTATACTAAGCAACAATATTGACCTACTTAGACTTGGATGAGTTGGTGTTATTGTAAGCCTAGAGACTGAGATCCATAAAATTGAACATGCATCAGGAAAAAGAAAATAAAATGAAAGAATATTTATCCTATTTTGAAATATTCAGATTCCCAATTCTGAAGACGGCGATTAAAGAAGCGTGGCTATCATACTTTTAGCCTGTGTCTGGAAGCTAACTGAAGAAAGGAAGACAAAAGGAACAAAGTGAAGGATATAAGAGAAAAGTAATTACAAGCCTTATAAAGATTTACTATAGACATGCACCCACTAGCTAGTTTCCAGCTAAAAATAGACCAAACTGTCGTAATAATAGTATTTGAAACTTTAATGTAAGATCCAAATTCTTCTTACTTTAAAATCATCAGTTGTCGAGCTACTTATATATAGTAACTATGGATTAATTAATTTAATAAAGTATACTTTAATTCTTAACATAGCTAGCCAACAGGTAATTAAACTTTCCTGTCATCGAATAAGATGAAAATTTCTTCTTTTAACTGCGAGCAGGCCTAGAGAAGAAATAAGTTTTTATCCAAAAATAATATAGGCCTCAGGTTAAAAAATAAAGACATCACAGAAAACTGCTTCCCTTTAATAGTTCATATATCATATGATTTTGAATTAGATGAATCAACTTGGTAACAATGCCATATGATTATATACTCACACCAAAAAAGGGATTTGAGAGCTAGCACAAAATCACGAGTCAGCATCGATCTGAGCTATAAATGAGATTAGAGCATATTATAATTTTATGGAGTAGGAGTTTTTGGCTCGTCTAATAGATTTCCAGCCTTAATCCCTTTTAACACGTTAGCGTGTTATATCCTTTAAGCTAGTAATCATTGATCAAGTCCATGCTAAAAAATAAGGCAAAATGCATGTTAAATGGATTGGGTTAACCTGAAGGCTATCAAATAATCTTTGGCTTTCTCATGTTTTGTTACCTCCATTGATTGCGGATAGTATGTATCATATGAATATTTCCAGAAATATGTTAGTTATGTATTTTCTATACTTTGTAAAATGACGTCTTTTGTCTGGAAAATATTTATCTGTTACCGCACGGAGTTGTTATAAAGAATATATAATTGTTATAATGATTGTAATGAAGAGGTCTAACTGTATAAAGAAGGTGCTCACAATCACTTCTACAATTAAAATCCCAAATCTTTAACTAATCCTAAATTCAGTGTGATGGTATATGTGAAATGTTATGAGAAGTAAAATACTAATGTTGCTAAGATTCAGAGTATACCAAATTTCAATCTTAAATCTACATTTAGGAAAGAAAATCTAAGCTTTTTTCCAAAGCCCCATTAACACAAAACAAATCACTGAAAAGACATCTTTATAGATTAAAGAAGTGATTAAGGTTGATTTAACCAAGTCCTCATTTCAAATGATATTTTTCTTACGTCAATACATTGGCGGTCAACTTAGAGGTTTTGGACCTAAGCGGCTCCTCTCCATTACACTTCCTCTCAATTTCCTCAAGTGCACACTTGGCTGATTGCCATTTGTTTATTTTAGTTTTGAAAGGCTGAGATTAGATTAGCTTAACTAACATCTTAATCACAGTTAATGATTAATTTAAGAATGCAAATTCCCTAATTTTGGTAACAAATACCAAATCATAAAATTTGTGCAACTGTTATTGTTATTAATCTCATTTTAGTGTCACTACTTTCATTGTTCATTGTTTACAAAATTACACTTAAATATAAATTTACTTTAGTGAAATGGACCTATGTATTTGAGTTAATTGTAATTTTTTTCTTTTTCTCTCCTGTGCAGCTGATTTCAATTACTCTGCTTTAGTTTCAATTTTTTTTTAAAAAAGAAAAAACCTAATCATGTTTTGGTTGAATGGAGGGAACAAATTTATTCGTTAATCTAAGCAAATTGTAATGGTATTTCTATTTATATTTAAAACAGTCCACTTTTTCTTTTGCTCAAAACCCTAAACCACAGAAAATCCAATCACGCACTTAAATACCATTGGTTTAAAATTAGAGAGTAGGTTACAAAAAACGAAAATCAAAAGAGATAGTATATCATTTCAATGGTTAAAAGGAAAAAAAAAATCAAATTACTCTTTAAGCACGTAATCTCATTCATTGAGATAAATTTATTTGTATGTACAAAATATAATTGTAAACAATTATATTAATGGCTCCCTAAATTTAAGGAAGCTGAGATTTTATGAGGAATGATTTTCAAAAATAAAATCCTAACTATGATTAAGATGTTAGTTAAGTTAATTTAATCCAAGCCTTTTAAAATTAAAATAAACAAGTGGCAATCATCCAAGTGTGCACTTGAGAAAATAGAGAGGAAGTATAATGGAGTGGATCTTCATCCGTTTTGGACGAGATATTGCTCCGTTAATTAAGGGGTTGATTGTGTGTACTATATTTTATATTTTGCTTTTCTAGTTTATTTATGTCCATGATAATAGTGCATGTGGCTATTTGGAAGTTTTCTCCTCAACTTGTTCAACTACAGTGGTTGATAAATTTACTATCTTATTATAAAAACAGAGATTTCCTCTGTTTGGCCCAATTTATATGATTTTATTTTGGATATGATAAGTGACGCGATTTCACTAATAATATTACTTATATATGCATTTACAGGTTTTAAGAACTCAAATTCAATTGTTATTTCTTTTTTAACTTTGATTCTTTTTTCTAAATCATACTATTTTTAATTATTAATTGATAGTTCCTTCCACTAACTACTAGGAGTATTACTATACATATAATGACAATACCATATAAATCGTCATATGAAGAGCTCAATTGATTCGACCTAACAATTTCATAAAGATAAAAGTTTAAAGGTAATTAACTTTTTTAGTCTAAACCTTAGAGATACCAACCAAGCTGTTCTTAGGTGCCAATCAAGTTTGGGATAATTTCATAACTAACCAAGTATCTTACATAGCCTTACTAGATAATAGACATATTAACATATATCAATGGGTAGTCGAAATTGATGCTAAATAATAGGTACATGAATATCCTAACTTCTAAGATATCTGCGTGAATATCTCCTAAATACTAGCGCCAATTCAGTTAACTAAAAAAGAAGCGAAAAAAATGGGATGGAAAAACGTTTTTAGATTCCTATAATTATGGAATCCCACTAATCTGTGGCAAGTATATATCCCCAGTAAAGCAGTTTTTTTAGGTTATTAAGTCATAAATATTCACCAAATACAAATCAGATTACATCTTCTCTTTTTCCATACAAGAACAAAAATAAGATCAGAAGGCATCTTACTAATTAATATTAATCATTGTTTACCTTAAATATCAGCAAGTGAATACCCACTGTGTATCACGTTAAAGGAGAAAATACAAGGGAAATAGTATCTTTGCATATGAATATCATCAAAATATGACACCAACGCAAATATGCAACAAATATGTACAAAAAATATGCAGTGAATACCAAATATGGAATAAATACTTACAGTGAATACCAAATATGCGATGAATTACAAAATGCCAAATATGCATCAGATATGTACAAAATATGCCGTGAATCCCAAATATGCAACAAGTAATTACAAAAACACCAAATACCGAAAAAATGGAAAAATTGTTACTGATATTTTCGTTAGGCGTGGGTTAAAAGTTGAGAAGCGGGAAAAAGAAATAAATGCTAACTTAATGCATATCCTAATTCCCATAAATATAGGCATAGTAAAAGGAAGATAGAAAGTTTTTAAAAGTGTCTATTAAATGTAAAGTAAATAGGTCTAAATGTCTATTTTGAATAATTAAGGCAAAATGTATCTATATTTTGATAAACACCCTGCCAAATGTCTATATTGTGTAAAAATTCCATCAAGTTTGATACTTGGAGCGACCATTTAAGGCCCAATAGTCTTCTAGTGCCACTTTCATATCATTATTCGCACTTTAAAAAATGTTCAACTTTTAACTCCTATCATCTGAAGTCGTCGGACACTATCGGTGAATTGCCAGGACCCATCAGAAACCTTTTGTACCGAGTTCCTGATTCATGCCTGCCGATTCTCTACTTGTGTAAGCATGTAATTGTGACTTCTGTCAACTAGAGCTAAACGTTAAATAATTTTAAGCATGGCTAGAAGTCTAAGAAAGCACAAATGTGTCCTGTTCCTGTGAATCTCCCTAAAGTGAGAGGGTGTAGCTTGTGGGGGTAAATTGCAAAACTATGACACCATAGGCAGTGATTTGCCTTTTTGATCCTATTAACAGTAGTTTTGCAAGAATGATCTTCCCTAAGTTTAATGAATAAATTTCAGATGGAAATACTCCAACAAAATCTTATAATGATGCTGCATCCCGCCCCTCTTTCTCGTAAATAGCAGTACTTGACTTTGATTCCCTCTTGCGTAGGCAACACTTGCCTTTTAATCTCTACCCACATTCTCCCAAATAACTTGAAGTGTTGCTGTCTTTCCATCTCTTCCCACATTCTTGCATGCAATACTTGCCTTCTAATATTTTTCGAAGGAGCACTACTTGTCGATTCATAACTTAAAGTGTTGCTTCTAGATGAAATGGATGCCATTTTGATAAAACATTCTTTAGTGGAGATAAAAAGACATAATCTAAGTGTGTGTGAGTCTACATGGTGAAATTTTTTGTAGCTTGTCAAACACGGGAAATTGATGAAAGTAGGACACTTCTGGTAATTTGTTGCAGATTTAGCCTCGATAAGAAAATTCTTACAAAATTGTCCTTTATAAGAAAATTCCTGGCGATCGCTAGATCTTTCTAGTTATCAAGATCTGGCAATCACCAGCAAAGTTACCTAACATGGGCTATTTTGTAAGACTTTTTATATAGGGTCCAGAATTGTGATGGCATTGCCAAAAGCTTCTATTTCATGCAAAAACCTATTTAAACATCGGAGTGACTTGCATGGATATATCTTTTGTCTGATGGTTAAGTATTATCCTTATTTTTGAAATTTGTGCTTATATTTCGACTTTTGATGGGTATGTTAATTGATACCTAACATGGGCTATTTTGTAAGACTTTTCATATGGGGTCCAGAATAGTGATGGCAGTGCCAAAAGCTTCTATTTCACGCAAAAACCTAGTTAAACATCGGAGTGACTTGCATGGATATATCTGTTAGTCGGATGTTTAAGTATTATCCTTATTTTTGAAATTTGTGCTTATATTTCGACTTTTGATGGGTACGTTAATTGATACTCCCTCCGGTCCATATTATTTGATTTTTTTGAGTGTTTTCACGTATATTAAGAAAATCACATTTTTAGCATTAATTATCAATATAATTGACTATATTAACCCTTATTCAAGCTATTATTACTTATCATTTTGTTTAAAATCATTTGTTAGCAAGGGATGATATTGTAAAATTGTGTCTTAAAGATCAAATATTGTGGACTAAAAAAAATATGTTAAAAAATCAAATAAAATGGATAGAAGGGAGTACCTAACATGGGCTATTTTGTAAGACTTTTCATATGGGGTCCAGAATAGTGATGGCAGTGGCAAAAGCTTCTATTTCACGCAAAAACCTAGTTAAACATCGGAGTGACTTGCATGGATATATCTGTTAGTCGGATGTTTTTTATCATCCTTATTTTTGAAATTTGTGCTTATATTTTGACTTTTGATGGGTACGTTAATTGTGAACAATCTTATCACAAAACTGATGGATTCATCAAACATTCATTTAAAAAGCACCGCACTTAAGGAACATTCGATGAGTTCTCATTTCAAACATAAAGAATCTATAATTGATGTGTTTGTGTTTTCTTTACTTGCATTGGAGTAGGTCCAGGAGTAGCTGCCATTGACAAGATCAATTGACCAGATTGACCCACAACGTATCAAACTTAGGGAAAATTTACGCTGCATGAACAATAATCAGATGAATTAAACAAAAAATAACTTTTTTTGTATATTATTTGCATAATAAGTGCATATTCTATGCATATTGATTATGTTGGCTATTTATGTAAGCTCATATATTACAAATCATCCTAGCTTTGGTAAAGGGAAGATGGAAACAAGCTCCTTTGATCAAAATGCTTTATACAGAGTTTGTTTATACTATTTGGACGGAGAGAAATCAGAGGATATTTGCAGCAAAAGAGCGTCAAGTTCTCCATTTGGAAAAAGATATTGCCTATACCTGTCATGTTAGAGCTATGGACTCCTCAAGAAGTTGCTAGATCAGTTTCTTTTCTAATTCATGTAATAGCTAGCGGGTGTGAGTTTTAGGAGGATTCAGAGGAATGGAGTTCTATTTTAAGATAGCTGTCTGAGCTAGGTAGATGGTTTTGCTTTGTAATGATCACGCTTGATGATTATAAAAATTTAATTACCAAAAAAATAAAAAAAGTATAAGTTTAAATCAGTCACTTGATTTGTCCAACAATTTACGAATTCATTGCACCTATAATATATCTCTGGAAAAGAAACCACATTGTTTCTATAAATATTCATTTCATTTCAAAAAACTAGTAGCTAACTGTAGTTTATATCTTTTGAGTGTCCTTTGGGGACGTTCGATAAAAAAAAGTAAAAAGAAAGATGAGTTTGACGAAAGAAGTTTTTGTGTGAAATAGACCCTTTTGGTAGGAAATTTACAAAAATAGGATACTTCTGGCAACTCATTATTGATTTAGCTCTGATAAGAAAATTACTTACAAAACTGACCATCATAAGAAAACTCTTGGTGATCACCATATCATCTTACTTAGCAACACGTGGAAATCGCCATGAACTTACTTCTTGCGTCGCCAAAAAAGTTTCCTCACGATTGTCATTTTTGTAGGACTTTTCTCACGGTGTCCAAAATTATGTAAAAATTTCGTGCAGGAGCCTGTTTGGCGCGCGTTAATTGATTTATAGCCGTCAAAAATAAATTCGCTGAGAAATAGTCACCTCCGGACAAATCCCAGTATAAATACTGGGGCTTTGAACAATTTTTGTTCAAAGCCCCAGTATTTATATTGGGAAGCTTAAGTAAACTAACCCCAGTATAAAATACTGGGGCTTTGAACAAGTTTTGTTCAAGGCCCAGCATTTTGTTATGGGACTATGTATAAAGCTTCAGTCCCATAACAAAATGCTGGGGCTGTGAACAAAATTTGTTCAAACTTGTTCATAGCCCCAGCATTTTGTTATGTGACTGAAGCTTTATATATAAAGTCCCATAACCCAGCATTTTGTTATGGGACTGAAGCTTTATATATAAAGTCCCATAACAAAATACTTGGGCTTTGAACAAGTTTTGTTCAAAGCACCAGTATTTTGTTCAAAGCACCAGTATTTTGTTATGGGACTAGTCTGGGGTGTTTTTCCAACGGTAATGGAGCTTAAGTGCGCGGGCGAATTTTTGCCTATTCTTCAATGAATTTGGAAACGGTGGATAGTCCCCAATGAGCGCGTCCAAAAATGGCTAGTGATCAAAATTTCTCCAAAATTGTGATAGCGGAACCGTGTGTAATTGCAAAAATATGATACGGGAAGTAATGGTTTGCCAAAATGCCCTCAATAACAGTGGTTTAGCTAAACTGCCCTCCATTAGTTTAATGAAGCTTATTCCGGACGAAAATACCCCTCACAACTAATAAAAAGACCCACACTATCCCCCTTCCTTTTCTCCATTCAAACAGTCTCTAAATCCTAAAAACCTACAACTTTTACAGATTCCTCCATTGAAATAAAGATTCAAGGTTAGATTCCTTCAAATTCCTACTCTCTTACATTCATTTGGATAACCTTGTAGAATATATATATGAAAATAGGTATCTTACACAGACTTCTTGGCAATTGCAAAAATTTTAAGCCCTGTTGCAATGAGTAACTTGTCTCCGCAAGTCTTGGCTATGCAAAGAGTTTAAGCTCTGGTGCAATGGGCACTTTATAAAGACTTCTTGGCAATTGCCAAGACTTCAAGCCCTGTTGTAGTGACCAATTTTCAAAGAAAGTCTCTGCAAGTCTTGGCTATTGCCAAGAGTTCAAGCTCTGGTGCAATGGGCACCTTGCACAGACTTCTTGGCAATTGCCAACACTTCAAGCCCTGTTGCAGTGGGTAATTTGCAGAGAAAGTCTCTTCAAGTCTTGGCTATTGCCAAGAGTTCAAGCCCTGGTTCAATGGGCTCCTTGCACAGACTTTTTGGCAATTGCCAAGACTTCAAGCCTTGTTGCATTGGGTAATTTGCGAGAAAGTCTCCGCAAGTCTTGGTTATTGCCAAAAATTCAAGCTCTGGTGCAATGAGCACCTTAACTAGAAAATCAAAGTGGAATCCAACACAAGAAAAATAAAAATAAGATTGAATAAAAGTTACGAACATCGTTAGTAAGGGTCAACTTATCACTGGACAAATCAAGAAGCCAACTTCTTTTATCAATGGTAACACCACCTAAGTGATGTTACCAAATTCTCTGAAACTTTTGGCAATAGCCAACACTTTAAGGTCGGGTGGAAGGAGTCAAGTTGTAGGGGAAGTCTCTGAAAGTATTGGCAGTTTCCAATACTTTACGATCTGGTGCAATATGCAACATGCATGCAAAGTCTCTGCAAGTATTGGCAATAGCCAAGATTTTAAGCTCTATGCAATAGGCAACTTACAGAGAAAGTCTCTTCAAGTCTTGGCGATAGCCAAGACTTTAATCTCTGTGCAATAGAGGCTACTTGTAGAGTAAGTCTCTGCATTAATGGCAATAGCCAAGACTTTAAGCTCTATGCAATGAGCAACAACAATATCTTATTGCTATTGCCAATAAAAACCTTAAAATCATCTTAATCAAGCATAAAAAGTAAAAAATCACAGGAACGTCAAATTTAATTCAACAATCATCAATCAAAATGGAAAAAACTTACAGATAAGTCTATAGATAATAATTACCAAAAGAATACAGAAAAAAATAAATACAAATAAAGGATTAGGCAAAATAAAAATTACATTATAACACAAATTAAAAAAAAAAAAAAATAAATGAAACTTTTACAGATTTTCTAAATCTCTCTAGGACACAAAGAAGAAAGAAGGAAAGGAAGGAGGAAGGAGAGAAGGAAAGGAAGAAGGAAAGAGAGAAGGAGTCTGTTCCATATGAATTGGGTTTAAGCAGGGACAAAGTAGTCCTTTTGCATAGTGAGGAATCATGTAGAGGACATTTGAAAATGAGGGCAAATTGGTAAGACCAGTGCTTATGAAGGGTACTGCATGAAATTTTTTGGCAGAACCACAAGTGTCTATTTTGCATATAAACTTCAGTTTTGGCGTCTCTATTACGATTTTGTCATAGTAAGAAAAGTCTTACAAAAATAATCCCCGTTAAGATAATTTGCTGGCATCCACTAGGTCCGTCGATCGCTAGGTCTTTGCTAATAGAAATATCTGGCGATTGCCAAGAACTTTCTTATTGGGCTAAATTTGTAAGACTTTCCTTATTAAGGCCAAATTTGTAATAGATCCATAGAAATATCTTTGTAAATCACCCTTGATTAGAAACAGCCCAAAAGTCTAGAGTTGCTCGGGGTAGAAATTTCGCGTAGGGGTCTGTTTGGCGCGCGCTAATTGATCCGTAGCCGTCAAAAATAAATTCGCTTGAGAAATAGCCACCTCCCGACAAGTCCCAATATTTTATTATGGGACTTTGAACATGTATTTTACTATGGGACTTTATATAAGTAAACTAACCCCAATATAAAATAATGGGACCTTTGAACATGATAGTTCAAAGTCCGATTATTTTGTTATGTGACTTTATAAATAAAGCTTCAGTCCAATATAAAAAATGGGACCTTTGTACATGTTAGTTCAAAGTACCATTATTTTATTATGAGACTTTATATATAAAGCTTAGTCCAGTATAAAATAATGGGACCTTTGAACATGATAGTTCAAAGTCCCATTATTTTGTTATGGGACTTTATATATTAAGCTTCACTCCAGTATAAAATAATGAGACCTTTGAACATGTTAGTTCAAAGTCCCAGTATAAAATACCGAGACTAATCTGAGGGTATTTTCCAACATTACTAGAGCGTAAGTGTGTGCACGCGTACACGAATTTTTAGCTATTGTTTAATTAATTTTAAAACGGTGGATAAAATTCATTTATCGCGTCCAAAAATAATTACACATCAAAATTTCACTTGCTCCGGACCTTTTATGTTTACTCATACTATCTACTAATAACCAAGTTCTCAAGCAAAGCATTGTGGATAGAAAGTTGAGGAAGATTATTCTATTCAAGTATATATAGTTTCAAAACCAAGCTATATTAAGAACACGTACATACATCACTATACTATGAAATAAAATGAAAGTAAAAGGTACATAATAAGCAGAAGAAAACTAGTCATGCAATTGATGACATACTAGTATGTTGATACATAGCAATTCAGCTTTGACATGTTAAAATTATAATTCAATGCAAAATGAGAGGGACCAGCACCAAATTTATCCGTAGATGCAATTTTTAGAGAACTTGATCACAATATAAAGATTTTTTATACAATTTAAACATATTATAATAAGTAGAACTTGTCTTATTTTTCATATTATAATTACACTTTTCATGAAGAATTACGTATAATATCATCAAGTAACTTGATCATAATTAATGTAAAGCTTCTATTACACCGTTAGTGTATAAGAGTTCCTCATAAACCCTCCAAGAATTTCTTGAGATTATCATGTGAAGAACCTCCTTTTTTAGTAGCATCCACAGCCAACTCACTCCATTTCTTCACATTCCTTTTAATCTCTTCTCCTTTCTCTCCACTTCCCATTAACATTTCCAAACAATTTTTCAACTCTTCTCTTGCTACAATTCCTTCCACTGCTTTTGCTCTTAATCCTATTCCCCAAACTTCCTCTATCATCTTTGCATTTGTTGTTTGGTCAGAAAATTGTGGATACCCTACAATAGGGACACCACTCACTATACTTTCTAATGTTGAATTCCACCCACAATGTGTCACAAAACACCCTATAGACTTATGAGAAAGTACTTCCATTTGTGAACACCATGGTACAATTAAACCTTTCTCATTTAAAACATCATCATCATATTCATTCTTGTTATTCCCATTTTCTTCATCTTCTTTTCCTTTTCTCATTACCCAAAAGAATGGTCTTTCACTTTCTAATAATCCATGCAAAATTTCATCCTTTTGCTCTTGTTTTAGCACAGCTAAGCTCCCAAATGATACATATACAACTGAACCCTTAGGTTTTGAATCCAACCATTGAGAATAATTTTCTGATTTGTCAAACAATTCACATCCAAAAGACTTGTCTTTAGGGTTATCTCCGTCGGAAAAAAATGATGGAACTAAAGGACCAACAGAAAATATTCTCAAGTTATCGATAACTTTGATGGATTTTCCTTCTAACGCGTCGAAAGTATTGATGAGGACACAAGAATTAGGATCATTTTCAATATTTTGTATGTGTTCTCTCATGATAGGTATCATGATAGAAGAGCTAGGATCATTAGGTAAAATAATAGTAGGAATATCTTTGCATGAAAAGAGGGGCAATTCCGGCAATTCAATAGGGAATGAGGGCATAACCGGAAAATCACTAGTGGAACCATAAACTCCATTTGTAGAGTTAAGCAAATGATGATAAATTGCAAAGGCAGTACCACACTGAATGACCAGAAAAGCCGACGGCACGTGTAACTCACGCGCCACCTCAGCCACCCAAGGTAGTAGAATAGTGTACACCAAGCATGTAACGGGGCAACCCTCGCTGGAAAATTTTTGAAGGAGAATTTTGAGGTTTTTTGGTCCAATTTTCTTTAAGTCATTGAGATAATTATGGTGATTGTTTGAAATCCAATCATCATCATAACCATCGGAGATTGATGAATAAAATAATCCCTCTTGACTTGGAAGGTTGTTCATTCGTCTAAGGCCGTGAACGGTCGTGACAAAGGTGGCGCGTGCACCAGCGCGTGCAAGGTTCTTGGCCAATTGGAGAGTAGGATTTACGTGGCCTTGTGCAGGCAAACAGAAAACAAGGAAATGTTGTTTCGTCATGGTTTGATTAATGTTTGATGAAGAGAAGTACTATGGTACTTAGCACTATATGAAAAATCATGTAGTGGTATATATAAAAAGATGGTTACTTATGATTGAAGTTGATAAGATTTGAGTATGATTATATATTTCTTCTAAGGTTGAAATGGTCTTTGGTTTCATCAATGCAATGACAAGAAATGTCTTGTCTGATTTGTCAATTTTGTAGACTTTAAGCATATACTACATGTTATTCTCTCCGTTTAGTAAAGGATGAACCTTTACGGAATACGAGGTCAAATTGACTAATTTTCAACGGAAATTTGCACATCAAATTTTTTAACTTTTTTAAATAAAATTTATATATTTAGAAACTACATGAAAAATACTATAAGTCACAATAGTTCACAATTTAAAATAGTTAGAAAATATTTGTACGACATGTGGTCAAATATAATCTTGTTTGACCCTTTAAATAGTAATATGTTCATCCTTTTTGAAACGGAGGGATTACTATTTTTTTTGAAGTAGAATGGGTCTTTGGTTTTCTCAATCACTATAACAAGAGAGGTAGCTGGTCGATCTAGTTTGTCATTTATTGAGACTTTTCGGCGTTTGTTGCAAGGGACTTGATAGTTGATAGTGAAAGTGGTTAAGTCGAGAAATTTCATGTTCATCTTGAATGATTAGAATAGATAAGATACACTCCCTCTCCCCATTTGAAGTAGTCAAGTAGGTGTATAGTTTTGGTCTAACAAAAGTTACTATTTCAAAATATATCTCGATCGGTTTAGAATATCAATACATAGATTATGTTTTTATTTTACTCTTGCGATTAAAGATGCGACAAGCAAAAGTACTTGGAGTGTGTGAAGATAACGACTTTTAAGATGAAGCTGAGGGAGTATTAGTTATTACTCATATTAGGGTGCGTGCAGTTTGGTGTCTACGAGTGAACTTTTGTCAAGACGTGTGTTTGTTCCTTGGTCTTCTCATATTGATGCTTTATGACATATATCTTTGGAAATTTTAATTGTCACGCACTATATGGATGCCATTCGACATTGAAAATTTTAATGCGAGTGAGTGAAACTGGTTTTGTTAAACGTGAAGTGCTAATAATGGTCATGAGTGGTGGAGAGCAAGGGTTGAGAAGGATTGTTATATGATGTGGAATTAAATTAAGAGCTTTCTACGAAATGAAAAGCAACAACCAACAAACTTTTAAAAAAGTTAATCAAACTTAGCTTTCACTGTTCTAATACCTAATTGTTTCAATATGTTTTGGTTTGTCCATGTACGTACTCCTATAAGGTTCAGTGGCATGTTATAATACTTTAGAGTACTGCAAGATAGGTGCAACTTATCTTAAAATTTCAAATTGTTGTTCTGAAATATATACTGATGTTATTGTAGTAGTATTTTAAGTGTGCAATATAAGTCCAATATTTGTCATGTAACACAAAAGGGTCCCTTTCTACTGTTAACGTGTCCATATGGTTGGTGCCCTCCCATTCCACAAACAAATGTGCCACCCTCCATCATCCACCCTGGTTTGACTGTTGGATAGTTCATTCCCTTCAAACCATCCACCCCTTGTTGTAAACTTGTAATATATAATATACTGTTGAACATATCATAATATATATAATAAACACCACAATTTACAAACCAAGAAATTAAGCATCCCTTTCCCCCCCTTAAAAAACATACAAGTTTTTAATTTTTCACTAAGCAAGAAAATATGGTGCAGCCTCATGTCATCTTAACAACATTTCCAGCACAAGGCCATATTAATCCAGCACTTCAATTTGCCAAGAATCTTGTCAAGATGGGCATAGAAGTGACATTTTCTACAAGCATTTATGCCCAAAGCCGTATGGATGAAAAATCCATTCTTAATGCACCAAAAGGATTGAATTTCATTCCATTTTCCGATGGCTTTGATGAAGGTTTTGATCATTCAAAAGACCCTGTATTTTACATGTCACAACTTCGTAAATGTGGAAGTGAAACTGTCAAAAAAATAATTCTCACTTGCTCTGAAAATGGACAGCCTATAACTTGCCTACTTTACTCCATTTTCCTTCCTTGGGCAGCAGAGGTATTGTTACTAATTATTAAAGACAGCACATTTAATTATATTACGTTTCAGCACGCCATCTCATATGTAGTCGCAATTCATTTTCATGGACCAAACACATGAAAAAATGTATTTATTTATTTGGTGGTGGATTTAAAGTGAGGATCTCCTGCATATTGAATTTTGTGATCATCTAATTTAGAAGTTTAAGTTACTAAATCGATCATATATTTTCTTATCTAATTATATTATGTCTCGACAGGTAGCACGTGAAGTTCACATCCCTTCTGCTCTTCTTTGGAGTCAACCAGCAACAATATTGGACATATATTACTTCAACTTTCATGGATATGAAAAAGCTATGGCTAATGAATCCAATGATCCAAATTGGTCCATTCAACTTCCCGGGCTTCCACTACTGGAAACTCGAGATCTTCCTTCATTTTTACTTCCTTATGGTGCAAAAGGGAGTCTTCGAGTTGCACTTCCACCATTCAAAGAATTGATAGACACATTAGATGCTGAAACCACTCCTAAGATTCTTGTGAATACATTTGATGAATTAGAGCCTGAGGCACTCAATGCAATTGAAGGTTATAAGTTTTATGGAATTGGACCGTTGATTCCTTCTGCTTTCTTGGGTGGAAATGACCCTTTAGATGCTTCATTTGGTGGTGATCTTTTTCAAAATTCAAATGACTATATGGAATGGTTAAACTCAAAGCCAAATTCATCAGTTGTTTATATATCTTTTGGGAGTCTAATGAATCCATCTATTAGCCAAATGGAGGAGATATCAAAAGGGTTGATAGACATAGGAAGGCCGTTTTTATGGGTGATAAAAGAAAATGAAAAAGGCAAAGAAGAAGAGAATAAAAAGCTTGGTTGTATTGAAGAATTGGAAAAAATAGGAAAAATAGTTCCATGGTGTTCACAACTTGAAGTTCTAAAACATCCATCTTTAGGATGTTTTGTTTCTCATTGTGGATGGAATTCAGCCTTAGAGAGTTTAGCTTGTGGAGTGCCAGTTGTGGCATTTCCTCAATGGACAGATCAAATGACAAATGCCAAACAAGTTGAAGATGTGTGGAAAAGTGGAGTAAGAGTGAGAATAAATGAAGATGGTGTTGTTGAAAGTGAGGAAATCAAAAGGTGTATTGAATTGGTAATGGATGGAGGAGAGAAAGGGGAAGAATTGAGAAAGAATGCTAAGAAATGGAAAGAATTGGCTAGAGAAGCTGTGAAGGAAGGTGGATCTTCACACAAGAATTTAAAGGCTTTTATTGATGATGTTGCCAAAGGGTTTTAATATTTACAGGCTTTTGCCGTGATATTACTTCCCCTAGTTGGCGATTCACTCTTTGTGGACTTGCTTGACAAAAAACTGAGGGAATGTGCTAAGACACGCTAATGCTTTAAGAAGTCATTTCCAAGGCTTGAAGCCTGCTTTTAAAACTTATTAGCCAGTAATCTATAGGGTTCTCTTCTATTTTTCTCTGTCTCTCTTTTTAGCCTTTTTCTTTCCAAGGTTTAAGAATAGCGTGAACATAGCTTAGTACGTAGTCTTGGTATCTCTATCTTACCAAGTGCAAGATTATGCTTATGCTGTCCTCCTAAATTTCTTAATAAAATGCAAGATGAAAAAGTACAAAAAGATGATACTTGTTGCTCCCAACGCACACGCAAGTATACGCGGTCGACAAGTAATAAAGTGATAAATCGAGTATCGTTCCCACGAGGACTATGCAGACTAATACTTAACAAACAATTTCTAACAAACTACTCAGGGATCTTTTTCTTTGATGGTAAGAGTTTTTGTAACTAACAAACAGTAATTAAAGTGCTAGAAGTGTAGTCAAGCAATGGTGCAATACTTTGGTTGTTAACAATATTAAGAGGACGGTCCAGGGTCAGAGTTACGAACAATCCAGTTGAGTTTTCCAATTGATTCCACTTCTTAAATCCCGGGTTACTATTGACAGAGTAAATGTAACTGTGAAAATCTTTCAGTTCTTCACAGTCTATGCAAGCTACTTCAATCCCTATATGTCTATGGGTTAAATCACATGCACGCATTAACGAATTATGTAATGAGTTAAACTAGGCAAACAAGTATATGTCTATCCTACTTGCAAGTAAGTTGAGGGTCTGTGAGGGTGTTCAGTGAAGGAGTTTGAGTGTGAAGTGTTCAGGAGAGGTATCAGGTGTGTGCAAGATGGAGAAGGTGTTTGTTCAGGCCAATATAGAGTTCAGCTTGTGTAGGTGTGTGTATCCAGCATGGTGCATGTGTATATATCCATCATAATGTGTGTGTGTGTGAATTTGTTGAAATGGACGATAAGGTGCTTGTGCTGCAGTTTGGTTAGGGCAGTTTAGGAGTGTCCTGGTTTTTTTTCAGGGGTGTTTCTAGTTCAGGTGCTATAGTATATCACTAGGTCCGTAGGTTGTTGAATTTTTAAAGTAGGAAATTTCTAATTCATGTTATGGGAGTCTTATTGTTTGTCCTATTAAACTCTTCTAAGTCATTGCTCAACTAGTGTTCTGCCTTGTTTAAAACACAACCTAGGGATCCTAATGTTCAGTGTCTAAGTTTGTTTTGTTCCGAAGGTTGATAACCAGTTGAGTTTAATTAATCTGAAATGTCTTATGATTTCTATAAAAAAAAAGGGATCCGACAGTCTTGAGAATAATGAATAATTGTTCAGTCATTTGGCATGTGTGTATATCAGTAGTATGGGCCGTATTTTTATGATATGTTGCCTACCGTTATGAAATTTGAACTCCTGGCTGTGATCCTTTGGTTGCACATTAGTTTTATGTGTCAAAAATGATCACTTGAAGTCGACTTGTCAACCTGGACGGATCCATTTTTATTTGGGTATCTGTTTGCCTAATTTTGATTGTCACTTTTATAGAGTATAAGCTATAGTTTATTTGACAACCATATCGGACTTTCTCAAGGATAATGACTCTTTATTCCATAAAGCTTTCCCTTTCTATAAAATTCAATTGATATGTAATGTTACAATCATTTGTTATTGGATGAGTACTAATTTTTCTTTATCTTTTCTTTTCTTTGACATGTAACACCTCTTAGGAACGAGTTGAACAAAACTCACAAAACTGGGATGGCTACGTGCATTGGGAAGTTATTTGATCCTCTCCGCATTTTCGGGACTTGATATCCCCGAAAATGTAAAAGGAAAGGGAAAAAAAACCTTGTGAAATATAGGGCTCGAATTAAGCTTTCTATCCGGGTTCTATCTTCTAAACTCCCTCTCTCTCATTCCCTTTAGAAAAACATGTTTTAGGATCCCTGAAATCGGACTAGGATAGAATTTTGTGAAATAAATTTCCTTCTGAATATTTATAGTAGTTTTTTATTGAATCATTTGTATCGTTTTCTTCGGAACCCGCCAATTAATTTAGAAATTGCGAACTATTTGTTAATTAATGAGTGCAAAATAAAATACAATTAAAATGACGCTTTCCCTTTAATGCCTATTTACATAAATAGTAATAATAATAATAATTGATACACATTCATATTGTATTTACTTATCTATTTAATTATAAAATGGTTAATTAGTCAATTAATTACTTAATTTATCAATTATTGTTTAGTTAATTTGTTCATTAATCAATTGTGTCAATTAATTGTTTCTCCATTAAGTAATTTAATTCATTGATCATGGGATAGTCTACCATTGATTGCCTAGCTATTTAATCAACAACTCATTTATTTATTTAACGATGTTTGAATTATTTAATCAACTATTCAATTAACTAGTATTGGTTTATCCATTCACTCATTACTTATTTTTACTTAACTTATTAAGAGAAGTAATTCATCCCTTCTTATTTTATCTATACAATTATTTATCCACTTATTATTTAATCTAAGCAAGCAATTGAGCTTAATACCTATCTTATATAACATAACCAAGAAAGCTATTCATTCATTAATTATCTGGGTAATAATTTATATATCCGTTATCTACAATTATATATATTTAATAATCCATTTAATTAACTAATCAATCAATCCTTTATTCTATCTATTTATTATCAACTAATTAATTAGTTAAGCAATTATTCACTTGTCTTACTTATTTACTTGTCCAATTATCTAACCACTTAATTAACCATTTATTCATTTACGTTATTTATATTTATTACTTTATCTAGTTTTACAAATCAAGTTATTATCCTAATAATTCGTGAAAATCGCCGGATTAACCGCTTTTAGCGGATTTTCGAAAGTGCTCCCGTAATAAGGACCTTCTTTCGAATTTAATAGAACCACTTATCTAGAATCTCTGATTTTAATTTAATTTCTTTTAAATAAAGAATAAATTGCACTCATTAGTTAACCTTAGGTTCTTAATAATCCTTAATTTAGGTGGCGACTCCAGAGAAACCCTTTGAAGTCCCATTTTGTTGAAAATACATCCCGATGCATATACTTGTGTGTGCATTGTTTTGGGAGGGTTCAACAGCGTGGCGACTCCGCTGGGGATACGCAAATGGTTCTAACCAAAAGATTTTCGCGAATATGCTTTATTTATATACGTGTTGATTGTATGTATGCGTAGTTTAACTCTTTTATTGTTTGCATGCCTAAACTAGTATGTGTAGAATTTATTGTTGTGAATGACTGTATTGAAGCATGTTTATTTGTGCATAGTCTGCATTCCGTTCATATTTCCTCCCTCATGGAGCCTGTCAATTCTCTGTCATCTCCTCGATTTCATCACGGGGGTCCTGCATGACGGGTAATAATACAGGAAGTGCATTGTCCTTCCTAATTCTTTGAATTTCTTTAGTGTCACCAAAGTTAGTTAGGGTATGGTTTGCCTGGTTTTGTCATGGCCGGTTTTACTGGTTTATGGGTCAGGTTTATCTCGCATAGGTTGAGTCAGCCTCAACCGTTAGCCCACTCTTAGAAGGAGATTAGGTCATGTATGCATATGCACCTTAGTTTGGACCCAGTCCTCGGTACCGTTTTCAGGAATTAAGAAACCGCCCTTTTGTTGACGGGTTATTGAAAACCAACGATACTGCATATTATGTGAACATATGGATATTATAACGAATCCCAAACCATTTGCCATGTCAAATTTGAGAAGTTGACAATTATGTCGGTTTATTTATATCTCAGATTTTGTATTGGCAAACGGCTTGTATCATTATAATATCCACATGTGTATGCAATTTGCGCGATTAGGCTTACCTCTAGCACAAAGAGGCACCTTACAGGGTAGGACGCGCTCACATTTTATTTACGCTCGACTACGTGTGATTGTCACATGCCAACTTATTGTTATATCTTTCATGTTCAAACTGCCAAAGTGCTACTTGACGCGCGCTATGTGCTTGTGTGCAACCTCATAAATAACATGCAAACTAATATAGTTACCTTTGAACTTTTCATTTTGTTGTGTTCATTCCCTTCCCCGCAGAAGTTTGATTTGTGTGGACTTTGAAATGAATGACTTCACAAAATCCAGAGCAAGAAAAGGAGATTCTCTTCCTATCGCTATCATAGAAAAGAATAAGACAGTGTCTGACCCATCTTTGGAACAAAATGCAAAGAATGATGGAAAGGTTCTCTTTGGTCTTACAAAGGAAAAGAGACAATCAGAAGTGGAACATGTATCCAGTCCGAATGAGTGGTGCCATTGGCAAACACAGGAGAAGTCTAGTCGATACCATGTGTCGAATTTGAAAAAGAATCCAACGGAAACTTTCCGAGAATATGCTAGCCGTCGGACAAGTAAAGCCACTAAGGTCCAACCACCTTATACAGAGAATGAAGCAATTGCATGTTTCATTTCATCTCTGGACAGTGAGCTCTACCACCAAATTCTTCGTCAAATGTCAGATACATTGGAAATAACATTTGCCAATATTGTTAAGATGGGAGAAACTATGGAAATCAAAATGATGCTTGAATCAGGCACTCCAAAAAATGCAAATGCAATGGCCCAGTTTGCCAATGATAAGAAGAAAGGAAAATGAGTACAGGTTCCAAGTTGTCCAAACCCACCTTGCAATTTATCTTACCAAAGCAAATCCACTTTTAATCATCATAGTCAATGCAAAACTCCTTTTGTGCCAATGCTTGATTTCAACCCTCCACTCCCTCCATTAAAGTATCATCAATGCAACTCACTTGTTTATCAGCCTTACCCACAACCGTATGTCCATCAAGCACTTTTAAATAACCATGCGCTCCCAAATTATCAACCATTTCTGAAGCACCAGCCTTCATCTAGTCATCAACCCATAGCTTCTGTTCGCCAAGGTCGCCTAGCCATAGAAAAACTATGCACAAAGGTATTCAAAACTTTTACACCTATAGCCGAACCTTACAATCAGTTTTATGAAAGGCTAAGGAAAGCTGGAATGATTCACCCTATCGCTGATGCAACACCTAGTCCTCTTCCAAAATGGTTCGATGAAACCAAACATTGTGCCTATCATTCTGGGGGCGCCAGGGCATGACATCAGAAATTGTTACGCACTCAAAAACAAGATTGAAACAATGATAAGATCAGGAGAAATCCAATTGGTGACAGCTCCTCCAAGTTCTCAATACTCATTATCTAGCCTAGCGTCTGGATCTAATTCCAACTTTGAAAAGAGGGCTCGCCGAAAGTTTACATTTCCAATAGAATCTCAAGAGCATTTGTTTGAAAGGTTAAAAGGTGCAAAAGTTTTAAAGCCTTTGGTTGGAGATGGGACATCTGATCCTCCTCCAAGATTGACTCATGGGGTCAAATATTGTGCTTACCATGGAGAATATTGTCAACATGATACTAAGAACTGCATTACTCTGAGGCATAAAATTCAAGACTTGATTAATGATGGAGTACTCCAGCTTGCTTATGATAATGTAACTCAAAACTGAAGATGATGATCTCTGAGTTCATGCCCTTCTGAAAGGAACTTGGCAATTGAGCTCAATAGGTTCTTTTTGCATCACAATTCAAATTAAGGCCCTGAATTGTGTTTTTGCCTTTAAAGTATGTCTTTTGAAAATGACTTTTAATTGTTATCTTTGCATGTCTGTCGCGTAAGCCTCCTTAAGTTAAGATTGAATAAATTATACATTGCATTCTCATTATGTTATTATACTTTGTTTGCTTTATGGTATGCTTTTGATTAAATATTCATTTCTATTTCAATTTCATAATTATGAAACCTGCTTAAACTTTGCTTGTGGTCTATCACGAAACAACTGAACAAATTTGAGGATGATGCCCTGGAAAGTTACATTTTGCACTCTTGGGATATTGCATTGACACGATCCAGAATCCGGCTAGGCCGTGCGGGCACCCGACATCCTCCCCTAGACCCGTCGGACGAACCCTTACCAATTAAATTAGAAAAATAAATATAATAATTCATAAATAAGGACAAGACTTAAAACAAAAATACAGAGATACTGATACCTCTAAGCTGTACAAAAGAAATTACAGCTGACTACCCAATATACTAGGTTTAGGGCTATCTAGACTAGACATCTAAGAGTACAAAAGAAGACAAATACCTAATGAAGGGAGCAAAACGCAACTGAAATAACAACCAATATACTGGTGGCCATCTGGAATAAAAGTTGGCTCACCCTGACAGCTGAGGTCGTCTTCGCTCATTTACAATGTGGCGAACCCAATCCTGGGGCGAACCTGCCAAAACGAAATAGATAGATAAGAAACAAACAACAAACAAGGGTGAGTCAAAAAGACTCAATAAGTGGGGCAGACTAGCCACCTCAAGGAATAGGATAGCTAGCCAGGGAGAAAAGAAAACAGATAGACCAAACTCCTCTTATTTGAATTATAAAAAGGAAGAGCCAGATAATAACCGAAAATACGTATGAAACCATAAACTCAACCAGGAATACGAGCCATAAACATATCAATAAATAAACAATGCACGTATAAGCAGAACAGTAGTCATGTACCACAAGTCTATACAATGGTATGAAATAATTGAAATGAAATGAGATGAAATGAAATCTGATGCAAAGGGTCATATGTGCCCGTCATCCCATCTCGAAGAGGAATACTCCTGCAATCGAGGGGAATCCAATCTGATACCAACTGGAGCGGAATACTCCTGCTCCTGGGGCGGAATACTCCTGCACCCGATATAATATAAACCAGAGGCGGAATACTCCTGCACTCTCTTGGGGTGGAATACTCCTGCACCCGATATAATGTAAAGCTGAGGCGGAATACTCCTGCACTCAATATCTGACATAAGAGCGGAATACTCCTGCTCTTGGGGCGGAATCCTCCTACCCTCAATATGATACAATAGAGCGGAATCCTCCTGCTCCTGGGGCGGAATACTCCTGCACCCAATATGATATGCAATGTAATGCATATGAATGACATATAATGCATATGAATGCAATGTGATGCAATAACCCTTCACCGGCGCGGGACTCTCATCGACAGCCGGGAAGTAGATGCAAACTTACAGCCAGGGTACAATGCTCAGATCCTCATTGCAATACCAACAATAGGACATAACATATAATATACGATGTAAATCCAAAGCTAAGGCGTAATGAGTACGCCTATCGGCAGCTACACACGTAAGGAACACGTGGTAGAAAATTCACGAGGTCAGGTGCCTTCAAAGAAATGGATATAAACACTTACCTCTTCCAAAGTTAACACTGCTGCCCAACAACCGCTTTATTCTTTTGGATTCATTGCCAAACGATCCCACTGTGTTCAATGAGCAGAAAAATATATCAAATAGGGATAAAGGTTTCATTCCTCACATCTTAGGGCAACCCGGTTAGGAGCCTGATACCCTATTCGCATACGCAATACGCAGGCTAGGCCTATATATAGGGTTTAAGGTCACATAACCAAACCCCAAATAATTTACATTTACATGTTGCCCATAACTCACTGAGTACGAATATATAATCAATTTCATTGTCGGGGTCCATTTGACCCTTCAAAACAATAATATGCTTACCCGGCTACAATAACACGTACTCTGGCTCAACACAGGGAACGTCACAAGCGGCTATCAATCGCCCAAGCTCACTAGTGCCGGACGAAGAAGAAATGATAATGGATCGAGGATAGAAATAATTAGAGCTTCATGAAGCTCATCTTCTTATTGCTTGGCTACCAGAGCTAGACTACTTCCGAGTCAAGCTAGCCAAAGAATCGCAATCGGAGAAATAAATATTAAATGAGCTTTATGGAACAACATCCATGCTAATTTAATCTCCCAATAATAAGGAAACTCTAATAATTTACCAGAAAACCCTTTTATAATCCAGACAAGCTCATATGATCACATGACTTTACTACCGTTTTGAACCAAGAGGAGATACGTAGATCGAATATTACTTACTAATCACTTTGCATAGGGAAAAACAACGACACTCTTTGATGGTGATGAACTAGAATCCCATCGTCCAACCAACACGGAATTCCCAAAAGAGAGGTAAACTAATTTGATATAATAATAGAAGGTGGAATAACAAGATGCCAACCAGACCATACCGATATTCACTCAAAATCTCTCACCTTTAGACCAGATAAACTAATAGGGTCATCACAAATGCCATGAATAAATCACACCAGAAGCTCACCCCTCTACCGCAGCCGATTCTTAATAGAAACAATATCCAAGGAAACCATGGAAACATAATATGACAAACTATTTCCAAACCGATCAGAAAAATCAAGGCTTACACACGTATAAGTGAGGAAGAAATACTTGGGTCTACTACATCAGATACCTCAACATCCTGCCAGACTGACAGTTCATCAAACTGCCTCTGCAGCTGAGGTGAGCCACTACCCTAGTAATCACCTTCTAAAGAATAACTGCCACCACGCTCTCAACCTTTACTGGATCGTGACATTTCTCTAGTTGATTGAGATCTAAATAAAATCCCCTGCAACTGTGCAGGTGCCTGAGGCCGAGAGAAAGGACGACGACCTACTTGCCGGAATAAGGAAAAACTCCTCAAAGGATAACCAGACTCACGACAATGGTAACACCTTTTTGACTAAAAATGGAAGCTGGAGAGATTGTTGATAGCTGTAAAGAGAAAACTGAGTCTAATCTTGATGAACTACTCGAGCACTCTGAGAATAACGCTCTACAAGCTGAGATAACCTAGCAGGTGACCTCCCAAAATAATCAAAACTTTTACCTCCAAATGAGGTACCATGGTTACCCACCAGGGCCGTGGGATCTCTTACTTTCCCGCTCTAACTCTTCCCGCTCTAACTTATGGTATGCCTCGAACCTTCGGGCAATATTAACAACAACATCAAATAAAATCCATACCACAATTTCTCGAGCCATCTGGGATTTCAAGGAAAAATAAAGGTCATCAGTAAATCTCTGAATCTCTCGAAAGGCTCATGAACTAGTTCTAATGCATATCCAGCCATTCTATAGAATTCAATCTCATATTCTGAAACACCAACAGGCTAACCGATTGGCTACCCTGTCCAATCCACTCAAACTGGAAACACTTTTCATCTCGCTCGCTACTCGAAAGGAACTTTTCCACGAATCTAGAAGAAAAACCGAATCAAGTTAGCTAATAAGAGAGCGGCCCACCAATTCAAGGCTGGACCCTTGAACTGGAAAGAAGAATAATCAACACCATACTGCTCGATATGATCAAGAGCCTGAATAATATGCTGGCATCATTTTATTTTAAAGGCTTACACAGGGATTATCTGATGCATGGCTTGAGAATATCGGAAGATTCAACCATGTAAAATAATGTAACCTCTTTGGGCACTCGGACCCAATAATTACTTCCGCTGGCCAACCAGCCAGAACAATTGGTGGCACAACACATGCTGCTTCTAGAATATAATTTACCGCGACAATACTAAGAACTAGAATAGGAGCTCCCTGAGACCGAACATCTGTATCTGCGGCAATCTGATAAGCTTTCTAGCGAACAATAGGTGCTTGCGGTATCTGCGTCGCCAAGATTCTCGTAAAAACATTGTAGAGAGCCAAGGGAACCACAAGGCCCTACTCCCTTGCCTATCGGGAGCTCGTACAACTGGGACCTCCATAACTAGATCGTCAGCACGATAAAAAAAACTCTCGGGGCTTCGTCAGTGCTAGCCCCAAGCTAGACTGCTTCGCCTTGAACTCATACAGTTTCCTGATTTGTTGCACGAGGGTTCACGATTACCACGAACGAATTAACGAAAATACTTTTTCATCCTAGACCAACGCACGATCAGAAAAGAAGGAAGCGAAACTTCATAAATGCCATCATAGCCCCTCGTAGATAAGTACGGACGTCTACGTACCCATCAGCGAGACTCTAGTAGACACTATCTTAGTCTGGATAGACACTAAACTGGGCTCTGATACCAACTGACACGACCCAGAATCCGGCTAGGCCGTGTGGGCACCCGACATCCTCCCCTAGACCCGTCGGATGAACCCTTACCAATTAAATTAGGAAAATAAATATAATAATTCATAAATAAGGACAAGACTTAAAACAAAAAAATAGAGATACTGATACCTCTAAGCTGTACAAAAGAAATTACAGCTGGGGCGAACCTGCCGAAACGAAATAGATAGATAAGAAACAAACAACAAACAAGGGTGAGTCAAAAGGACTCAATAAGTGGGGCATACTAGCCACCTCAAGGAATAGGATAGCTAGCCAGGGAGAAAAGAAAACAGATAGACCAAACTCCTCTTATTTAAATTATAAAAAAGAAGAGCCAGATAATAACCGGAAACACGTATGAAACCATAAACTCAACCAGGAATACGAGCCATAAACATATCAATAAATAAACAATGCACGTATAAGCAGAACAGTAGTCATGTACCACAAGTCTATACAATGGTATGAAATAATTGAAATGAAATGAGACGAAATGAAATGAAATGAAATATGATGCAAAGGGTCATATGTGCCCGTCATCCCATCTCGAAGAGGAATACTCCTGCAATCGAGGGGAATCCAATCTGATAACCAACTGGAGCGGAATACTCCTGCTCCTGGGGCGGAATACTCCTGCACCCGATATAATATAAACCAGAGGCGGAATACTCCTGCACTCTATTGGGGTGGAATACTCCTGCACCCGATATAATGTAAAGCTGAGGCTGAATACTCCTGCACTCAATATCTGACATAAGAGCGGAATACTCCTGCTCTTGGGGCGGAATCCTCCTACCCTCAATATGATACAATGGAGCGGAATCCTCCTGCTCCTGAGGCGGAATACTCCTGCACCCAATATGATATGCAATGTAATGCATATGAATGACATATAATGCATATGAATGCAATGTGATGCAATAACCCTTCACCGGCGCGGGACTCTCATCGACAGCCGAGAAGTAGATGCCAACTTACAGCGAGGGTACAATGCTCAGATCCTCATTGCAATACCAACAATAGGACATAACAGATAATATACGATGTAAATCCAAAGCTAAGGCGTAATGAGTACACCTATCGGCAGCTACACACGTAAGGAACACGTGGTAGAAAATCCACGAGGCCAGGTGCCTCCAAAGAAATGGATATAAACACTTACCTCTTCCAAAGTTAACACTGCTGCCCAACAACCGCTTTATTCTTTTGGATTCATTGCCAAACGATCCCACTGTGTTCAATGAGCAGAAAAATATATCAAATAGGGATAAAGGCTTCATTTCTCACATCTTAGGGCAATCCGGTTAGGAGCCTGATACCCTGTTCGCATACGCAATACGCAGGCCAGACCTATATATAGGGTTTAAGGTCACATAACTAAACCCCAAATAATTTACATTTATATGTTGCCCATAACTCACTGAGTACGAATATACAATCAATTTCATTATCGGGGTCCATTTGACCCTTCAAACTATTAATTGAACTTGTTAAAACGATGTCTAATATTCCAAGTTTTACCGTTAAAATATATCTAAACACACGTAATAAACTCAAATAATATATTAGGATCATTACCTGAATGTTTCAGGTTGAAAATTCTACTTTTTCCCGGCCCCTTTTCTCATTTTCTGGCATTTTTTTCTCTACTGCGTCATTTTATTTTTCTCTATTGCGATTCTCCATTTTCCTTCTCTGTTTCTATCCAAATGAGATTATATAGCTCATTCACCGACTTGCCATATTTTCCATTTTTTTTGTCTTTTCTTTTCATTTTTTGTCTTTTTCCTTTTTTTTTTATTTTCTTTTCACGATAAAAATTAAAATGGTGCTCTACGATATTAGAAATAATTCCAACTTTTGCATACAAGTTATACAAAATATATGTAACATACTCGCGAAGGCGGATTTCAAATCGGACTCCCGAAGTTCAAGATGCGAATTTAAATGAAGAAAGTCAAATTATTTAACTTTCGGCATTTTAGCGGAAACTAGCCGAACAACATCGAAATTCACTTTCGAAAGTTCATAAAAGTCACAAATAATCATACGAACCTAAAGGCACTTTCGAATTTCGAATCGGAGCTCATTCGCCCTAAAGCGAGCTCAAAAATCTCTTTTTAATATTTATCGCCAATAAAAACTGAAACCTTGTTCCGATGCCTACCAATCGAGGTCTGATTTAGCTCAAATTTTACAGACAGGTCCTAATGGACATTACGAATATTTTAAAATTATCGGCACGCCAATCGGAGTCCTAACTTCCGAAACGACTGACCGAGGTCGTTTCATGCATTACCATTAGAATTTCAACTGGGACAACTTTGTTTGTGGGCAAAAGGCGCTGAAGCAGTTTATTTGAACAAGTGAAAATTCCTTCTGTAAGAATCATTGAAAAACTGAGTTAAAAATGTTGAATGGGTGAAAATTAGATGTGAATAGTTGATGCTTATTGATGAGAAGAGAATGAATGCAATTTGTCACGGGCAACTTTATCAAAATCGCATGGTCAAGTCATTTGGCAAGAAAGTTAGAGTGAGAGAGTTCAAACCGGGGCAACTGGCATTGAAGAAGATCTTTCCCTAATCAAGAAGAAGCAAAGGGAAAATTTGCACCGAATTGGAAAGGTCCTTATGTGGTTCATCGGGTTTTATCCGGAGGAGCACTGATTCTGGCAGAAAGGAATGGTCAAGTTTGGCCAAAAGCAATCAACGCAGATGCCGTCAAAAGATACTATGTCTGAGGCAACCGCAAGTTAGCATTGTTCTGAGTGTAATTTTGATGTAATGCAAACTACGCGTGACCTGAATCCCAAGACGGGATACGTAGTAATTCACATAGAGTTTGGTTGCATTGGTGTAAGAATTTCCCATTTTTCCCTTTGATGTAAAATTTGAACTACTTCTGACCTGATTCATGGAATGGCAACAGGATAAGTAGGCAATCCCCTTCGGATTCGGTCAAAATATTGTAACGCTTTAGGCTTGTTTATCTTTTATGATGTAATTCCGAACTACGCATCTGGGCAGATGTGTAGCTTTTCCAATTCGGTTGCGGCTTCGTACTTAGATTACCATATCTCCCCCAAAAATCTTTATGTAAGCAAAACTACGCACAGTCTGATTCCCGTGGAGGGATACGTAGGCGCTCTTAACGGGCTCGACTCTATAATATTAAAATTTTCAGTTTCCCCTAAGGCAAGCAACTAGGGCAATTTTGCAAGATGATATGAAGAAATAGAAGATGATAACTGGGGAAATTTTTTTAAATGAGTTGAAGTTTCAGAAGATCATAACTGGGGCAGAATTTTGCAAGAATCAACGTTGACTATCAAAAGACGAGCTGGGAAGATCTTGGGAATTGACTATATGAATAGTGCCAACTCTAAGAAAATGATGTTCAGTTTGTTTTAAGATATGTCACAAGCTTATGTCAAGGCAGAAATTTCATAAAATGCATCTTACTGTCATGAAATATTTGCATGGTTACTTTATTACCAAAACTACTTTTACTTTGCCTCTATTATCAAAACATTCATGCTATTGAGTTCCTGAGCCAAGTCTCCGAGTATGATACACAAATCCCGTTCCGAGGAAGACATGGGAGCAGAAGCGACATCAAGAAGATCGAGATCAAGTCAGCACAAATTAAACGCCCTCCCCAAAACTAACAATTTTTTCTTTGAGAGCAGGAACATGAAAGCTTGCAATGAAGGGATCATTCGCACTATGGATGAACAACTTATTGAACGCGCATTCAAAGTTGCCTTGCATATTGCGTTGCATTGCCTTTTTCATGACTTAAAGCGTTATGCTTTGCCATGAGTTATTGTCGAACAAGCGGCATTTCTACCTCTATGATTTTCAATCCCAAATAAGCAATGAAGCCGAGGCATGCGTTATGTTTTCAAATCACGCCAAAATAAGCGTTGCCTTATTTTAATTGACAATCTGCTCAAGACCATCATTGCCTGATTGTCTCGCCAATTGATTTATCAAATGGCTATTGCACTGATTACAATTCTGCACTGCTTTGCTTTGCACTTGCTTTAAATTCTGCCTTTATATTTGCTTCAAATTAATGCTTTGCTTTACATTTTCAGGTCAACCATCAGTTTCTCGGAGATTATTCGCCTTGTCGCAGATGCAGCACAAATCTATTTCCTTCATCTTCATTATAGCCTTTGCTTTATTATTCACTCGTTTTCCAACACATTTACTTTAAATTTGTATGAATTGAACATCAGATTCAATATGAACTGAAGGGAGCATTCAACACTTTGCACCACTATCAATACAAGCAACACCAATCGAATTGACGGTGCATATGATTCTGCTTGACAGACCATTCAAATCTACTTTTGCGGCATCTAAGCATTACATTTGATTATTGCCGAAAAGGCGGCACCTTTCTTTTCTCAAAATCTTAACATCGCGATAGAATTTACCTCGTGATAGTGAATTGACAAGTCAACCTTGAGACACCATGTGCGGTGTGTCTCACCGGTTGGTTGTCCTGCAAAAGCTTTATATTATGCACTTGTTTAGATTAGAATAGACAAGTCAACTATGAGACACCATGTGCGGTGTGTCTCGCCGGTTGGTTGTCCTGCAAAAGCATTATATTATATACTTGTTTAGATTAGAATAGACAATTCAACTATGAGACACCATGTGCGGTGTGTCTCGCTGGTTGGTTGTCCTGCAAAAGCATTATATTATATACTTGTTTAGAATAGAATCGACAAGTCAACTATGGGACACCATGTGCGGAGTGTCTCGCCGGTTGGTTGTCCTGCAAAAGATTTTTATTATGCACTTGTTTAGATTAGAATAGACAAGTCAACTATGAGACACCATGTGCGTTGTGTCTCGCCGGTTGGTTGTCCTACAAAAACATTATATTATATACTTGTTTAGATTAGAATAGACAAGTCAACTATGAGACACCATGTGCGGTGTCTCGCCGGTTGGTTGTCCTGCAAAAGCATTATATTATATACTTGTTTAGATTAGAGTCGACAAGTCAACTATGGGACACCATGTGCGGTGTGTCTCGCCGGTTGGTTGTTCTGCAAAAGCATTATATTATGTAGAATAGAATCGACAAGTCAAATATGAGGCACCATGAGCGGTGTGTCTCGCCGGTTGGTTGTCCTGCAAAAGCGTTATGTTTTATATCTGCACAGACTAAGATTTGGCAAAGCAACTTGAGGCATTATATCACATTAGTCAATTTATTTTGTTTATTGTTCTGCAATTCGCACCCTCTTTACTTACTGTCTTACTTTACTATTTCAGAATAATGATCATCCTAGAGGTTCTCCGGGCGGAGCACCTCGTCAGTCGATTGAAGGAAGAACTTGTTGATAGCATCACAACCAGCATTTACAATTTTATACTATCCCTTTATTTATTTCTTATTCCAATTATTATAGTTTATTAGCAGTTGCTCGCTTACCGTTTGTTAAGTGTTTACAGAATTTCGGCAATACCGCAGCAGCATTTGGAGCATAACGTGGAACTTTTTCTTAGTAGTGAACTGGGGCAATCGTTGATATGAGCTAGACTCATCAACGAGGATCTGAAGAATCGCACTCGAACAAGCAAGTCTTACCTAATCTTTCATTCCAGATTAGGAGTCAGTCTGAATTCTTTCCTATTCGTGTCCTTTTCTGCCAATCGTGCAAGTCTTCGTATCTAAGTGTCATTGAACTACATATGGTCTGATTCTCTTTCAACCCGAGATATGTAGGCAACTCGAAAATTGGAGTTCGGCCATATCCATGTCCATAAGCCTCGCATTTCGGTCCATGGAATCGAAGTCTTGGCTTTACCGTGACAAAATTGGTTTTAACGTCAACTTTCTTTACCCTGAAAACTCTTTCATCCTTTTCGGGTAAAGAGGGGCAGCTGTTGACACCCAATTTTGTCCCGTAAATTTTAATTAATACTAATTATTTTAATAAAAATCAATTTCAAATTTTAAGGTGAATTAATTAAATTTAGGAAGAAAAGGACTAAATGCAATTCGTAGCCTTGATTTCAGTCCATCCATGCAACCCCCTTTAATTTCCAATTAGTTAAAATAAAGGGCTAAATTCGAACCTTATCAATAAAATCAGCCTATCTATGCAATACTACATATAACACATATACACACGCACCCTCTTTCCCCTAACCCGATTTTTCCTTACCCATTTCATCAGAACCCTAATCCTCTCCCAAATCCCCGTCACCCTCTCCATTTCCATTTTCAGCCATACCCAAGCTTCGTCCCCACCTTCCCTTGCCACCCCAAACATGGTAATGGTCCCCTAACCCGACCCCCTTTCGTTTTCCCCCAAAATCGCGACCCCACAATGTTAAAACACGATCTACACCATTTGTTTCTACTCTTTCTCATCATCAAGGGCTCGGATCAAAGGCAAATAGGCTCTTGAATTCAAAATCAGAATCGAAAAAGGAATATTCGATTTGATTCGGATTCCTTTTTTGTTTTCTGATTTTTCTTTTCAAAAGCTTGTATAAAGGGGTCAAAGTCCAAACGTTGGCAAGGAGGAGGTAAGGATATACTAGTCTTTTCATTCTAGGTCAAAACCCTAATTTTTTCTTCTATATATATGATGTTTGATTACTTGCAGTAGGATTTTTTTTTTTTTTTTTGGGGATATCATAACAGAAACGGCAGCATTTCTATACTAGGAAAGTATTTTCTATCAATTTCAGTAAAAATATTACATACATAGCTTCATTGTTCCGTTTGGAGGATCGAGTCATCGTTCAAAGTTCGAGTCATCGTATCGCTTCTTCACTGTTTGAGTCGCTTGTTCGATTCGCTATTTTCGAAACCTCGCTCTAGTTCACTGCCCTAAAAAAGGTTAGATGCAAAGCCTTTTTACTGTTTTCTTTTATACATTAATGTTTATGTATGTTTTTTTTGGGATTCTGTTTCATTGAAAATAGTTTGAATAGAGTACAAGCTGGTACTGTCGTATAAAGATGTTTCAAGTTAACCATTACTTGCATAAAGTTTAAATCTTTCAGTGTGTCTTCTATAAAGATCTGCCATTGATAACTTGAATATAGGTTTGATTGTAATATTAGTCAAGATAATAGTTCTTTTGATTTTTTGTATGAGCATAAGTTTGAGTCTTGATTATTCTAGTTGGATTCTTGACTACTGTATGACACACTACCAGAACCTTCTTAAAATAGAATGTTTCATGCTCAGCTTTCATAAAGTACCTGGTCTGTTATGGTTTTGCATCTTGATTGAACCATGGTAAGGTTGAAGTATTTATTTTTTGTGAGGGTAGCTGTGTTATTGTTCTAGCTGATTCTAAGGCGATGCAGGCAGTCTTAGGGTGGCCTTCTGTTTGCAGCTGTGAGTGCAGGTGTTTGCAGGTTTTTTGGAGGTCTGTAGGTGTTTGTTATAGGCCTGGATAATTTGCAGAAGTTTCAGGGGTGTTGTTGAGTTGATGAGTACCTGCAGGCAGGTCTGGAAGTTTGTAGGAGAGTTCAGGGTGTGAGTTGTGGGTCTGTTCTTCGTTTGCAAGGGCAAGGGAGTGTGTGCAGCTTAGTTCAGGGAGTCATAAGGGTATCTGTATGTTGCTTAGGTGCTGTGAGTCATGTAGGCAGTAAAGGATATTGTTTGTGCTTCCTGGATGTTTGAAGAAGTTTCAGGGGTGTTCATAGTAGGTTGTTTCAGGTGGTGTTTAGATGAGAGAAGGGGTCTGCAGGTCTTGGGTTTTTGTAGATTGGATCAGGGAGGATCTGTGAGTCAAGTAGGCTTAAGAGTTTTGTGCAGCTGATTGGAAGTGCGTTGAAAGCTTAGTGAGTCGCAGGGAGTAGTAGTAGAAGTTGAAGGTGTGCAGGTGTGCTGTGTGTGTGAAAGTTCAGGCAGTGTAGAGGGCTTAGGAGAAAGTAGGAGTTGCAGGAGTTCTGGTTCTATTTTGGCTGGGTCTGATGGTTTGTTCAGGTAGCTTTAGGAGTAGGTGCAGTGCTAATTCCTGTTTTGCTGTGAGTTTAAGAGAGGCTGCAGGGTAGTTTAAGGGTCTGCCAGTTTGTTTGGAGTTTGTCTAGTGTTTGCAGTTGGTTGTAGGTAGTAGATGAGTTCAGGGGTGTCTGGTAGGGGTTCTGGAGGTCTGTGAGGGTGTTAGAGGGATCAAGTTTTGGTTTCTAGGGCAGTGTAGGTGTCCCGTAGGGGTTTGTTAAGCTGAAAGGGTTCAGAGGTGAAGTTGGGCTTTGGTCTGGTTGTTTCAAGGTTGGTTCAGGTTGGGTAAATTGTTTGTCCAGGTATGTAAAGCTGATTTCTTGGTAAGTTGAGAGTCTATGAGGGTGTTCAGTGAAGGAGTTTGGGTGTGAAGTGTTCAGGAGAGGTATCAAGTGTGTGCAAGATGGAGAAGGTGTTTGTTCAGGACAATATAGAGGTCAGCTTGTGTAGGTGTGTGTATCCAGCATGGTGCATGTGTATATATCCATCATAATGTGTGTGTGTGAATCTGTTGAAATGGACGATAAGGTGCTTGTGCTGCAGTTTGGTCAGGGCAGTTTAGGAGTGTCCTGGTTGTTTTTTCAGGGGTGTTTGTAGTTCAGGTGCTATAGTATATCATTAGGTCCGTAGGTTGTGGAATTTTTAAAGTAGGAAATTTTTAATTCATGTTATGGGAGTCTTATTGTTTGTCCTATTAAACTCTTCTAAGTCATTGCTCAACTAGTGTTCTGCCTTGTTTAAAAGACAACCTAGGGATCCTAATGTTCAGTGTCTAAGTTTGTTTTGTTCCGAAGGTTGATAACCAGTTGAGTTTAATTAATCTGAAATGTCTTATGATTTCTATAAAAAAAAAAAAGGGATCCGACAGTCTTGAGAATAATGAATAATTGTTCAGTCATTTGGCATGTGTGTATATCAGTAGTATGGGCCGTATTTTTATGATATGTTGCCTACCGTTATGTAATTTGAACTCCTGGCTGTGATCCTTTGGTTGCACATTAGTTTTATGGGTCAAAAATGATCACTTAAAGTCGACTTGTCAACCTGGACGGATCCATTTTTATTTGGGTATCTGTTTGCCTAATTTTGATTTTCACTTTTATAGAGTATAAGCTATAGTTTATTTGACAACCATATCGGACTTTCTCAAGGATAATGACTCTTTATTCCATAAAGCTTTCCCTTTCTATAAAATTCAATTGATATGTAATGTTACAATCATTTGTTATTAGATGAGTACTAATTTTTCTTTATCTTTTCTTTTCTTTGACATGTAACACCTCTTGGGAACGAGTTGAACAAAACTCACAAAACTGGGATGGCTACGTGCATTGGGAAGTTATTTGATCCGCTCCGCATTTTCGGGACTTGATATTCCCGAAAATGTAAAAGGAAAGGAAAAAAAAAACCTTGTGAAATACAGGGCTCGAATTAAGCTTTCTATCCGGGTTCTATCTTCTAAACTCCCTCTCTCCCATTCCCTTTAGAAAAACATATTTTAGGATCCCTGAAATCGGACTAGGATAGAATTTTGTGAAATAAATTTCCTTCTGAATATATATAGTAGTTTTTTATTGAATCATTTGTATCGTTTTCTTCGGAACCCGCCAATTAATTTAGAAATTGCGAACTATTTGTTAATTAATGAGTGCAAAATAAAATACAATTAAAATGACGCTTTCCCTTTAATGCCTATTTACATAAATAGTAATAATAATAATAATTGATACGCATTCATATTGTATTTACTTATCTATTTAATTATAAAATGGTTAATTAGTCAATTAATTACTTAATTTATCAATTATTGTTTAGTTAATTTGTTCATTAATCAATTGTGTCAATTAATTATTTCTCCATTAAGTAATTTAATTCATTGATCATGGGATAGTCTACCATTGATTGCCTAGCTATTTAATCAACAACTCATTTATTTATTTAACGATGTTTGGATTATTTAATCAACTATTCAATTAACTAGTATTGGTTTATCCATTCACTCATTACTTATTTTTACTTAACTTATTAAGAGAAGTAATTCATCCCTTCTTATTTTATCTATACAATTATTTATCCACTTATTATTTAATCTAAGCAAGCAATTGAGCTTAATACCTATCTTATATAACATAATCAAGGAAGCTATTCATTCATTAATTATCTGGGTAATAATTTATATATCCGTTATCTACAATTATATATATTTAATAATCCATTTAATTAACTAATCAATCAATCCTTTATTCTATCTATTTATTATCAACTAATTAATTAGTTAAGCAATTATTCACTTGTCTTACTTATTTACTTGTCCAATTATCTAACCACTTAATTAACCATTTATTCATTTACGTTATTTATATTTATTAGTTTCTGAATACGCATGTTGCGCGTGTATTCCATACAATAAGTACAAAAGTTAAAAAAAATTATAAAAATATTGAAAATGTGTTTGAATTATAAAATAAATTTAATAAGAAAAATGGTATATATCAGAAAAAGATGATAGAAATATCTTTGTTTTGAAGAACATCACAATGACAATATTGAAAAAAAAAAACTTTTTGTTTTTCATTCGAAAATGTTGATGACGACAAGGTATGTCGAAACTGATACTTAATATATTTTAGTCTTGGAAATTGAGTTTATTTTGCAATTCCTACAAAAAGTATGTCAGCCTGCTAAGGATAGGTCTCGGAGAAGCTTCGAAATATGTCTCGAACTCGAAGTGCACTGCTAGCTCTCTCTTACTCGAACTCGAACTCGAAGTGCACTGCTAGAAAAAGATAAAAAGAATAAAGAAGAAATATTGAGTAATACACGCATAGCAATTAAATACTAACCAACACGATTTTCGTGTTCGTATCACGAAAATTATATAAAGGTTCATTTAAAAGATATCCGATCTCATCCAAGTAGGACATCCTACAAACAGCTTATGGACTCTTTCGTACAACATCTCCTTTTTCTTTTCTTTCTGTGTAAATATGTAATTATCATCTGGTAAAGTTTCTCATAAATTACTTTGTGTTTCCCCATTGAGGCAGATGGCCTTTAGCTGCACCATTCTTTGTTGCATTCATGTGGGAGATTTTTAAAAGGGCAAGTGTGAGAAATGGAACATTGTTTCGACTTTTATAACATACTGTTTGGAATTCTAAGCATCATTCAGACTTTGACTGGTTCTAATGTATCTATTTGTTGTGTTTAAATGGCTAATTAACTATATTGGCAATATTTTTTAGTTGAAATTAGTTATCTCTGTTTTTTTGGGCATATAGCCATTAATTTATCTACAGCTAAAATCCAATTTAAATTGGTTAAAAAATTTTGGGATTATTGGCACCATGGGATAATAATAAAGTATTTAATTGACTCATTCTATGCTAATTCTTTTCCCAAAATTTAAGAGCCGGTTGATAGTTTGGATAATCTAATTTATTTGTTATATTTATATGATATACATTTACATCTTTGGTCATGATATTTTTTTGGAGTAGATGGTATTTTATGAATTATTTTTTAATTTGGGTATTTATTTGCTATATTTATATACATTTACATTTCAGTCCTGGTAATAGTTTTGGAGTAGATGATATATTATGGGTATTATGGTCATTTGACTTTACTTGTTTAGAAGCTTCCCACTTATAGAGTAGTAGTAGATTACTTTATCTAGTTTTACAAATCAAGTTATTATCCTAATAATTCATGAAAATCGCCGGATTAACCGGTTTTAGCGGATTTTCGAAAGTGCTCCCGTAATAAGGACCTTTTTTCGAATTTAATAGAACCACTTATCCAGAATCTCTGATTTTAATTTAATTTCTTTTAAATAAAGAATAAATTGCACTCATTAGTTAACCTTAGGTTCCTAATAATAATTAAATTAGGTGGCGACTCCAAAGAAACCCTTTGAAGTCCCATTTTATTGAAAATACATCCCGATACATATACTTGTGTGTGCATTGTTTTGGGAGGGTTCAACAACTGATTCAACCATGCAACAATTTCAAAAGTACAATGAGCTCATCGCAAAGAATTTCAAAATAGAATTCATCAAATTTAAATCCGGGTCCAGCTCTGCGTTTAATGAGCTATGGAATAATTTGTGGCTAAGTTTCTAGGCAGAAAGATATTGAGTACATAAGTGGATGTGAATGGACCAACATTATCCAATTATTGATTCTCTTCTACAAACTTAAAACCTTGCAGACATAAAAATCCACCACTAAAAGAAAATGGAAACGTTGAAAGATAATTGCCATGTTCTTCTTGTAACATTTCCAGGACAAGGTAACATTAATCCGTGCATTCAATTTGCCAAGAATTTGGTCAAGATAGGTGTAAGTGTCACTTATTCTACAAGTCTAACAGCTTTCAATCGTATCACAAATCTTCCAACTATACAAGGATTAACATTTGCACCTTTTTCTGATGGCTTTGATGGCAATTTTAAAGGTTCCATGAGTAACTTTCATGAGTTCAATGCTTCATTGAGGACTCATGGTTCTGAATTTGTGATCAATTTGTTCAAAGACAGGGCAAAGCAGGGTAATCCCTTTAAACGTATTATCTACACGACTTTAACAGCTTAGGTTGGTAAAGTGGCTAAGTGCATAAACGTTCCATCGACATTGCTTTGGATTCAACCAGCCACAATTTTGGATATTTATTACTATTTTTTCAATGGTTATGAAGATTCTATCAAGAATTGTCCTAAGGATCAATCTTTAGAGCTACATGGGCTGCCTTTGCTTACTCGTCGCGATTTCCCTTCATTCGTGTTTGCTGATTTGAATGAATGGACATTACAAGCTATGAAAGAACATGTTGAGATGATGGATGGCGAGATAAGTCAAAGAGTGCTTGTGAATACTTTTGATGCTTTAGAACCTGATGCATTGATAAGACCCAAATCGAGCAACCATCCAAAAACACCATCCAAGGCCAAGGAAGAGCACTTCAAGGTCATACATAGGGACGCCATGGAGAGAAGAGCATCCGAGACACATTTCGGAGTGTTTGAAGAAGCTTCAGCAAGAGGCGGACCGCCTAGGAATGGAGGCGGACCGCCTAATGCCTGCCTGCTCTCTGGATCTGAGGAGGCGGACCAAGGAGGCGGAGCGCCTCAGTGTGTGGGGCGGAGCGCCTCAGGCTGGGCGCCTCTCCCTGTGCAAGTTTGACCGGGTTTTGACTTTAAGTCGCTATGTAATTCCTAGTATGCCCCTACGTGGCTTATGACTTTAGAACTTATTTAAGGGTACTTTAGGCTTTTCATTGATGTCTAGGAAAGGCCTATAAATACTCCATAGCTTAGCATTATTCCTTAGTTAGCTATTATGATGAATGATTGAATGTCAATTGACAATGTTCAAGAGTGGATTCTCTTTGAATGAAAACCCTTTGAGACGGTTTGAGTTTACTAGTGGATTCTAGTTGAACCCCAAACCACCCCCGATCATTCTATTTGCGAGTCCCAGGTGCGGCTCGAGGGTAGTTGCATAGTGTAGGTCCTCCTCGACGCCGATACGAGGGTATCACGGAACAAGTTCTCCGTGGTTACTTTGTAGGGAGTTCGAGTAGTGTCTCACTTTTATCTTTATCTTTCCGCGTTCGTTTTTGATTCTTATCATCTTGGTATCAGAGCAAGGCTCGGGTTTTGTCTCTACAAACCCCCGACCCTTGATTCTTCGTGCCTAGGTCGATTCCTATCTTTAGTTTCTTGTTTGTTGTTATTGAAAGAAGAAAATTACAAAAAAATTGAAAAATTAAAAAATCTAAAAATTTGGTGTATCTTGTTGGTTTGGATGATTTATGATATGGGTGTTATAGATTCTTGATTGTGGATGAATTCCCGTTACTTAGGTACCAAAATTGTTGGAATTGGTGAAGTTTGAAAAATCGAAACCCTAATTGCCCTTAAACCCTTGATGAACTTGTTCTTGATGATTTTTTAATTGATTCTTGGGTTGGATTGATGTTGGGTTGAAAACTTGATATTGGGGATTGAGCTTCATTGAAAAACAAACGATTCGGTACCAATTTTGTGGGATTTGGACCTATATAACACCTACTTTGATGAATCACAATCCATTTTGAAACCCTTTGATAAGCCCTTGTGTTCTTGAAGAGGATGAACATGGTGAATTCGTTGTTTTCGATTGGGGTTTGTTAAAATTCATTGGGGTTTGATATTTGTGGGTAAAACAACATTTGGGTACCTTTGGATTGCTAAAACAACGTGTGGATTGTTGGATTTTTGGGGTTAAAGTCGAAAAACACGTTGTTGCAGTGTGCTGAAAAGTTGCAGAGGCGGAGCGCCTCATCACTGGGAGCTCTCTGGATTTCCTGAGGCGGAGCGCCTCCCCTGAAGAGGCGGAGCGCCTCCCCCTGTAGGTTTGCCCAGGGCGGACCGCCCACTTCCTGAGGCGGGGCGCCTACTTCCTGAAGGCTGGGAATTGGGTAGAAACTTCTAGGATTTCTCGTTTTGTTGATTGCATTGCTTCCGGTTAGTGCTATTAGAGTATAATCCTACTCGATTAGTGCTAATTACTTTGAGCTATTAGGATCATCGTGCCATAGAAAGGAGACTAGAATTCAAAGAAGATCCGTAGTATCTTTTGATTCAAGTCCTCATTTAAAGTGCCTATCGTCCAATCGAGTCCCATTAACTCCACTCACCCCGGAGTGCATCTGGACTTGATAAGTTGAGTGATTGAGTTGTGGTTCGTTGGTCAACTACTTGAAGCTTTTAGACTCAAACTTGTGTGAAATATCCATTCCCCACTAAACACGAGCGAGCCGAGTGAAACAATTGTAAGGGAATGGGTGAGGTATTTTGCTAACGTTTGTTGCTTTTTGTAGGTACTATGGCCAATGAAGGTGATGACTTTGTGAAGAATACCTTGACTACTATCTGGGCAAAATTGGATAGTATGAGCCTACGGATCGAAACTCTTGAAAGAAGGGCCTCAAGGGCCAAAGTCGAGAAGGGGACCCCGAGTGTCCAAATCGAATCCGGAGAAGGCACAAGTCATAGCACTCCTATGACTCCCGGACACTTTGTTGAGCTAAACAAGAGGTATGAACAAAGCAAAGTTGAAGCTCTACAAGAGCGTGGGTTGGGCAATCCCCGACAAGAGGGCAATCCCCTCAACTTGGGCAGTCCCCAAGGAAATGCTCCACTTCGAAGACCCGTTAGGCTTGTCCCACCTCTTGAGCAAGTTGTTGAGGCTCAAGAAGAGGAGGAAGCCGAGTATGGTGATGAGGCCTATGGGTATGATGTTCCTTATCAACCTAAGAGGCAAATGCATTGGGGTCGAAATATGGATAAGGGTAGAGGCCGAGGTCGAGGGCCACTCACGGAAGATGTGGAGGAGGATATGATTGAAGAGGATAATCCTCAAGTTTCCCTAGTTGTGAGGAGGAGCTTAGGTGCCGTATTGGTGGAGGATAGTGAGAATGATCAAAGAGAGAACCTCTTTCACGCTAGATGCCGAGTCATGGGTGTAGTTTGCTCCATGATTATTGACTCGGGAAGTTGTGCCAACATAGTGAGCCAAACATTGATTTCCCAATTGAAGTTACCCACCTTGAATCATCCCAACCCATATCGATTACAAGGGCTAAGTGAGTGTGGGGAGTTGAAGGTGGAGGAGCAAGCATTGATTGAGTTTGGCATGGGAAGCTATAAAGACAAAATCTTGTTTGATGTTGTCCCGATGCAAGCATGCCATCTCTTATTTGGGAGACCATGGCAATATGATACATGTGTGGTGCACGATGGCCGGACCAATTCATATACGGTCAAGAATGATGGGAGGAAATATGTGCTTAGACCTTTGACTCCAAGGCAAGTAAGGGAAGACTACAAGCGGATGAGGGAGTTGAAGGAAGCGGCTAAAGCCAAGTCACCCGTTGTACTTGAACCCGAGGCAAATAATTTCATTATTTTGCCAATGCATGATGAAAATGGGAGTCACTCCACTCCAATTGAGAGAGAAAAGATAGAGAGAAGTGAGGGAGTGACCGGTGACAATCCAAGAGAGGAAAAAGGAGAGGAATTGAGGAGTGATGTGAGTGGATTGTCACCACAAACTACACTTGACCATGAGGTAAAATTGAGAGAGATGAGAGGTGAGGAAGGAAAAATTGAGAGTGAGAGCACCCATTGTTCTAACCCTTCTTTATCTTCTATCTCTTCTTGTGAAAGTTCTTGTGTAGGTACATTGAAAGACAAGTCATTGGAGCCTCAATGTGAGCTTCATGAAGAAGGAGTTGCATATGACACTTCAAACCTTGTGAGTGATCAAGGAAGTACTACAAATGAAAGTATTGCTTCACCTTTTCATGAACCTACTAGCTACTTGTCTTGTAATGACTCAACACTAGTTGGTGTTTTTGATGCATCTAGTGAGTATACCACTAGTGAAGAGTCTAGTTGTCAACTTGAGTGTGCTTGTGAAACACTAGTTGAGAGGGATGCTATGCTACATCATGATGTGAGCTCATTGTTCATTGAACCCCTCCCTAGTGTAGATTTGATAGTTGACCATGATTGTGACCTTTACTATGACACACCGCCAACATTTGACATAGGGAAAGATGAGGTAGTTGACCATTCCCTAATTGATATGCTTCTATTTGGTGGGCCAATGTGTTGTAGCAAGGATGATTGTTACCTTGAGGAGTCTCTAGAGTGTGAGATGGATCGATTTGTTTTCGAAGACTCCTTGAGTGTGGGTGAAGAACCTAGTCTTGATACCATGCTTGTATTTGACCATGAATTTGAGGTGCATGCTTTTACATTTCCATTGTGTGAAGATAATCTCATTTGTGGTAGCGACTTGTATCGGACTAGGGTGAATGGTAGGATGGAACCCCCATGGTGTGATTCCTTAGGCAACCCATTGCTTGAGAATGTGGGTGAGGTAGATGGTTCTTTGAGTGACCCTCCTATTGCTTGTTTGGGTTATGATGAAGAAGAATCCATCATCAATACCTTTCTTGAGAGCTTGTCTTTTGAGAAGGGTTGCTTAGGTGATGAAATGGGAGGGAAAGAGGAATCCCTTGGTGTGAGTAGGTATGCTCTAAAGAAGGGGAGTGGAGTGCTTGATCCTACTTGTAGGTTGGGCTATTAGAGTCACTCCACTCCACATGTTGATCAAACCTCGAGGATAGGTTGGTGTGTTGATCTTGAGCTTAAGGTTCAAAGGGATTTTGATAGCTTGATCTTGCATTTCCCATCTTCCCATGACCTCTTTGCTCATTATCTTGTTGAGTGCATGTTGATCCTTAACCAAGTGCTTATGGTTCTCTTTGGAGACTTGATATTCATGATTGTTATTGACGCTTGGTTATATCACAAGAGTGTGTTTTCCACACTTCTTGCACTAACCTACTTTCAAAGTGGGACGTTTGCGTGTTTTTGCTTGTCGTTGCTTGTAGGTTCTAAGCTCCATGCTAAAGCGAGGAAGATCTTGGAAGAAGCCTATGCCAAAGTGACGATCAAGAAGGACAAAGGAGGAGATTCTTGGCCACCCCGAAGAGTTGATAGAGCCATGAGAGACCAAGCCTTGATTTTGAGGACGAAATCTTCTCAAGAAGGGGAGGATGATAAGACCCAAATCGAGCAACCATCCAAAAACACCATCCAAGGCCAAGGAAGAGCACTTCAAGGTCATACATAGGGACGCCATGGAGAGAAGAGCATCCGAGACACATTTCGGAGTGTTTGAAGAAGCTTCAGCAAGAGGCGGACCGTCTAGGAATGGAGGCGGACCGCCTAATGCCTGCCTGCTCTCTGGATCTGAGGAGGCGGACCAAGGAGGCGGAGCGCCTCAGTGTGTGGGGCGGAGCGCCTCAGGCTGGGCGCCTCTCCCTGTGCAAGTTTGACCGGGTTTTGACTTTAAGTCGCTATGTAATTCCTAGTATGCCCCTACGTGGCTTATGACTTTAGAACTTATTTAAGGGTACTTTAGGCTTTTCATTGATGTCTAGGAAAGGCCTATAAATACTCCATAGCTTAACATTATTCCTTAGTTAGCTATTATGATGAATGATTGAATGTCAATTGACAATGTTCAAGAGTGGATTCTCTTTGAATGAAAACCCTTTGAGACGGTTTGAGTTTTCTAGTGGATTCTAGTTGAACCCCAAACCACCCCCGATCATTCTATTTGCGAGTCCCAGGTGCGGCTCGAGGGTAGTTGCATAGTGTAGGTCCTCCTCGACGCCGATACGAGGGTATCACGGAACAAGTTCTCCGTGGTTACTTTGTAGGGAGTTCGAGTAGTGTCTCGCTTTTATCTTTATCTTTCCGCGTTCGTTTTTGATTCTTATCATGCATTGAGGGTTATAAAGAATGTGACTATGGTTGGAATTGGCCCTTTGATTCCTTCAACTTTTCTTGATGGAAATGATCCTTCTGATAATTCATTTGGAGCTGATATGAGACAAGTTTCAGGTGATAATTACTTAGGCTGGTTGGATTCTAAGGCTAAAGAATCTGTAATATACATAGCATTTGGTAGTTATTCTATGATACCAAATCAACTTATGGAAGAGATTGCTGAAGGATTAGTATTGTGTAAAAGGCCATTCTTATGGGTAACTAGAGAGGGTCCAAATGGTGAAAATCCATTCGAAAAGTTGAGCTGCAAAGAGGAATTGGAAAAGTTAGGGAAAATTGTGACATGGTGTTCACAAGTGGAGGTTTTACAACACCCTTCTTTAGCTTGTTTCTTGAGTCATTGTGGATGGAATTCGAGTATAGAGAGCTTGGTTTCGGGTGTGCCAGTTGTGGCATGTCCACTTTGGACTGATCAATTATCAAATGCTAAGCTTATTCAAGATGTTTGGAAGACGGGGGTCAGAGTGAATGCTAATGATGAAGGCGTTATCGAGAGGAATGAGTTCAAGAGGTGTATAGAGATTATAGCAGGAGAAGGGGAAGAAGGACAAGAATTAAGAAAGAATGCTAAAAAGTGGAGTAATTTGGCTAAGGATGCTATGAAGGAAGATGGTTCATCTAATGTCAATCTCAAGGCTTATGTTCATGAGGTTTTGCTTGGTGAATGATCATATGTAAGTTGAACGAAAAAGGAAAGGCAAATCTGCTCATTTAGTTCAATAATATTTCATTAATATAAAGGAACATTGACCCTTTGAGCCATCAAGTTGCATTATTATATATTCTCCGTTAGCTGTGATTTATTTATATTAGATATTCAGTACCAACAATGTCTCGTTTAATTTCTCAAAACTCCATAAATGTCTTGTAAGTAATAGGAGTACTAACTAATATTAGATACCAAAAACACAATACCAGCCTCAGAAGATACAATAAGAAACTATAACAAATATGTATTTCGTGCAAGCAACATGCAGCAAGAAGTAACCAAAAAAAGAAAACAGAAAATATCCCATACTATAGTATACAGTACAGCTCTTAACTGAAATCATATCATATTCAAATTACCCTTCTACAGAGAACACAAAATTTTATACATTCTGGAGGAAACCCCTGAGACCTATCTTAGCCCCCTCATGCCATATGCATCAATTTCTTGACTTCGCCATTTTCCATTTGAGAATTGGGATGGGCTAAATTTTTGGGCATGGAAGTATATAATAGGCTGTGAATGGGGGCTTTAGCCCAATGAGTTTTCACTAGTCCTCCTTTTGTAGCCCAATCACCAGCATTCCATAGACTCGAGTAAATCCTCATAGGATGGCTTTTAGGGAATGGAACGCCAAGTGATTCAATAAATTGAATAACGTTATTAAGAAAGTAAAAAAGAACTAGTGGAAAATATATTGAATATATAACGTGACACTCAACGCAAGGGCCCGCCTGATCAACTAGCTAGTGCGTTCCAAAATCAATAGAATAGAATAATGTGCGATAATTTTGTAAAACATTAATTCTAATGTAAAATACTGAGTCATCCTTGGATGCTTTATGTATTAGCAGCCAGAGAGAGAGAGAGAGAGAGCGCTCTCTCTCACCTATATGGGACACACGGACAGTACCAGTGAATAATATACAGGTTTTAAGATTGATATTTTTTTTATTTAAACAATTCTAAAAGCTTATATATGTGTGGCCTTTGATCAAGCAAGAAGCTCTTCTTCTCACAATCAACAACCTAGTCCAAACTCTGTAAACATGGCTAAGAATAAGTGCCTATTTCACAAGCTGGCTTTCTCTTTTGGCCTTCTCCTGGTGGCACTGACTGGTTTATCACTTCATCATCCTTTATTAGTTCATTTATAAAGTTGTACTCATAATTTTGTATATCTGTTTGTATTTTTATTTGTTACTTATTAATATGCAGTTCATTCATTTTGGTTCTCTAACACTGGAGTGGTGGCTTTGCGCAACTTACCTTTAGAAGTACAGTACATTGAGAAGATTCTGCTCCAAAATGATCTTACCTATACTAAACATTGTCGGGACCGATGTGAAACTAATTATGATTGCAGATTTTTGCCAACTTGTCCGAAATGTCGACTGACGAGTTATAAGGCGGAGTTTAAGAGATGCTTGACTCCACGTTAACTAATACTACTATGATAGAAGTGTTTTCTGTTACTATCTTTTACTACTTATTATTATTTTACCTGCTCCTCGTGAGCTTTATGTCCGGTATATATAAGGAAGCTAGTGTTTGATATGAATTAAGGTCTTCTTAATTGGGCATATTCTTCTCCCATTTTAATCTCAATTTTGAATTAAATGTATAAATCATCACCATCTTGTTTTACACGGTTACTAGTTGAGTTATGATTGCCATACAACATCCCTTGATATTCAATACGATTATTCCTGAAGATCATTGACAAGCATTACCTAATGGAGTCCCAAAGTTTCTTTTGGTTTATAATAGGGTATTTAGATTGGCTTAAAAGCTGATTATTTTTAGTTAATATGAGAGTGATGCGAACTAGCTAGATTAGCCGTCTAAACCGAGAAGAGTTCACAATTAACATTATGAGTTTGGATTGTTTCAAGAGGGCTTGAAAGCCAAGATTCAAGTCAAGGAATGGTCAAAAGGGCAAATGGAAGCTTGTAGGATTTTGGGAGTCTGAGCACGCGCCCCGATCGCGAAGTCACAGCGCGCATTCGCGAAAAAGAGCTCAGAGAAAAGGTGCGGTCGCGACAATACAGAGCGTAGTCGCAATGGAAGAAGTTCAAGTCATACAACGCGATCGCGAGACTTCGGGCATGGTCGCGATGATCTAAGAGAATTAATGGACACGGTCGCGAGGACATAGAGCGTGATCACGCTGAAGGGCAGCAAGGCCAGATTTCCAGAATCAACAATAGGAGCTATTTAGTCAACTTATCATTGTATTTTAATTAGCTATTATAAACACCTTAATTCTAGGGTTTAGTCAACAAATTTTTGATTGATGAATATTGAGAATACTCTTGTGAGAGTGTCTGTGGGTGAAATCTCTTGGGTTCTTTTGTGTGAGAGATCCATTGTATGAGTTCAAGTCTCTTCTCCTTGGATATTACTCTTGTATTTGATTGCTAATTAATAGGGTTAAGCATTGATGACTTAGCTTGATTAGTTGCATTGTTACTTGATTTTTATCCTCTCTTTCTTCTTCCTATCCCCTATCCCTTCTATCCTTACTTATTGTCGTTAGTTTGTGTCATTTGATTGCTTGTTTTTCATGTTTGGTCGTGTTCTTGAGGGTTGAAGAACTACTTTTTTTAATTTGCTTGAATCTCCATTTCTCGGATCGTATCAGAGAGTTTGTGATGAACTTAAAAATGTAGATATTGACATAGAGAGAATTGATATTGAAGTTTATTATAGAGATTGTTCATTTGCATCTTCTCGTTATGTTTCTAAAAATAAACAAGAGAGTAGTAGTGGTATTTCTATTAGTCTTAGAAATTGTGGTAGTTATTCCATGAGAAAAAGAGAGTTTGCATCTTCTACTTCTGCCAAAAAGTTTAATGCTTTTAAAACTTCTGTAAGAGGAAATGTGAGGCATAAAGTGAGAAAAAGTGCTACTTGTGCTACAAATGGTTTGCCTTGGCCTAACAATGCTTAACTTTGATCAAATGGAATCATCTTGTAGACAATCATGAGTATGATGAAATATGTATGGATCAACTTTGGGAGGAAAGAAAGAATTTCTTCCATACATATTGTAGGGCTGGGGAGTACATTTGTGTCTAGCACTCTATTCGGCGGGTTGCCTTTTTGAGTTGCTGGCTGCTGTGAATTTTCCCTTCCTTTGGTGGAAGGTTGGCCTGTCTAGCCTCAGATTCGGTGGGGCACCACTTCCACTGCTGCCTCATCTTCATGTTCTTCACTTTTGTTGCCAAAACGCACTTGTAATTTCTCTTTTGTACATTTTCTTTGGCTTTGTATGTAAATTCTCTTGAAAATATGAAACATGAAGATTAACTTAAGATTCATTCAAATAACATCATTAAGAAGGCTAAAAACTAGTCGGAAAGTTACAATTAAGCACAAATTACCAACATATCAACTCCCTCAAACTTAAACTTTTGCTTGCCCTCAAGCAACATTAAGAACTTGACTCATGTTTCATTTTCTTAGCACCGGGGTTGAGTTCAATAAGGGAATGAAGTAAAAGAGGAGTTCATGACTTTAGTTGATACCAACACTTAATTTCACACATGAGAATCCAAACAATCAATCCACAAGATCCATAGTCGCAACTATATCAACTAAAGCTTCTAGTGGGGGACTAGAGCATGCACAACACAACTCACCTAAGGTTTTTTTGGTTGTACCTTCAAGACTCAAGTCCCTTAATGCTCTCACCACAAAGAATGAGTCCCTATCTCTCAATATAATGCAAACAAAAGGGACCCTCAAAATTTAAACTCTCACTCTAAAAAATGAATGCAAGTTAAGCACATAAAATGTCATAGACTTGGCCTTAGTGTCACTTATCATTTCCTTTCATGTCAATCAATGGATAATCAAATAGGGCTTCTAAGGTTGTAATGTAGGCTTTTAGATAAAGGTAGGGTATGATTTTGATAAAAAATGACTAAATTCCCTCCTTGGACACCACATCATCTTTGCAAACTTTTTCACTTTGAGCTTTCTTTTCACATTTTAGCTCTTATTCCCCATTTTCATTCTTGATCCTTGCTTTTGTGGCTCTTATTCTTTTACTTGCTTCTCTTTCTATTTTTGTCTTTTTGATTTGTCTTTTGCTATTTTTGTACTTTTCTTGATTTTCTTCTTTTCTCTTTTCCAAATTTTCTTTATACATTCATCTTCCTTTTCTAAGAGCCACATAGCTTTCATTTCTTTGTTCCCCCCCCCCCCCAAACTTAGACTTTAGTCTAAGTTGTACGTCTTTCAATGCCTCAAGGTGGTAGGACCAAGAGAAGGGTTAGCGCTATTAAGCACTTAGAATTGGCTCGGGCTAATTATATGGCTATAAAAAGAAAGGATATTAAGGCTCAGAGTTGGCTAACGAAGGATTAATTTCATTTGGTGGCTTGAAAGGCTCAAACGGGTCAAAGAAATGCCTATCATCATATCCAACCACTAAATTGACACTTCATTCATTTTCAAGGACACACAAGCCAAGTTCTAACATGCATATGCAATTAACAAGCTTTTGAATAAGAACTCACCTCACTAGCATACAGGATAAGAGACAAGAACATCAACTTTCCAACACTTAAGGTGAGGATCTAACCTATACTACGCATACATAAAGTCATTACAAGAACCTAAAGGTTATAGGTACGACACTAACAAACAATCCACAAACTTTCTCATGTGTGCTCCTAATATGTTGGTATCAAACAAGTCACGAAATAAGGATGACACTTCTATGATTAAAGTTCTAAAAAGTGCCTGGTTCAAAAGAATTGCATTTTTGGGAAAAGAACCGAGTCAAAGAAAATCAAGAAAGTTATTTACTAAGTTAAAACTATTTATACAAGTGGTACTTACAATGGGTGGTTGTTTTCGGGCCCAAGTAAAAATGAGTTTCACAAGGGTTGCCTACGTATCGCAACAAGTGCGAATCAGAGGAAAGAAGACAACATCCCAAGCGTAGTTTACGAGAGTACCTTTGGCATTTGTTTTTAATGATATTAACAACAACTGCACGCTACACTATAAATTTAAAAACATAACACAAGACAAGAATATAAACAACATCGCACGATTATATACATCACAAACACAACCTAAACTAAACATCCATGTCAACATAAAACAAACATAACATAAAGATAGTTTGGGACATATCAATCAAAACATAACTACCCCAACCCCAACATGAAAAGTTGTTATGTCCCCAAGCAACAAAACAGAATAGAACACAGAGTAAACAGGAAGGGGTAAGAGTGCTCCCTAACAATGATCATGAGGATGGTGGTGGAGCCTTATCCTCCTCAAGTTGAGTTGTTAGTGGATTCTTCTCACTTGGTGGACTTTGAATTTTTTTTGTGGGAGCTGATAATGATGATGGTTTTGCAGCAGTTGTGGTAGCCAATTTCTTTGTGTGTGCTTCCTCTAGTTTGGTTAATTGTTCTTTCCTAGCCCTTTCTGCCACTGCTGCTTGTTCATTCACTTTCTTTCATATTTTTGCCATTCTTCTTTTATCTTCTTCCACTTTGGCTCTGTCCTGCTCTCTCCTTTCAGCTTTTTGTTTTTCTGTTTCTTCCTCTTTGGTACCAGCTTCCTTGTCATATTTTCTCTTCCTCACATAGGCTTTAGGATCTTCTTTTTGAACATTAGACTTTTCAACTACCTTTGGCTTTGTAGCCACTTGCTCTTTAACCGTTTTTTCCTTTTTTTGCTTTTTCAATTCAGGTTCTTCCTTTCTTGCTTGTTGTGCTTCACTTTTTCGTTGTCTTTTTAGCTCTTGTTGCCTTTGAATTTCTCTTTTCTAAGAGATTCAAACCTTGCCATCATCTGTTCAGGAGTTTCTTTCACTTTTATTGTGGTGCTTTCTTTTTCTGGCTCATCTTCCCCTCCAGTCTCTTCTTCTTCACTTTCATCGTCATCTTCTTCTTCTTCTTCTTCTTCTTCTTCTTCTTCGTTATCCAATTCTCCTTCATCGCTCTCAATCTCCACATGTACTCCCTTGTCTGACTTGCTTGGCACATTTCTTCGGATTATTCCTTTATCAATCTTCAGCTGCTTCAATGCTGTTCTGGTTCTCAAGTCCGATTGCTCCAGATCTCCCACTCTATCAGCTAACTCAGTCACCTTGGTGGTGTTTTCTGTCACAGCTTTGGTGAGTTCTTCCACAGCAGCAACAATGAGTCTTAGAGCTCTTTCCAGCTCCACAGATGGTCTTCTCAGAAGCCCCACTCTGGTATCCAATCCCACAATATTGTCATTGATCTCCTTCAGTGCTTTGGGGATTTGGAAAAGTTCAAACTGTTTAGCTGAGGCTTCCTCCAATGATGGAGCAGGGGCTGGATTTTTTCTGATTGGAGATTTCTTTCCCCTTGAGGAGCTGCAACTGCTATCTCCTCCTTGTCCATCTGGACTCCTTTCTCTCTTTCCTTCACTTCATCATCTTGGATCCTTTTGAGATCCACTGTGCCTTTAGCTTCCTTGATGTAATCCATGTCAACCAATATGGGAACATGCCTCACGTGTTTGGTGAGTAGGCAGGGGAAACTATAGGCAGTTTCATTTTGATGAGATGTCGAGCCAATTCTTTCAAAGATTACCTTCCTTACATCAATGTCAAAGTAGCTTAAGATAGAAGCTATGAGAACTGCCTTTTGTCTGGATATTCTTGTTTCATTCAATGAAGGAATGAATCTGTTTCTTATCACTGCATTCCAACCTTTGGCGATCAAGTTCAATTCCTTCTTCTTGATTTGGATTCCTGGTTTAGTCCAAGTTGGTATAATCCCAGGGAGACCAATGATGGCTGCTATCCATGTCCTCAAGCTTCCTTCTTCATCTATTCCCCATTTCTTGCCTTTTAATTCATATTTCCACTAATCAACTGCTGGTAACCCATAGGCTTCATTAATTTCTTCATCACTGAAGATGACTTCTATGGTTCTCACATTCAGCTTGAATACTTCTTACTTTTCTTCTGGTCTTGTGAGAGGTTGGCATAGAATTCCTTTACCATTATTTCATTGAATTCACCGGGGATTTCTAGCAAAAAGTGCCACTTTCTTTTGTCAATTTCTTCCCAGAACTCATCACCATATTTCTTTGCCCATTCACTCTGTACCTGCTTCTCTGGGTAGATTGTTCTTGGCATATGGTACATTGCTTCAGCAGCCTCATTTTTATTGAACCTGTTGTTGAGGATATTTTGTGTTCTATAGGGTTCTTTATCAAACTCTAGCTTAATTTGCACTCCTTCTTCTCCCCAATCTTCTACATCAGATTCTGCCTCCTCCACTGTGTTTGAGTGTCCTTGGCCAGGAATGGACTTTGGTTTGGATGGCCTTGGGTCTATGATATTCGTCCCCTTTCTCTGTGCTTTGGCTTCCTGATCAGCTCTTTCTTTGTTAGCCTCCATTTTCTATTCATTTCAGCTTCCCTTCTTTGTTCTTTGGTGGGTGGATTTCTTGCTCAATCAGCTCAAAATGTGTGTTAGCTCATGAATCTCTACACTATCCTACTCCTAACTAAGCTACAAGTATCCTAAACTAGCATATGAAGTTCATGAAATGGAATAGAACACTTGGGAAATTAAAACAATTCACATGGTGCAGAAGAAAAGGCAGGTCGCAGAACAAGGGGCGAGCTCAGAAACATGAAGTGACGGCCCGTAGAAGCAAGTGCTGAGAAGCACCGACGGGTCGCCAATTGAAGTGCAAGGCTTTTGCTCAAGCCGCAGAAAAATTTACTTTTTGTTGTGGACGACGGCTCACACTTTCAAATGATTGCTCACCTATTCATTCCTGTCCTTCTATCTGCGAGGCGCACTTTGACTTAGGCGACTCGCACAACTTTCGACCAAAGGGGTCGGCGAGTCGCCCTTTTTTGTGCGATTGACAAGCTCAGCTCACCTTTTTTTCGAGCTCACTGTTGTGACCGGCGGCTTCGCACTTACTTGTGCAGGCACGCCTGGTGTAGTCCGCACTTAATTGTGCGGCATCATGCCTCATCGGCGGCTTGCCGAGTCCTTGGCCCAATTTTCTACAGTGCACAGATTCAAAGTTATTCTATTTCTCACTTCCTTTTACACTCCAAACACATTCCTAAGTGATCTTTTCAACTTCTCACATCTTACATATTTTATCTCAAGAACGAGACCACGATTTCAACCAAAATTTATGAAAAGTCAACCAAAATTCATATCAAGTTCAAAACTTTTTCAAATTTTCGAGGCAAAACAAGGTACTTTATCGTGTCATTCAAGTTCAAGTTTTGGTTATTTTTACTTTTCCTCTCTTCTTCTTCTCATTTCTTCGCCTAAGAGTAAAGTAAACCCACAACTACACACTCTAGGGTTCCAATTTCATGAAATAAAAATTAAGAACAAACTCTAAAATCAACCTAATCATAGGAAACAAGTTAATCTATCAAGCCCTGCCCCAACATGAAGTTTTTAACTACCCCACATATAAAACACAAAAATTTTAAAGTGAGCAGTTGAACTCTTGCAGGATCTATGAAGAATTTCAAATCGGGTTGTAGGATTCACTATGGGCTGGTTGGATTAAGTGTGTGAGTGATTTTGGAGTGTTGGTTGTGATGGTGGTGTGTCGGAACAGTGGTTTCAGGTGATGGTTGTACTTTCTCAGTTGGGGTGAAAAGTAATAAAGAAACTTACCTTGGGCCCTTATATAGTCGGGTAAAAACCTGCCAGGCCCATGAAAGAGTCAGCTCGCACTTCATTCGGCGGGTCGCCGAAATATAGGCGAGTAGGGATTAAGTCCTCAAATTGTGCATCAGTGGGTTGGCCCGCCGATTGTTCTGCAGAATCGAATGGGAGGCTCGCCTAATGAAAGGCTGAGTAGTCCTTCACTCCGCAGAAAAAAATTTCTCACTGCCTGTACTAGCGGCCCGCATTTCCTTTGGTTGGGCCGCCCTTTTGCTTCCTCACTTCGATCAGCGGTGCTTTCCCCCTCTTCAACTTTTCTCACTTTTCATTCCTTGCAATTCCCTGCATTAACACCACTCCAACCAAGATCAAATGCATTCATCACAGAACTTCACATGAAATTTTTATAATAACTACATGATTACAACTAAAATTGCTAAAAGTAAAACTCAGTTTGCCTCGCAAGAAGCGCTTGATTTGACGTCGTGACACGAAGATGTTACCTCAATACCAAGAAGTTTCCTCCGAAGATACCGCCAATAGCCTCTCATCCGGGAAAGAATCATTGATCTCAAGGGTTTCTTTTGGGCGACCCTCCTCCTCCAAACGGGATAAGTGGTCAGCCACTTGATTCTCGGTTCCCTTTCTATCAAGTACCTCAAGATCAAATTCTTGTAACAATAGAATCCATCTAATCAACCTTGCTTTTGAATCCTTCTTGGCCATCAAGTATCGGATTGCGGAATGATCGGTATGCACAATGACCTTAGATCCAACCAAGTAAGTTCGAAATTTCTCAAAGCCAAAGGCAATGGCTAACAATTCCTTTTCCGTTACCGTGTAATTTTGTTGAGCTCCATTCATGGTCTTGCTAGCATAATAGATAGGGTGAAACATTTTCTCAACCCTTTGGCCAAGCACGACCCCCAATACAAAATCGCTAGCATCATACATATGCTCAAATAGGAGATCCCATATTGGACTTACTATTACCGGTGCGGTTGTCAATCTCAATTTAACTTCTTCAAGGGCTTTCAAACATGCTTCATTGAATTCAAACTTAGCATCTTTTTCCAACAATTTGCACAATGGGTTGACAATTTTGGAGAAATCTTTGATGAAGCGGCGATAAAATCCCGCATGTCCCAAGAAACTTCTCACTCCTTTGACGGTTGTAGGAGGTGGAAGTTTGGAGATGACTTCAATCTTTGCATGATTTATTTCAATTCCTTTGTTGGATACCTTGTATGTGCCCTAGAACAATTCCTTCTTGAGCTAGAAAATCTCATTTCTCCCAATTCAGCACAAGCTTAGTTTCTTCACACCTCTCTAAGACTTTCTCTAAATTAGACAAAAAATCTTCAAAAGAATCGCCCACTACGGAGAAATTATCCATGAACACTTCTAAGATATTCTCCACCATATCATGGAAGAGCGCAAGCATACACCTTTGAAAAGTAGCCAGGGCAATACAAAAAAAAAGGCATTTTGCGGAATGCAAAAGTACCATAAGAACATGTGAAGGTCGTCTTGTATTGATCATTTGCTTCAATTGAGATTTGATTGTACCCCGAATATCCATCAAGAAAATAATAGTAAGCTCGGCCCGCCAAACGATCAAGCATTTGGTCAATGAAGAGTAGGGGAAAATGATCTTTTCTTGTTGCATTGTTGAGTTTACGGTAGTCCATGCACACTCGCCAACGGGTCACGGTTCGAGTTGATATAGCTTAACCTTTTTCAATATGAACTACCATCATCCCTCCCTTTTTGGGAAAACATTGAACGGAAAACATTGAACGGGTGAGACCCATTCACTATCGGAGAGTAGAACAATCACCCCCGCATCTAACCATTTTGTGATCTCTTTCTAGACAACTTCTTGCATTGGAGGATTTAACCTCCGTTGATGTTCCACCGATGCTTACATCATTCTTCAAGGAGAATCTTGTGAATGCATACTCGCGGGTCTATTCCTTTTATGTTCGCAAGAGTCCACCCAATTGCTTTAATTCTTCTTTTCACCACTCCAACTAATTAATCTTCTTGTTCTTTGGTTAAGTGGGAAGAGATGATTATGAGAAGAGTGGAATTTTGGCCTAGGAACGTGTATCTCAAGTGGCTTGGGAGTACCTTGAGTTCAAGTGTCGGAGGTTCTTCAATGGAGGGCTTTGTGGGAGGAATGGTTCGGTTTTCAAGATCAAGGGAAAGCTTTTTGGAAACATAGGGTTTAGTGCCAAGTCCTTCCAATTCTTTTACACATTTGGCAACACTCTCTTCACTATCAATATCCATGTTCCAAATAACCGCGGCCAATTCATCCGCTTGATTTACTAGAACACTCTCTTTTTATACAAGTGCTTCCACAACCATATCCACATAAGAACAAGTGGCTTCCTCCTCCAAAGGTTGTCTCAAGGTTTTGCATATATGAAACATAACTTTCTCACCATTGAAATGAAATATAAGTTCCCCCTTCTCCACATCACAAATTTCTCTCCCGGTTGCTAAAAATGGACGCCCAAGAATAATGGGGACATCAAAGTCCACCGGGCAATCTAAGATCACAAATCCGCCGGAAATATAAATTTCTCCACCTTCACTAGAACATTGGTGACCACTCCAATTGGTTGCTTCATGGAACAGTCGGCCATTTGCAAGTTCATATTTGTAGCTTTAGGAACTTCTTTAGTAGTCAAAGTTTTGTAGACCGCATAGACATCAAATTGATGCTAGCTCCAAGATCACATAGAGCTTTAGGGAAATATGTCCCTCCAATTGTGCATGGAACCGTGAAGGCTCCAGGGTCCTCCATCTTCCTTGCCATATGCTTTGAGACAATTGAATTACATTGATGAGTCACCTTGCTTGGCTTATAGTCCTCATAATTCTTCTTGGTCCTAAGATCTTTCACAAGCTTTGCAACATTTGGCATTTGGCTCAATGTGTCAACCAAAGAAAGGTTGATAGATGTTGATGCTATCTTATCCCAAATTTTCTTAGCTAGGGATGCTTGTTTTTGTTTCATACTCTTTTGTGGGAAAAGTAGTGGAATTTTGGGAATGGAGCTTGGATTAGGAAGGCTTTGTTTGGGTGGGGAGTTTTCTTTGACTTGGCTTTTTGAGAGGAAGTGACTTCGATGGTTGGTTCTTGAGGGATTGTCTCATTATCAACTTCATTTCTTGGAGTCTCTACTTCTACATCATTATCAACTCCTCCTCCTTGTTTTTCTCTCCCTTTTGCATTTCTACTTTATCCACATCTTCTTTTGATTTAGGATTTTCCCATGTATTTCTACTCCTTGTCATAATTTCCATCACATGATCTTTTCTGTTCCTCTTAGGATTCACCACCATGTCACTTGGTAGTACTCCTTGAGGTCTTTGGTTCACTTGGTTAGAAAGGGTGCTCATTTGAAATTCAAGAGCTTTGATGGAAGTACTATGAGCATTGACCGTTAGCTTAATCTCTTTGATATCACTGCTATAACTTTCTTGATTTTGGAGTACTTTTCTCATTATCTCTTCCAATTTTGATTAACTTCTCCCTTCATTCTCACCTTGCTTGTAAGGAGCTTTTGGTGCACATCTTTGAGAAGCACCAACTCCCCTTCCACCTCGATTGTTGTTCCAATTTTATCTTCCTTGATCTTGCCTCCATTGGCCTTGTTGATACGGTCTTTGATAACTACCTTGTTGGTAAGCCACAAAGTTGGCTTCTTCTTCATTTTGGACATTGAAATATTGCTCCAGAAAACACTCCTCTTGCCCTCTTTGAAGAAGGGTTAGAGGTGGGCCTCCGGGGTTGACATACCCAATTGGGGCCAGTTGATGGCCCACGTTTTTAACTTTAAAATTTTCTACCTTGCTTGCATTTTTCTCTTTTTCTTCCTTGGCACCTCTAAGAAGCTCAATGTTGGTCATGATTATAGCCATCTGTTCGGCTTGATCTTCAAATCTTTTCATAATCATTTGGCTCATTCCTCCTTTACCAATTGGATTCTGAGCTCTTGATTACCAATCTTGAGATTGTTTGGCAACTTTGTTGAGAATTTCTTAGACCTCTTGAAAGTTATGGTCCATGATGACACCTCCAAATAAGTTGTTCACGGCCGCTTGGTTGTTTTTGTTGAGCCCTTGGTAGAAAAATTGCAAAAGCATATCATTTTCAAAATCATGAGTTGGGCAATGTAGTAAAACCTCTTGAAAAGCTTCCTATACCTCATACAATGAATCGGTAGGATCTTTCTTGAACATATACACCTTGTCTCCATTGATGCTTGCTTGCCATTAGGCAAAAACTTTGCCAAAAATTGCTTTACAATTTCCTCCCAAATGTAAATTGAATTCTTTGGTAGCTTGTTCAACCATTCCTTGGCCTTCCCCGATAGAGAATAGAGAAAGACTCTTAGGCGCAAAGATTCTTCCATATAATGTGCCGACATATAAAGATGACACGTTTGCACAAAATCCTCAAATGTTCCGTTGGGTCATCATATTTTCCTCCACAGAAAAGTCCATTTTGATCAAGTCCATGATGAATCACTTGTGGGGTATTGAAAGTCACATTCCCACGAATTGCTGGTGGCACGATGGCACTTGAATAAGTATCCAAATTTACTTCCTCCTCCAAATCTTCCAATTCTTGAATATGTTGATTATCATTTCGACCACCCCTTGCAATCCTTTGGTTCCGATTGTCATTGTGAACATTCACCGATTGGCATTGGCTCTCCTATTATCTTGAGCAGTACGGCCTCCTCGGTTTGCACCTCGGCCTCCTCTATTAGCATTGTCACCTATCCCGTTTGCGTTGCCCGCAACACTATCATTGCTACCAACTAGAACTCCCTCATTGGCTTGAGCATTGCCATGAGGAATTGAATCATTTGGGGGCGCATTTTCTACTTGAGGGTCCTCATTTTCTTCAAAGACACCATAAATTCCATAACTCTCCTAACTAAGAGAAGTGTCATCATAGTCATCCTCGGACTCTTCATAATAATCATTCAGAGCAATTGTAGCATTTGGAAATGGAACTCCCTCATTAGCACGATTGTAGAGGGGGTTCCTCATAGCTCTATTCGGATTCCTTCTCATACTTGAAATCACCTACACACGGCAAAACAAAGCATGGGGTAAAATGTAGGAACAACTAACAAGACTAGAACACGAAATATTCAACCTAATAGATGTACCGTAGCTCCCCGGCAACGGCGTTAAAAGTTGATCCAAGCTCGATCCACTCATCTCAAAGGGTGATGGGGCGGTTGTCAAAGATAATAGTACCCAACTTATGAGTCGGGGTCGATTTTTACAGGGAGCTAGCAAGATAATCTATTAGACTTGTGTTGAATAGTTATGGATCCTAAGCATTGTTCGTAATTTTTCTAATAATTAAGAGTAAAAGTATTTTAACTATAACTAAACTAGAAAATAATATAAAGCAAACTAACTAATGATGATGAGGTAAACTATAGGAATGAGTTAAGGGTTTATCCATTCCAACAAGGTTCTCTTAGCTAAATACTTATATTAATCTTATAAATCTCATGGGTAATACTAATGATCGGACATCTAATGTATTTCTCAAAACCCTCTCGGGATAGGGAGTATTTCAATTCATCAAGCCCTCTCGAGTCAATAATAAAGCGCGAGAAACCCTAGTCTAAAGACCCGAACGGGGTTGACCTTTTTAGGTCGACCCCTTTAGATGGGGTAGGTCGCAACCAATGTAACCCAAATTCTCGCTAGTCTCCATTAACATATGCCTTCAACCCCTTTCGGGTGATAAAAGCTAAGTAGGGTTAGATTCAAGTACGGCCGTGCCTTATACCCTAGTTAAGAAAATGAGATGGAGAGTTAGATTCATGTTAACCCATTAATTTTATAATATTAAGTACAAGATTTAAGCCAAGATAATCATGTCTTCATGAATAAACCCATAGTTTGAGTTTAGCTACTCATACTACGGTCTAACACACACATATTGTAATATGAAATAGAAAGAATCATATAAGAAATTAAATTGAAGATCGGATTCCTTACAAAGATTCAAGTAGAAACTCTCTTCTCACTCTAAGAATATTCAAAAAGCTTTAAAGAAATATTCTAAGCTGAAAAAGATCTGTTTTCTCGGAGGCATAACAATCTATATATAGGCATGGATTTCAAAACTATGCTATTATTTACAAAAATTTCATTTTCCTTGCTTTTACGCCCGGCCGCCTCTTGTTAGGAGAGCCGCCTAATGGGTTGGTGGCTCGCCGCTTTCATGTTTTGCTAAGCTTGTCCTTTCCTTTTGCGGTGCAGGTAATGTGGGCCGCCCTTGTGATTGCGGCCAAATTCTCAGCTTCGCAGATTTCATCAACTCACTGTAAGCACCGGCGGTATCGCCTCTCATTCTGCGGGCCGTCGGTTGTGTCTAGCACTCTATTCGACGGGCTGGCTTTTCGAGTTGCTGGCTGCTGTGAACTTTAATGCAAATTTTGTATTCGTATTAAAAAATTTACTTAATTTATATATAAATAATCTATTTAAAACCCAGTAAACAAGAAGGATAATAGTGAATAACAAATTAATTTAATATTCTGGATCCGATATAGGATGCAAAAGCACAAATGTTGAACTTTTTGACCTCGTTAAAGATGTCAAATTTTTAGCCTTTAATTTCTAAGCAGATCAGAATCGGAAAATCCTAGCGGGTTGTCAGGACTTCACTAGCGTCCGCCAGGATTTTACACTTAAAATTTATAGAAATGTCTAGCATCGAATTTATATTCATATTTGGGATGTTAAATAATTGTGAAACGGAAATAATTTTTGAGGAGATACTCCTCATACATCTGGCATTTCTTTGTAGGTACATACTGTGGGATTCGATTAATACAAATTTGTACTGAAAATTCAAGTCTACGTTGGGAGATATAATAACATTTTTTATCAAAGGTGATTGCATTCCTGGTCGTTAAACTTCATTAATTGAAGTACAAGAAGTTTCACATTCAATAATACTACCGATGTGCAAGTCCACTATTACCTTATTTTGCATTCAAAGTTTCTTTTACACTCAATCAAATAACAGTGTGAGAATACAAGTTACAAAAGGTGTTCTTTGCTAGAGTCATATACCCATGATTTTCTTTTTGTTGAAATTTTTTTATTAATCACCAACCAAACCATATTACAATTTGCGACTCTGCTACTCTATATACTCTCACTGCCATACTCCTATTATGTCCTATACATGAGTGTTACTTTCTATCATCTATCTTATTCCTACTTATACTTTCCTACTATCCATGCCATTTCTTTTTTCCTGCATCTTTTCCCTTGTAGCATGTATCTGCATTCTTCAAAGATTCTCTTGCATAGTACTTGAGGGTGAGTGATGGTCTTTGTGCAATATGGCTCATTTCGCACTCTCCATATCCTGTATACCAATGCTGCTAGCACTGCTAGCATGAACTTCCTACACATCCCTCCTTTTAATCACTTGCGTATATAGCCGTTTCCAGATTCCTTGGACTTTACAATTTTGCACTTTGATTCCTATCCATTCCAGTGTCAAGTTGAGGAATTTCTTCTAATACTGGCATTCAAAGAAGAGATGCTCCACAGTTTCATTTTCTTCTCCACATATCAGGCACTATCCTGTGTTAGTAGTCATTTATGTGCTACTAACCAGCATAAAAAGCTGTGTTTTGGGACATTCAAGTTGTTCCACACCTATATCCACCATTGTGTTTTTTCCTTGCAGCCTCTTCTCCAGTTGTATCCACTTGCTATTGTATATTTACCCTCATGTTTGAGCCAATCATTTTCTACATATCCACTTTTGAAAGTTTCCTTTGCTGCAGAAATCTTCCTCTAGTACCACCTACTTCTTTTGGTAGATTATAACTCCACCATTGATTCCTTTTTAAGTATATATGGTTAACCTAATTTACCTATAAGTTTTCCTCTTTGCATACAATATTCCAGATATATTTCCCTATGGCTACTTCATTCCAAGTTAGACATTCATTAATCCCCAGTCCACCTTCTTTCCTTTCTCCGCATACTACATCCTATAGAACATTATGGCAGGCAACAGTGATATCTCACAGAACCTTTTTTGGGAGCATAAAAATTGATGCCCAGTATACATGCAAGTGTGTCCGCACTGAATTCACCAGTTGGATCCTTCCTGTGTAAGACAGGTGTTTTGCTCCCCATGTTCTTATCTTGTTTGTTGTTTTTCCACCAGTGTTTCATAATAAAAAAACTAAGAGCCTCTTTGGAGATATCGGTACTCCAAGATATTTAAAAGGCAGCTTGCCTCTTTTATATCCAGTTAGCTCAGTTAGGTCTTCAATTGTCTAACTGCTCATGTTTGCACAATATAGTTCAGACTTGTTAGCATTGGTTGTCAGTCCTGAGGTGTTAGCAAAAGTCTTCAACCTTCTTAACATGAGGACTACAACTGAGAAGTCACCCTTGCAAAATAATAGTACATCATCTGCAAAGTAGAGATGGTTCAGTTGCAGCCCCTTACAATTTGTATGAAATCCAAACCCTTCTTGGCTTGCTACATGAGTCATAATTCTAAAGAAATACTCCACGCATATCACAAAGAGCAGGGGTGCCACTGGATCCCCTTTCCTTAGGCCTCTTTTTCCTTTTATTTCCCCATAGAAGCTTCCATTCAGTGCTATTGTGTATGTTGGTGTTGATATACACTCCATTAACCATTTTATGCATTGTTGAGGGAACTTCAGAGCATACATCATTTCCTTCAAATTTCTATTCCAAATTGTCATAAGCTTTCTTCAAGTCAACTTTTAGTAAACAACTTCTTGTTGTTGCTTTCTTATTGTAGAGTCTAACTAGATCATGACATATTAATATGTTTTATACAATTGTTGTCCCATCTACAAAAGCACTCTGGTTTGGTGCTATAATGCTTGGTATTGACACTCAGTTTTGTCCTAGAATTTTTAATTGATGTCTAATAATTTTTAAAATAGGGTTAATTTTTAAAATAAAAGTAAGTTCATGATTTCAAAAGAAAAATTGCCAATTTTTCAATATGAACCCCTCATTCTGGCCTACCCCGCGCAACCCCGCTATTTACTTAAATTATCATAAGGAGGTGAAATGTGAAAGTCGCACCCACAATCAAGCCCACCAATGCAAGACCCTCATATACACTATATCAAAATCCCCAATTTTCATTACCAAATTCAGAACCCTAACCCGTTAACCCAATTTCCGCCAAATCCTCCTCCAAATCCCTCGTCAGAACCCGAATTCCTGGTCCCTTCTCTCCAGCTCACCCGATCGTACACCCAGCGAATAGGAAAGCTCCAAGTTCGTCCTTGCATAGCTTTAATCCAACGTTCGAATTTGGATTAAAAAAAAGGCATATTCCTTTAGATTTTTTTATGTTTTGGTAGGAATTTTTCCTTTTTTGAATAAATTTGAAAAAGAACCTTATCCGTTCCAGTCTGTTAGGGGTTAGATGGTCTATTCCCCTAATTTCTGTACCCTAAAATGCTAACATTATTTCCTATAAATAGTCGATAATAGTGAAAATCCAGGGGCGATAGTTGAAATATAGAGAGAAAAACCTTGTAAAAATACTTATTAAATTTTGGTTGTTTATTTTAACTGTGATTCATACTTGAGTTCTTAGGGTCTAAGTTCCGTTGTCCCTCCTCTTGTTCGAGTGTGATTTATATTCGGATCCCTTTCCCCAGCGTGCTATTCGCATAAAGGCATATCTTTCTCCTCTTTACACTTTAGGTTTTCTTGATATTTTCATAAATTGTAAAATCTGCTATGCGATAGACCAGCTGGAAACTATGAAAATACTTAGTATTACTGTTTGTTTTGTTCTAAAAAATGTTAAAACTATGATGTTGATTGAAACTTATTTAATAGTTAACCCGTTAATCGCTCAAGCAATATTTGAAGTTTAGTTAACAAAGTTGTAACCTTTATATTTAAAAACTTATTTATAAAAGTATGTGAATATTATAGGTTAAAGTTTGAATCATGGTACTTGCATTTGGATTTTCATAGATGTCTCATGGTTATTCAAAAAATAAAGAGAAGCTTCTTCTTTTGTATTAGGATATGATCTTTTAAGCTTAAAGAAAGAGGTCCTGACTGAGAATTTATCTTGAGATTTTAATCATATTATTAGTCTTCTATGGCCACTCTGTTATTTCATTGTTCAAAAGATTAAATCTTTAGTCCTAAAATGATAACATTAAGAGTTATAGAAAAATGGGAAAGAAAGGATATTTCTGGTCTTAGGTATTAAGCTAAGAGTAGTATCCAAGATTTGGTTTGTGCATCAATTCTTCTAGTTTTGAATTGTTAATGTTGTTCTGTTTTCTTTGATTATTTCTAACTGGTTGTGTGTGCGAAAGTTAAAGGTGTTACAGGTGGTTTTTAGGGGTGGTTAGAAGAGGTCTTGATGTTGCAGATTCAGGGAAGGTAGGAGTTGCTTATAGTTGTTTCCAGTAGTAATTCCCTTGTTCTATGAAAGGGTGGGAATTTTGGCTAGTTCTGTTTTGTTTTCTGGTTGTCTGCAAAGGTGCTTCATGAGAGGCAGTGAGGAATCATGTATTGTATCTTGAAGCTTGTGTTAGGGTCTGGTATGCTGAAAGAGTTGAGAAGAAGCCAAGAGAGTGTGCTGGTTGTTTTTGGTGAGCTGAGGGAGTAGGCAATGCGGTATGCAGTTTGTCTAAAAGGTATATAGTTGTTCTGGTGTGTGTTAGAGGTTGTGAAGTGAAGAGGATCTTCAAGGTGTGAAGGTGTTCCTGTTGTCTGAAATTTGAGGCAATGTGTTTATGGTCTAGGCTTTGTTTGGTAGGATAAGGGTTGTTTCTGATTCTGTTTTGTCTAGGGGAGGCTGCAGGTCCCGTTTCATGTTGGATGTGAGCTTGTGAGGGTGTGTAAGTAGGTTGTGTGTGATTGTGAAGGGTGCAAGTTGTTTAGGTGATTGCTCAGGTTGTCTAGATAGTTGTAGTTTGTTCAGGTAGATTGATACGGATGTGCAGGTTAGCGTGTGAGCTTGTAGTAGGGTGTGTTTTCCAGTTGTTGGAATTGGTCTTCTACTGTATCAGTTTGAGCATTTGTCACTCTTCTCGTTATTGCCTATTTATTGCGCAGTTGCTAATTCCTTATCTTCTTTATTTTTCTTTAGCATGCACCCTTGGGAACGAGTTGGTTAAAACTCACAAATTGGGACGGTCCGTATTTGCATAAATTGAGGCTTGGAGTTGAAGTCTAGTTGAGGTTGCAAGTCCGGGCTCAATTCAATATTTCAAGACTTTAAAAAACTTTAGCCAAGGCTCATTTATGCGAGTTTGCATTTTCGGGTTCCATTTTCTTTACCCTCTCTTTCCCACTCCTTTAGATAATGCATGTTATATAGGACTTCCCATAGACCGGACTAGAAATCCTGTAGGATAGAATTGTATGAATTATTATTAGTTATTATTAAACTGCTTTGTGAATGCCTTATTCCTTTTTCTTTAGATTTTCTAGCTAATTTGTTAACTTTGGGAACTTTTTGTTAAATAACGATTGCAAATAAAATACAATTAAATTTTACCTCCTTTAAATCATTATTTATTTTAAATATTTATTTATTTATTTACTTACTTATTTATCTACTTATTTACATATTTATTCATTATTTACTTATTATTTATTTACTTATTGTATTTACCTAAAATTCTTAAATTATTTATTTTACTTATTCGTGAAAACCGCCGGATCAACCACATTTTGGTGGATTTTCGAAAGTGCTCTTTTACTAAACAAAGACCTTCTTCCGAGAATAAATGAACCACTTACGTAGAATCTCTGAAATTTATTTTCCTTTTAAATAAGGAAGAAATGCACTCATTAATTAACTTTAGATTCCTAATTTTCCTAAATTAGGCGGTGACTCCAAAGAAATCCTTTGGAGTATTTATTTTTGTTGAAATAGACTTTTAAACATATTTTTTTTAGAAAACAGGTTATTTTTTTGGGGTTCAACAACGTGGCGACTCCGCTGGGGATATTTAATGGTTCTAACCATAAGGTTTTCACGAATATTCTTTGTTTATATGTTGAATTGTATATGTGTTTGAATCGTATGACGAAACTAGTATGCGTAGCTTAATTATATATTTGTATGCGTAGATTGATTGTATGTTTGTATATATGAAACATATCTTTACTTGTGCATAAAGTTTCGTATTTCATTCATATTTCCTCCATTCTGGAAACTTGTCAATTCATTTTACCTCATCGATTTCACTACGGGGCACCCGCATGATGGGTAGATACACAGGAAGGGCATTGCCCTTTCCTCACTCTTTAAAATTTTTTTTCGTGTCACCAAAGTTAGTTTGGGATATGGATGTTTTGCCAGGTTTTGATATGGTCGATTTTACCGATTTATGTGGCCAGGTTTATCCCTCATAGGTCGAGTCAGCCTCAACCGTTAGTCTTCTCATAGAAGGAGATTTTAGAATATGCATTCATATACACCTTAGTTTGGACCCGGTCCTTGGTACCGCATCCAAGAATTAAGAAACCGCCCTTTTGTCATGGGGTTCTTGTAACCCAACGGCGTTGCATTTTATTTGGTATGTGGTGGCCATAGATGGATTCATGCCGATTTGCCTTTGTCAAATTTGGGATTTGCCTCACTTTTCCTTTTGTTTGCAGGAAGATAGCAGGTTTTTCAATAAGGTAATGTTCACAGTCGTTTGCCTATGCCTTCAATCCAGTTGAGAATTAGCAATTGATGGATCCGGATTCGGCAAGGAGCAAACATTTTCCATTTTAGTATATTAAGACTAATTCATTGTATTTTTATTATTTATTTTAAAAAATAAGTGTATTACCACATTGTCGTGGACTGTTGCCGGATTTCTTCTCAAAGCATTGTATTGTTGGAAATATTTTAATAAAATACAGTCTTTTAAAATTTTTATTGTTTATTGTATCATTATCTCCCAAATTTCACATTGGCAATGGTTTGGATCAATCTATTACCACCGCATCGGTTTGCTATTTGAAGATTAGGCTTACCTCTGGTATAAAATAGGCACTTTACAGAGTAGGACGCATTTGCATTTTATTTACGCTCAATTACTTTTATTTGCCACATGTCCAATTATCTGCCTAATATGAAATTACTTGCTAAATATGTGTTACTTTCTTGAAATTTATTTGCATTGATTGCTCTGTGACTAAATTTGTTAGGCGGTAAGGTAAGATTAACGCTATGTCACTTTAATCTATTTTTCGTAAAGGTTAACCGCTTTATGAAGTCGTTTATTCATTTATTATCTGAATTCATGCATATTGTTATTTTAAAACGTCTTTCAAATTTGTCTTAATCCAGTCTTATTGTTTTGCAAAATGTTGTTTAGTCTCAGATTGTAAAGTACTCACAAGTGTATCCTTTTGAAAATAACCTCAGAGTTTAATCAAAGGTTTTCGCGTCTGGTTTGCTTTAACAAAATGAAGTGTCTTGCTTAAGCTTTTGGGTCTTTTCAGTATGGTCTCAATTTTCCATTTTAGAATAACTTGACCCATCAGTTTCACGCTTTAATAAAATTTTATTTAAATTCGGTATGTGTTGCTAAAGGGTTAGCTTATTTTGAACATCAAGATCAGAACTTATTGCTCGTCAAATTGCTGTGATTGACCTGACCAAAAATGATGAATCCTACCAAGACAAGGTTAACAAGCTTGAAGCAACCGTAGCAAGTTTAGAAAAGAGACTCGATAGCATTACTGAGTTGGTTGTCGCGCTAATGGATGCTCACAACCCAGTGCGTAATGTGCCAAACCCAGGACCAAGTGCTCCTGTTACTCCTATCTATACAGCTGCACCTCCTACAATTCAAGTAGCTCCATCATTCAAGTGTGATGCTCAAGAGGTCCCCCATATGCATGCATTCTTGTTGGAAAACGAGTTCCGCGTCTCATAAAAAAAGTAATGAAAAAAGCAACGGGGAAGGGCTTCCCATGCTAAAGAGAGCAATGGCACAATGGTAGATGGGAATGCTCTACCATCTCAAGCAGGCTTAGGAGAGGCAGAAAGTGAACAAGTGAATGTTCTTGACTCAGTTGATCCTTCAATGTATGACGGGACAGTAAATCCTCGTGATCACTTAAGAGCATTCCTTGGCTGGGTCGCAAGGTGTGGACCGAGCAATGAAACTAAGTTGAGAATGTTTGCTTGTACACTTAAGGAATCGGCTTTCACCTGGTTTGGAATACAAGGTCCTTTGAAATTGGACAGTTGGGATAATCTAGCCCGGGACTTTGTCAGGCATTATGAATTCTCAAACCTGACTCTCATAAAGGGCAGTCCATTGAAAAGAAAATCTGCAGAGCTTCAAGAAGAGTCGGTTGCAATAACTTTAAGATCCGACAAGAGAAAATGTGAATTGGTTGAGGGACAGTCCAAAGAAAAAGTAAAAGATGTCATGTCAGATCCTTTGCTAGCCATAGCAAGGGAACCTAGTTCCATCGAGCAAGTAATTGTCAATCCAAGTTCACAGTCAAACCGTCCCAAAATATCTGCTTTCACATTCACATGGCTCCCAGAATCTTATGCAAGTCTTTTTGAAAGGCTCAAGAGATTCAATTTGGTACATCCTATAGAACCAAAACTGTGTAGGTCACTTAAGCCTGAATATTTTGGAAAATTCTGCATTTTTCATTCAGGAGTGCATGTGCATTATATTGGGGAATGCATTACCTTTAAGGAGAAGATTGAAAACTTGATTAAATCTGGCCAAGTCAAAGTCCTACCTTTAAAAGGACATGGAAAACAATCTTTTGTCTTCATCATTCCATATGCAAAGGGAAATTCCTCGAATAAGGGCATTTAGGCACCTATCAAGATCCAAAAAAGTAGTAGAGTTGCAGAAGCAGAAGTTAGTTTTATTGCATTATTAGGAAGTAATAATTGTAAATTTCCTTTTGTTAAGTTTTGTGGAAAGAAAAGAAAAGAATATCAAATTATGAATGTTTGAATCTATTTCTACGTAAGCAAACTACGATAACCAGTTTCCCAAGGTGGGAGGCGTAGGCAACTCATATCGAGTTTCGGTTGCACTAGCCTTTGAAAATTCTCTTTTATGTAAGCAGAACTACTCACAGTCTGATTCCCAAGGAGGGATACGTAGGCTCCTCCATCGGGCTCGACCCTTTAGTATCTAAATTTTAACTTTCCAAAATAAAGAAACTAGAGAAAATTTTGCAAAGCAAGTAGAAGACATGAGAGATTGTAACTAGGGCAGCTTTTGTAAAGCAATTTGAAGTATTGAAAATTGTAACTGGGACAAATCTTGTAAAGCAATTAAAAGACGTGAGATATTACTACTAGGGCAGCTTTTGTAAATTAATATGAAATATTGAAGTCATAACTGGGGCAGAATTTTGCAAAAAGCAAGTTGAAGACATTAAGTTGGTTGGGTCATTATCAGAAGCAGTTTTCAAGAATTAGTGCAGATTGTTATTTTGCAAGCAAGAATCGATAATCGAGCAAAGCATTGATGTTCAAAATAAGCCAACCATTTTAGCAATTTGTGCCAAAATGGTCTAGCACGCATACTGATTTAGTAAAAAGGTCAAATTTTGTCAGTCATCAAATTTCGCACTCTTAAATTGTTTACTCCTTTGTTGAGTCGGGATTTTGGTCCCATCTATTCGGCCTAATTGCATATTTTATACTCAATCCTTATACATGCATTGCCATTTTACGTATTAACTTACTTTGTTCAATGTGTAGAATTCATTTGTTAAAGGTTGGCTAGTATTGAACACTGAAATGACTCAGAATCTGCATCAAGGACGAAGTTACATGGCAAAGCAGCTTCAGGCAACCAGTTTTGGTATGGGTATCTTGCAAGCACAGAATGATGACGTTGAAGAACATGTGGTCCAAAGGAATATGATTGTCAACTTTGTAAACACTAGCAAACCTTTACCAAACAAAAGCTTTACCTCCAATATACCTTACTTAATAATGCCTCATTACCCAATGCCTATACATACCATATATCCACAAATCCCACAGGAATATCTTACCGATCCAAATGTTTGGCCAACTACAACCTTATACAAACCGCCTTTTGCCAATATGCCTGTTGTAGGGAATCAATTGATAGTGTGTTCACCAGAATTGCCTGAGAAAGAAGTTGAGACAGCTTATTCTCACAATATGGATGAACAAATTTTGAGAAAGATCATGGGAAAAGAGAATTGCGCTCTAGGAACATCCAGAGCTTATGCTATGAAGACTTATGCATTCACCCGGACATTGAGCTTCCAAGCGGGTACAAGATACCAAAATGTAACACTTTCAATGGAAAAGGGGACCCCTATGCATATCTGAAAGATTATTACAGCAGATTAATTGAAATTGGCAAGAATGAAGCTTTGCGTATGAGATTGTTTATTCCGAGTTTATCAGGAATGGTACTTGCATGGTATACTAAGCAGGATTTTACCAAATGGCACACATGGGAAGACATGGCTCGAGACTTTGTGGAACAATACAAGTTCAACATAGTAAGAGATCCTTATCTAATTGATATGCACAAAATCAAGAAGATGCTGTACGAGCCTGTTACAGAATTTGCAGTGAGATGGAGGCTAGAGGCTTCTAAGATGTAGCCTCTATTGCCTAAAGATGAGCTGATAGCAACTTTCATTGACCTTCAAGAAGGCATATTTTATGTAAAGCTACTTTTTGCCAATTTAAAGGATTTTCCCAGTTTAATCTGGTATGCAAACATTTTTGAAGAAAAGTTTCAAACAGGAAGGCTAATTGACTACTCCTCTACAGTGCCAGTTTTCAATCATTCTGAGGCACCTGAAAATATTCAAGACTCACAGCATCTGCAAGTGCGCTACAACCTTAACAATTGCAATATGCAGAATAAAAGTCATCAATATCAGGCTTATCAGGCACCATCAAGTCATCAAAGCATGAAAAGGTTAAGACTTCGTACTTTCACTCCGATGTATGAACCATTGTCAGACATATTCGAGAGATTGAAAGCAAAGGGCTATTGCAAGCAAAAAAGGATGGATCCCAGATATTTTATTTATCAAAAGGGTGTGTATACCACTCAAATATTCAAGGCTATGACACAGAAGAATGTTTGGCACTTAAGCACAAAATTCAGAATATGATTGAAAAAGGCAAGATAAGTGTGAAGAATGAGCAAACAAGCAGTTATGATCCTCCAGCAGCAAATGCCATTATCATTAGAGGTGATTTATCAAAATTGGAACCAAGGCGTTTGAAAAAGAAGCGTGAAGCCCAACAAGAAGATTAAATGACAACACTTTATCTTTTTGAAAATGGCATTTCCCTGCCTAACTATCTTATGTTTGCCTACTCTTTTGAAGTTTTATGTAATGAACTATCTTATACCCTTTATTGGGCTTTTAGTCCCGAAATCAATGAAAATCTATTTTTTCAAATAAGCCAAGCCAAAGAAATTTTAGATGACACCTTCTATGAAAAAGAAAGAATCTCAAGAGCATCGGACTCCCGTAGCAGCAATACATCTGATCGGCATACAAAAAGATGGAGATTTGAAGCCGCATTAGGTGTTCAATCAAGCCGGCCGCTATTTATTCAAAAACTAACAACGTTTTCCTTGGAAATAGTGGAAAATTTTTCTGCATGCTACTGAAGAATTCAACATCAAGACAAGAGGAGCAAAGCAAATTGTTAAGGCTCCGTACAGTTTTAGAACTCACAACTTTTTCTTTGAGTGTGTCACGCCCTAAAAAATTACTTAATTAAACTGCGGTGCGCGAGTTTATTTATTTAAGGCTTGTGACTGGTGTTCAAAAGGTACAAAATTATTTTAGAAAAACTCGGAGTCGCCACTTGACATAGTTTAAGGTGTGCCAAGTCACCAGAAGGTACCTTGGAACACCTTTGACTCGTCTAATGGTCTGCGTTTAGAGATTCGGGTAAGGTTCTCAGTTGACTCTCGGGAAGGTATTAGGCACCCTCGAGTCCTGTGCCGAGCACAGTTGCTTTATTGTCGCATTTTTTAATTTTTATTAAACAATGGTTGTTATCTTTTGCCGTTGATGGAATTTAAACTTTGATTCAGAGAAAAACAAAAAAATTTAAAAGTGTTAATTCTTTCCCAACCTCACAGAGGACTGGAAGAATTTATACTTTGATTCAACCTTAAAATAAAATGTATTGCGTATTTCCAACCTCGCAGAGGACTGGTCTATTTCAAAAGAAATCTAATTAACTTCAATGAAACTATTTATTAAAGGTGATTTGTTTGCCAAAATTATAGTGGGCTAGACCATTCGCATTAATAAGATAGCCTAATTATTTTATTTTGTAAGAATAACACTTGTTCAATTTTAATCGATCCATTTAGGTGGTAGGCATGACTTGTTTGCACTAACTAGATGCCGTAAGGATCATTTGCCAAAAAAATAAAAAGATAAAAAAAATAATCATATTTTATTATATTATACAAGTAGTGACTGTTTGTCGAAATAATGGGCTATAATGGGCTGGATTTGAAAAATTGCCAAAGATGAGTTGCTTTATTTGCTGGAACATGGGCTAATATATATTTAATGGGTCAGTTAGGAATAGTCAAATTAGTAGGTATTTGCAAAAAAAACTAAACAACTTATGGATTGTTTAAACTATTAAACGTCATAAATGGTGACTAATTCTCACAAACATTAAAAGTCCAAGTTCACGTGACTATTGCAAAGAGACATCATGTGGTCCGTTTTTGGATTTGTTAACATTCAATGTCTTATCCTTCCTACTAGTTTTAGCTTTTACCAAGTTTGCAAATCCTTTTAACATTAAAGTCCTATTCTGTCCTGTGAGTCCAAGATTCAGACCAATTTTAATAAGAGACATCGCTTTCAGGTTTGGAATTAAAAAAAGAAGTCCTAACTTGCCTACTATTTTTTCCCAAATTCTGCACATGAAGTACTTTCTTTTCAGAAATAAAGAAAAGAAACGTTCAGATTTGTATTATAAAAACAAAAAAACTTAAAAGAACAACATATGTAAAAATGCTCTCCAAAGTTAAACCCGCTCATTTCCTTTTCCATTACCTATTTCACTTTCCACATACACACTTGCTCCAAAAAAACATAAAACCTATATAAGCTAATGAAGGGTGATACAACTTATACAATAATGACTTAAAACTAGTTCCTATTATTTTTTATGTTTTAACACACATCATTAAAAAATTTAATAAGACTAACTAAACAACATATTAAATAGAATTTTAGACCATTCAAACATGCTAATTTATATCTATTTCATAGCTAAATGACTCAAAATAAATACAAGGTAAATTGTGTTTACCTAGTGAAGAAGTTTTCCAAGCTTAAGATGCAAATGAATGAGTTGGCAAAATCCAAACAAACACAGCAAGAACAGCCACTAAAACAGCTAGCAAACCAACTCTTTTGACCCCTCAAACCTCAAGATTTAATACCCCAAAAGTCTCTTAGTGTGAGGCTTTTGGTTCTAAATCCTAACTCTCAAAACTTACTATTTGTTTTTAAGGTGTTTTTGCTCACTGTTTTTGCTAAATTTTCCAGCAGGCAGTTGTGTCTTAAATGAGGGCATTCAATGCCTTTTATAGCTGAAAAATGTAAGAGAAAGGTTGGAGTGTGGACTTGTACAAAGGTACAAGCCCACACCCTACACTTGAGTGATTTTAGTCCCATTTTTCAAGCAAAAGTACAGCAGTAGAACAGCCACTGTTTCAGCCCTCCAAAACAGTCCTAAGAGCTGAAAAACTACAAGTAGGGTCCTTTAAGAGGACCCCCAATACTCATTACATAAACTAGAAAGTCCAAGACCAACTAGAGCAACTAAATCAGCCCCAAACTAACTAAACTATACTAAAGCTAAGGGACAATCAGATTTCAAAAATCAGACCAAAACAAAGAACTAAACTAGTCCAAAACAAAAGGCAAATGAACTAAATTACACAAAGATACTCATTACTTAAGGTCCTAAGCAAAAATCATGGCTAAACAAGGCATTGAACAACTCAAACAGACACACAAACAATCTTACATTTGTGAACATCTACTTCTATTATCTGATTAACAAAAAAACTTCAATATGACATAATTCATCAATGGTAGAAAGATTTAGACAACAACAATAGTCAGCCTAAATGGATTTCATTTATGCCATCAACCTACAACCTGATTTTTAACAAACTGAACCTCAATAAACACCCTAAAACTGAACAGCCATGGGAAATACAAACATAAACCAACTGGTTTGCGGCTAAAAACGAGTACTAACATATTTCTACTACTATCAAAGATCTAAACAAATAGAAAGAAAACATCAAGGACTGAATCGGCTAACACGTGGCCAAAAGGGAAGCGTCACCAATGTCTCACTGCACTGCCTACACTCACAGCTGCTGCACCACTATGCTATCAAGTCCGATTCTATTACAGCGACAACAGGACAACAAAACTGTGCTCGCTACTACTGGATCGAAATCTCGACAGCCTTATCATCATTGTGCATCGCCCCACCATTCACCATAGAACCCCGAACCAAATATACACACGGCTGCCCCGTTCGAAAACAAACAGCCCGCCTCGTCGCCGCCTAAAAAGAAAGCATCACCATCACTGCCTTAAATCCATCATTTCCAACGAAACAAATCCGAACACCCCCTGATTCAAACCAAACAAATAACACCCCCACTGCCTAAATAAATGCTAGAACAGTCCCTCCAATGGCATCACCATACCACTGCCTCACTCGCCTCATCACCACCACTGCCTCAACGGATTGAAAACAAATCCTTCCCAAACGAAACCTCCACAAAACCTCCCAAACGACAACATCAAACAAAAAACAGAAAAACGAGGAAGAAAATAAGAAGAAGAAGAAAGAACAAAACAGAAAACGGGGCGGGAAAGGGAAACGGGGAAAGGGAAAGAAATAGATAAAAGAAATCAAAAGAGTGAAAACTTACCAAGTTTGAAGTTTTGACCAAATTTGAAAACCCGATCTACGAAAATTTAACCACTTTTTGAGAAAACCAATAGCGGAAACGGAAAGAGGGGGCCGAGATCTATAAAATGGTGTATTTTGGTATTTTTCCGGCCACCGGAGGTGGTGGCCGGCCGGCGGCCGAGTGGCGGACCCGCGGCAGGAGAAGAATTCCGGCGGGTGGTGGAGTTTTGGCAAGGGCTCGGCCAGTCAAAGACTTATGGGGGTGTGAGGGAGTAAAAAATGAGGGATTTGGTTTATATATTGTGAGTGTGGGCCGGGTTTGAGGGTATTGGGCTGGACTCAAATTAGTTGGGCTACTCTATTTTCATATATAACAATTAAAGATGTCTAGACTTGATTAAAATACACACACAACTAAAAATTAAAACCATATAAATTTTGCAATACTATCACAATTGAAATATTGAATCAAAGTTAAACACATAACAAGTAATTTTTGTTAATTTTCAAATTTTAACGATCTAATTAAAGACAAATTTAGTCAAAATTAGGTGATTACAGCTGCCCCTCTTTGTTCGGGAACACGAAGAGTTTTCGGACAAAGAAGTGATCAACAACTAATTTTGTCTTTTCGGTTCTAACCGAGAGCATGCTTTTCAGAATGGTGACCGTACCTTGAATTTCGGATCTAACCGAGAACAAAGTTACCTACATATCCCCGGACTAAGGAATCAGGTCAGTGTAGTTCCTCACGTGCGGCAGCTGGGACTACCGCATTCAAACAAGACGCTAGACCCCTTTAGACTCACTAAGACAATCCTGGACACTCTAGACTACTTAAGACGAAACTAGAGACTCTTCTAGACACACTTGGGGCTGATACTAGACACTCTAGACTGTTAAGAGGCTGTCGTTGCTGAGTACTGGTCGCTTGCTGGTGGTCGTTGCTTTTACAAGGAATGGAAATACAAGGAAAAATGTAAAATTACAATCCCTGGCCTAAATCTTCATGCTTCCTTGAGGTAAATCTTGGCTTTGAAAGACAACTCCATCGCCTGTTGTATGGGCAAGCATCATCTGAAACTTGAAATGGTCGCATCTGTTTCAACCAGGTCTTGACTTGAAGCTGGGGATGGTTGCTATCTTCGAGCAGGACTAACTTGAGAAGGAAGTGGTTGCTATCTTTGAGCGCCAATGACTTGAACTAGATGTGGGTGCTATCTTCTAGCAAACATGACTTGAAAGGAAAATGATCGCTATCTTTTAGCAGATCTTGACATGGAAAGGAAATTAAGCTGTCTTTGAGCGAGACTGACTCGAAAGGGAAATGATCGCTATTATTTAGCAGATCTTGACATGGAAAGGAAATGACGCTATCTTTGAGCGTACTGACTCGAAAAAGGAAATGATCGCTATCTTTTAGCAGATCTTGACATAGAAATGAAATGACGCTATCTTTGAGCGAAACTGACTCGAAAAGGAAGTGACCGCTATCTTTTAGCAGATCTTGACATAGAGAGGAAATGACGCTATCTTTGAGCGAAACTGACTCGAAAAGGAAAAAAATCGCTATCTTTTAGCAGATCTTGACATGAAAGGAAATGACGCTATCTTTGAGCAAACTGACTCGAAAAGGAAATGGTCGCTATCTTTTAGCAGATCTTGACATTGAAAGGAAATGACGCTATCTTTGAGCGAAACTGATTCGAAAAGGAAATGATCGCTATCTTTTAGCAGATCCTGACATGGAGAGGAAATGACGCTATCTTTGAGCGAACTGACTTGAAAAGGAAATGATCGCTATCTTTTAGCAGATCCTGACATGGAAAGGAAATGATGCTATTTTTTGAGCGAACTGACTCGAAAAGGAAATGATCGCTATCTTTTAGCAGATCTTGACACGGAAAGGAAATGATGCTATCTTTGAGCGAAACTGACTCAAAAAGGAAATGATCGCTATCTTTTAGCAGATCTTGACATGAAAGGAAATGACGCTATCTTTGAGCGAACTGACTCGAAAAGGAAATAATCGCTATCTTTTAGCATATCTTGACATAGAAATAAAATGACGCTATCTTTGAGCGAACTGACTCGAAGAGAGAATGTAGTTCCGTCTGACATATAGCGCAACTATCCCAGTTCAAGTAGTCCTAGCTCTTTCTTAGCAACATAGCAAATGTCACACTTACTTTCCTGCATCGTGGATACACCCTGTTTCGGATCTTGCAAATAAGCTTAGTGACTCTTGTTCTATTCTTCACAGTACTGTGGGATGAACAACGCTTAAAGCTTCTCCCAAACATATCCACTCTTCATGATACAATTTTGGTATGTCGTCCTTCCGGCCTGATGTGCCGTGCTGGGCTCCAATTATCAATGTTGATCATGACTTGCTGAGAACTTTCCCATTGCCGAGGGTGTGCCCTGCTCGCTGGAATTAAACCTGAATCCTGAAAGACAGAGTTTTGCAATTTTCTTTTGTTGCTCATGTGAGGTCAGCGCCGAAAGGGCGAGGAATTAATGGTGAGGCAAGATGTACAAAATGGAAATAAAAAAGTTTAAGGGCGAAAGTCGTTTGGACAGGGAACGTCTTTCTGAAAAGGGAAACTTATCTGGCAATATACTGGCAGCCTTGATGATCATGACATGTATCTTGGATGACCTCGTCCGACCAGTGCCACTTGTTTGTTGAGAGTTGATCCACGGAAGATATCAAACCATAACCAAGTTGAGGTGACTCTCAAGTCGACTAGTAGCGCCCTTTCGGGTTTTCGCCAACTAGCCTCTCTCTTTGATTTTTTTTTCACTGTTTGTCTTGCGGCACCTTCTCAGGTTTTCACCGACAAGACTTCTTTCTTTTCTCTTTTTTTTCTTTTTTTTTCAATTTTTTTTTTCAATTCAATTTACAACACCAACATTTCTTGAAAAATGTGAATAGATGATACAAAAATGATAGAAGTTTGTTTTTATTTTATTTATGAAATAAAATAAAAACAAACTTCTGCCCCAGTTTAGCATGAAAAGGGGAATCTAAATTTCCTTTGATGTTGGCCGCAAACTTGAAGGCAAGTTTTGCGTCAATATGAGACAGGAAAGAATGAACTTTTCACTGTTACGAACACAAAGAAAATGGGGAGGAATATTGAATTTCCTCCATTTTCTTTTAAAAAAAATAAAAACAACTTCTGCCCCAGTTTAGGATAAACTGGGGTCTCTTGTTTTCTTGACATATTCCGCAAGCCTGGAGGCAAACTTTGCGCGAATAAAAGTAGAAAGGGAAAGAGGAATTTTCTTTTATTGCGACCTCACCAGAATGGTTGCCTACGTATCCTTTTGAGAGGAATCAGGTCAGACGTAGCTCTAGGCAAATGCCCAGGTTTCTTTTTGATGCTTTTCAGTTTCATTTCATGTTGATACAATTACATTGATTCCAGCCGAGAATATGTCTCGAAAGTACAATATTCAAAATGCTAATAAGGGATACAATTTGGGATAGCAAAAGAGAACAAAAGCCTTGCATTCATCCCGAGTTGAAAGCCATCTTGGAGTCAAATGTAGTACCTCTTGACTGCGTCTGCATTGACGGGTATTTCAGTTGTCCTGCCTTCTGGATCTGTAAGGTACAAGGCGCCATTTGGCAATACTTTCTTTACCAGGTATGGCCCTTGCCAATTTGGAGCAAATTTTCCTTTAGCTTCTTCCTGATGAGGAAAGATTCTTTTCAAGACTAATTGCCCTTCTTTCAAGTCGCGGAGGCGCACTTTCTTGTTGTAGGCTTGGGCCATTCTTTGCTGATACAATTGGCCATGACAAACTGCATTGAGCCTCTTTTCATCAATGAATGACAACTGTTCCAATCGGGTCTTGACCCACTCCGTGTCCTCAATCTCTGCTTCCACAATAATCCTGAGAGATGGTATTTCAACTTCAGCGGGTATGACTGCTTCAGTTCCATATACCAATGAATATGGGGTCGCACCTATGGAGGTGCGCACAGTTGTGCGGTAACCAAGCAAAGCGAAAGACAACTTCTCATGCCAATCACGAGATCCTTGTATCATTTTCCTAAGGATCTTCTTGATATTCTTATTGGCTGCTTCAACCGCGCCATTTGCCTTTGGTCGGTAAGGTGTGGAATTTCGGTGTATGATCTTGAATCTTTCACACACGTCATTCATTAAATGACTGTTCAGATTTGCCGCATTATCAGTGATGATGGTACTTGGGATACCAAAGCGACAAATAATATTAGAATGAACGAAATCCACCACAGCTTTCTTGGTCACGGACTTGAGAGTGACGGCCTCAACCCATTTGGTGAAATAATCTATTGCAACCAAAATGAATCTGTGCCCATTCGATGCTCTTGGCTCGATAGGCCCGATAACATCCATCCCCCATGCTGTAAAAGGCCACGGGGCTGACATTGTGTGCAACTCTAAAGGAGGTGAATGTATCAAATCACCGTGTACTTGGCATTGATAACACTTTCGCACAAAAGTAATGCAGTCATTTTCCATGGTAAGCCAGAAGTATCCCGCTCTGAGTACTTTCTTAGCTAGCACGTACCCGCTCATGTGGGGTCCACAGATCCCGGAATGTATGTCATTGAGAATTTTCGTGGCTTCAGTTGCATCCACGCATCTTAACAGCCCCAAATCAGGTGTCCTTCTGTACACCACCCCTCAACTCAGAAAGAAACCACTTGCCAGTCGTCGAAGCGTTCTCTTTTGATTATTTTCTGCCATTGGAGGATATGTCCCATCTTGAAGGAAATTCTTGACATCAAAGTACCACGGTTGACCGTCAATTTCTTCTTCAATCACATTGCAGTATGCATGTTGGCTTTGGACCTGAATCTCTAACGGATCAATATGGGCTTTATCAGGATGGACAAGCATCGAGGCTAGTGTAGCCAATGCGTCAGCCAGCTCATTATGTATTCTGAGAACATGTCTAAACTTTAGAACATCAAACTTTTGGCGAAGGTCGTCCATACACTGCTTGTACATAATCAACTTAAGATCTCGAGTCCCCCATTCACCCTTCATTTGGCGTATCAAAAGACCTGAATCTCCGATCACCAGCAATTCTTTGATGTCCATGTCTATAGCCATACGCAAACCCATTATGCAAGCTTCATACTCAGATGTGTTATTAGTGCAACTGAAGCGGAGTTGGGCAGCTGCTGGATAGTAATGCCCCGTGGGAGAAATGAGGACTGCTCCAATACCATGGCCTTTTGAGTTAGAAGCACCGTCAAAGTACATTTTCCACACGTGCTCTTCTTCATTAATCAACTCTTCAAGCACATCTACCTCCTCATCGGGGAAGTAAGTCTTCAATGGCTCATAGTCATCATCCACCGGATTTTCAGCCAGATGATCAGCTAAAGCTTGAGCTTTCATTGCAGTTCTGGTGACATAAACTATGTCAAATTCTGTGAGCAGGATCTGCCATTTTGCAAGCTTGCCAGTTGGCATCGGCTTTTGAAATATGTACTTCAATGGATCCATCCGGGAAATCAGATAAGTGGTATAGGACAAAAGATAATGTTTCAGTTTTTGTGCGACCCAAGTTAGGGCACAACACGTCCTTTCCAACAAAGTGTATCTGGCCTCACAATCTGTGAACTTCTTGCTCAGATAATAAATGGCCTGTTCTTTCTTTCCCGAGGCATCATGTTGCCCCAGTACACAACCAAAGGAGTTTTCATTGACTGACAAGTACAAAAACAATGGTCGGCCAGGCTCAGGCGGAACCAAAACAGGAGGATTTGACAAGTATTGCTTGATCTTGTCGAAGGCTTCTTGGCACTCCTCGGTCCATGCAATTGATGCATTCTTTTTCAACAACTTGAGGATCGGCTCACATATTGTGGTAAGTTGAGCAACGAACCTACTGATTTAATTCAACCTGCCTAGAAAGCTTTTAACATCCTTCTTGGTTCGAGGCGGAGGTAATTCTTGTATTGCTTTGATCTTTGCGGATCCAGTTCAATACCTCGCCTACTAACAATGAAACCCAACAGTTTTCCAACAGGCACACCAAATGCACATTTGGCTGGATTCAGCTTCAGATTGTACCTACGGAGTCTCTCAAAGAACTTTCTGAGATCTCTAACGTGATTTTCAGCAGTTCTAGACTTGATGATCACATCATCCACGTACACTTCTATTTCTTTATGCATCATATCATGGAAAATGGCAGTCATAGCCCTCACGTAGGTTGCCCCAGCATTTTTCAAACCAAATGGCATCACTCTATAGCAATAAGTTCCCCAAGGCGTAGTGAATGCCGTTTTGTATGCATCATCTTCATCCATATGGATTTGGTGATATCCAGCATAGCAGTCAACAAAGGATTGTATCTCATGTTTGGCACAATTGTCTACGAGGGTGTGAATATTAGGCAATGGAAAATTGTCTTTGGGACTTGCCTTGTTCAAATCTCGATAGTCGACACATATCCTTGTTTTTCCATCCTTCTTAGGAATCGGAACAACATTTGCAACCCAAGTAGTGTACTGAACCGATTGAATCACTTTTGCATCCAGCTGTTTCATTATTTCATCATGGATTTTCTTGATCATATCAGTTTTGAACTTCCGTTGCATTTGTCTCACTGGAGGGAAACCAGGTTGAATTGGCAATTCATGGACTATCAATTCAGAACTCAAACCCGGCATCTCATCGTATGACCATGCAAAAACATCTCGATATTCAAAGAGTACTTTCCGAATATCATTCTTCACTTCAGGTAGAGCATACATGCTTATCTTGGTTTCCCTCACATCATCAGGGCTCCCAAGATTAACATCCTCTGTATCAGCCAAATTGGGTTTAGGCTTGCCCTCATGGCGTTCAACTTCCAGGCCTATCTCGAAATCTGCCTGTTCCCCGTCATATTCGATCTCATTAACAGATTCCTCAATGTTTTCTTCGTCACTTTCAACCTCAACTATGGTTATGGAGCCAAAATCAGATTGCGGTCCCTGGATGGACGATAAGTTCCTTGAACATGTCATGATATCAGGACCAGCAGATATATCACTACAGATAAACAAAAATAGAATAAAATTAGGAATATGAACAGAGATTGAAGTAAAGCTTGGCTCTTGGCCTTTCATTAATGAAAAAGGGTTTGAATTACAGAAGGAAAGATGAGCAAAATAATACACTTGGCATACAACCCTTAGAATATCCAAGTGTATTCAAAAGAAAACTGTAAAACAACAGTCTACCAAGGCCCCTTCCTGATGGGGAAGGGAGTTGCATTCCAGTTAGTCAGGTGAACGTCCGGGCCAATGTACTGAATTGAAGCATTACTGGAGCCTTCACCCGGCTGTACCATGTAGATTTCAAAAATGCCACCTAGATCAAATGGTGCATCCTGATTGTCTTCCACTGTGTTGACATTTGTAGCGACAACCTTTGGTTTCATAACATAACCCACAAAAGACTGAGCGAGACACGGAATTGGCTTTGGGAGAGACCAAACTTCCGACTTCTTTTTCTTTGCTTGCTTGCGATCAGCTGCTTTTGGCTTGAACCCTAGTCCCCACGTTCCCTGCACACCATTTGGATAAACTGGATTTACCCTACCTTGTAGTGATGCTCCCAAGCCCTTTCCAAATTGGAAACCATGCTTTAACATTTCGGACGCCATCATAATAGACGTCTGACACTCTTGGGATGGGTATAGGTTTCCCTTCTGTTACTTTCTCCACATACACCACGTCGGAGGTTTGATACATAATGGTCGGGCGTGTAGTAACTGCTTCAAGGGCTGGTACGTCCAGGCTATTGTTAAATTGTGAGTCATCCTCTCCATAAACCACGACAGCTTGGTTATCCCAAGTAAACTTGACCACCTGATGAACTGTGGAGGGTACGGCACAAGCCATATGAATCCATGGTCGGCCCAGTAACAGATTGTATGATGCATCCGTCTCCATGACTTGAAACTCAATGCTGAAGGTAGCGGGCCCAATGGTTAACTCAAGATTGATGATACCCAAAAATTCTCGAACTCCACCATCAAAAGCACGAACAGCAGAGGAACTTGCCCTGATTTTGCTCATATCCACCCTTAGACTCTTCAGTGTAGACAGAGGGCAAATATTCAATCCTGCGCCGCCATCTATTAGAACACGTGTGACATAGGAGTCTTCACACTTGACTGAGACATGAAGCGCTCGATTATGACCGGTTCCTTCTGCTGGCAGCTCCTCATCGGTGAACATCACACGATTAGTCTTAAATACTCTGCCAGCAAGTGCTTCCAGATTAGCCACAGTAGTTTGTTCAGGAATGTAGGCCTTATTCAATATCTTCAACAGTGCATTGCGATGTGCTTAAGAGTTCATAAGTAGAGACAAGAGTGATATCTGAGCTGGAGTCTTTCTCAATTGCTCGACGATAGAATAATCTGTCGATCTCATTTTCTTCAAAAATTCTTCAGCTTCTTTCTCAGAAACAGGCTCTTTGATGGGTCCTTGGTCTTCTCGACCTGGCTTTGCCTTTCTCAATTCTTCCGGGGTAAAACATCTCCCGGACCGAGTTAGACCATTTACATCTGCAGCAACCTCCATGATTTCCTTCCTGTTGTAAGACACAATTGTCTTGTTGTAGTTCCAAGGAACAGCCTTTGTACTTTTGACATGGAGTTGTGCTGCTTGAGTGATGATAACCGGCTCACACTTCTTTGCCTTAACCTCGAAGACCGGAGTTTTCTGGCATGATGCCCCTTGCACAATAAATGTTGGTGCACTGTCATGAACTTTTTCCTGCTTTGCAGCCGGAATTGTGAAACTTGGCTCAACAGCAGTATCTTTCTTTGCTTTGTTGACAACAGACGCTCTTGACTTTCCCCTGACTACAACAATAAACGGCTCCGGGCCTTTGATGTCCGGAGAGGGACCAACTGCCACAATCTGCTTGGCGGCTTTCCCTTTCAAGTCCTCTTCTATGGATACCATCCCAACCATGTGTACGTTGTTTTGAACATCATGAGCTGGTAAAGGATTTTGATTCACATTTTGTGTTTCATCCCCTACGACTTTTATCTGATTATTGTCTATCATTGCCTGGATTACCCTTTTGAGTTCCCAGCAGGATTCTGTATCATGTCCAGGTGCTCCAGAATGAAATGCACAATGGCGTGAATGATCAACTCTTCCGTTGGGGTTCACTTTTCCCGGGATTGGCTTCAACAGATTGGCTTGTTGCAACTTTTCAAACAAATTAGTGTAAGTTTCCCCCAGTGGGGTGAACTGCCTTTTCTCTTGTTGCATGTTTCTCTGTTGCATGTTTGGACGAAAACCCTGCGGACCTCGTGGTCGATAAGGCATCTCCTGGTGAGCCTGGAATTGAGTATGTGCCTGTTGATTGTTCTATTGGACTGGAGCAGGGGGTGGACGCCACTGTGGACCAGATAGAGGCTGAGCATAAGATGCTGCATTTACAGGGAATGAGAACTGCGGCATGGCAAATTGTTGGCCGTGAGTTGGATAGAATTGTTGTGGCGGGGGTGCCTGAATATACCCTTGACGGTCGTTGCATCTCCCATCATTTCTTCTCGGTCCAGGACCAATCATTGCCACTTCATCTTTTTTCTCTTTCTTCTTCCCGAAAGTACCTGACCCTGATTGCAACGCTTGGGTCGTGGCTCTCAAAGCTGTTTGGCTAACAATCTTGCCTGCTTTGATTCCTCTCTCAATCATCTCCCCAATTTTTACTGCTTCACTAAATTGCTTTCCAAGGGCAGAGGCCATCGCCTGGTAGTATGTTTCGTCAAGCACTTCGATGAATTCTTCGACCATTTTATCGTCTGGGATCAAAGGGCTCACACGCGCCGCCTGTTCGCGCCACCTATAGGCATACTCTCTGAAGCTTTCGCCTGGTTTCTTTGTGATCGTCTTCAAAGAAGAACGATCAGGAGCAGCCTCCATTTTGTAGCCATAATGATTCAGGAAAGCGCTGGCCATGTCGTCAAAGGTGACCCACTTGGAAACATCTTGTTGCACAAACCATTCTGTGGCCGGTCCTCCCAAACTGTCTGCAAAGTACGCCATCAATAATTCGTCCTTCTCGATACCCCTCATTTTGTTAAGGTATATCTTCACATGGATCCTCGGGTCACTTTGCCCAGTGTATGGATCAAATTTGGGCACAACAAAGCCTTCAGGTAATGGCACATGAGGGAATAAGCACATGTCTTTGTATGAAATACTGGTTTTGCCCCCTTGCCCTTGTATGTTTTTCACAGTTTGCTCCAGGCTTTTCAATTTCCGAGCAAAGTCAGCCTCTTCTGTTTTCCCCAATCTTTCGACATCAGCATGTGATTCTGGGTGGTGTCCATGATCATACGACTCAGTGGGGCGGAGTACATTACCCCGGGTTTGGTCGAATTGTTGATCACGAGCCCTCAACTGTGGGTCACTGTTTGACCTTTGCAATGTGTGTCCTGCAGGAACAGTGAATACTGTGGCAGGAACTTGGGCTTGGCCATGTTGTCCATGTTGTGGGAATTGTGCCCCAGGTTGTACAGTAGAGGGCCCAGCTATGTTGTCAGTTTCTGGATGTGGACCGAACCCTGGAGGATAACGGGGGTCTTCTGCCATTGTAGATTGCCCTTGCCCTGGTGGCTGAGCATTCGCCGTGAAACCAGCAGCACCTGGCGGAGCAGGAGGTGCCTGAACTGCCGACAAGTTACGGACCAGTTGCATCATCATTTCTTTCATGGCCGTGAAATCCTCGGCCATCTTAGCCTGTTGTTCAGCCAAGCGAACCAGCTCAGTGTTCTCAGTTTCTTCGGCCATCGTTGCTGGAGTGTCTTCTTGAAGAGGTGCTTCAACCACTTCTGGAATAGGCAGTGGTCCCTTGATTCTGGTGGAATAGGAATGTGGGGCCAGCACGGCAGTTGCTCAAGCTCTAAACAAATCAAAACACGTTAGTGCAACAAGATAGCATGGAATATGAATTTGCTCGTCGGCCTGAACAATGCCTAAGGTCGTTATGCGTCATCCCAAATTGGTTTGGATTAGATCCCCAAGTGTATTATTTGATCTCTTTTCTTTTCTTTTTTTTCTTTCTTTCTTTTCTTTTCTTTTCCTTTCTTTTTTTTTTTTATATATTTTTTCAAGTGAGGCTAGAGGGTGAAATGAATTGACACATAAAAATAAGCAAAATATTTTCATTACTTAAAAAGAAAGAGTACATACGGTGCTTCCGGAGCACGACCAAAAGAAATGTACAAATGACTGAAAAAAGGTGAAAATAAATTACAACATGCCAAATTCAAAAGCGACATAAAGTACAACAATGCCAGGATGTAAAATAAATGACAAAAAGCAATAATCTGCATCATCTTGGCCTGATGTATCTACTAGGGTGACTGGGGCACAAAGTCAGCTGGCTCCTCTGGGTCGAACTCAAATGGCTCCACGGGATCTGCTGGCGGGCCTTCTGCAAAAGTACGACGCAATCCATTCAAATCTGCCGCAACTCTGGTGACGAAGGGAAGCACATGTGGGAGTATGTCCTCTGCGGGAAGCCTCCTATACTCATCGATGGACCGTGCCACATATGTAGCGGAGTCATAAACTTGCCGATAAGCTACACTGATGGTCCGTCCTGCAGCCTGTATATCTCGAAGTCGGTCTTGTGCTAGCCCTCTGAGCTGCTCACCCTGCTCTAATGCCCTGTCAAGTCGAGCTCGAGAATCTATGGCATCCTGGCGATGATACTCTTCCCTTTTCCTGCTTTCCAACAAAGCTGCCCTGTCGGCATCCCGCTCTGTCAATGCCTGTGAGTGCATGACACGGAGTCGTCTGATTGTGTCTAGGTGCTGATGCGCGAAACCCTCACTCTCTGCCTGAGCAGCTCTGGCGGCATCCCGCTCTGTCAATGCATGTGAGTGCATGACACGGAGTCGTCTGACTGTGTCTAGGTGCTGATGCGCGAAACCCTCACTCTCTGACTGAGCAGCTCTGGCGGCATCCCTCTCTGCAATTAAGCTTTGTATGGTATCACGGTATTCCTTCCTAATCTCGTGCCTAGCAAGCTGAACCTGCATATCCAGCCTGGCCTCAGTGTCAACCATGCCTGCTCTTGACCTCGCGGGCATCTCTCTGGGTATGGGCTGATGGTAATACCAGAACTTATACTCCCGAACGACCTCCCCCTTAAGTCCATCCTGAACCTGTGTGCTTTCTGCGAGGTGCCTCCTAGTATCCCACAGGCGCAGGATCTCACCTCTAAGAGTAGCTGGGTTGAGAGGATAGTCTGAGGCATATGCACTCATGTCCTCAACTATTGGGATCTCCTGCTTTCGACCCAACTGCCTAAGTACACGCAGAGGAACATAAGGCTGGGATGCTGTCAAACCCATCAGAACGAGAAAAGGACGATCCACGCATCTGTGTACAACCTCCCTCTTAGGAAACCAGCTACACTGCCACAAAATCTTGTCCGGCGTGAAGGAGTTCAAGAAAGACCTCCAATCCGGCTCACTTCCTGGGAATTTATACCTCTCGATGTGTTCGAGATGGTATTCAAGATAATCGATGTCACAGCACCTAAGAATATCACGAGGTGGGCAAGGGCGTACATGCTCCAAGAACCAGACCTGTAATAGAAGGTTACACCCCTCGAAGAAACTGCTCTCTCCCTTGTGGCATCGAGTCAAAGCATGAAACATACTACCCAGAATCGTCGGGATGATAGTGGCATCTGGTGCTCCACCATACAAAGCTGCCATGGTCCAGCTGACCTTAATGGATATCGCTCTATCCGGTAGTGGGAAAACCAACAACCCTAGCAAAGCGAACACAAAGACCTTAGGACAGAGGAGTACCCAATCTTCATATTTCAGCTTATCGTGGAACTCAAATCCATACTTCTTAAAACCATTATCGGCCCCAAAACGATCATAAAGGTAATCAAATGAAATCCAGCCTTGACGAACACTAGCGATTGAGGGGTCCGTTCGTAACTTGATATTATTGAAAAAATCACGCTCATTAACCTTCCTCGGAGCAATCATATTCTTTTTCTCAAAATCCAGCTTAAGAAGCCCAGCTATTTCCTCGAGGGTCGGCGTCATCTCAAATCCCTTAAAACAGAAGGTATTTTGGTTTGGGTTCCAAAACCCAACTAGTGCACTGACCAAGTCTCGCCGCGGGACAATAGTTTTAGTCACAAGGTCAGTCAGAAAACCAATCTTTTCCTGGACTATATCTTTCTGCATTTCACTCATTGTGTCCCACCAAGACTTTAGAGATTTATCCGATTTGGGTGGGCCATCAGTCATCATAATAGAGGGTGGAATGGCATCAGCAGGGTATTTTCTTTTGACTGTCCTAGAAGATGATGCAGCCATTGTTCCTAATAAAAAAGAATGTGTCAAATGTTTGAAAGCCTGAGAACAACTTAAAACAACTGACCGACAGAGCAAAACAGATGCCTAAACTGCTAATTCGAAACTCCAATTTTCAAAAAAAAACTTTTGTCATTGTAATGACGTAAAGTTGACCCTAAGAGAATCGAAAAATTTTGCCATCATAACGGCATCAGGACTGACTCCAGGAAATTACCAACATTGGTATTTAGATGTAATTTATAAAAGAAAAAATTCGACGTTAGAACGACGCCACATTGACATCAAAACAAAATTTCATTTCCAGTGATGAACACTACAGTACTTTTGCAAAAATTTGCCGGCATAACGACGTGAAAAAACAGGATCTCAAAAACTCCTAACATCGGTATACGGGCCTTTTTCTAAAAATTCGCCATTATAACGGCGTGAAAACTGACACGAAAATTTTTTGACTTTCTAACTACTAAGTATGTATATATTTTTTTTGTAAAATTTTCGTCATTATAACGACACAAACTGATATATACAAAAGACGGCAAACACTGACGTTTTTACAAAAATTTGCCATTACAGCAGTATGACTCAATTTTATAAAAATAGCAAAACATTTACATTTAAAACATAAAATTCAACCTCTTCCTCACTTTTCCTTTCATTTTTCTCTTCTTTTTTTTTTCTATTTATTTTTTCTTTTGAAATCCGTCTCTCCCCAACTTGGTCAGCATAACAACCTTTCCTAATCGCATGCAACACATAGAATGTTTTTTTCAGACAAGTCTTTCCCGGGAAGTGGGTCCCGTTCAGACAACAGGTAGTCAACCTAGACAAGTGCAATACCGGTGTATCGCACCTCATTAAGTCGGATATGATGCAGATAATTGGGCCTAAAGGTTTAACTCTTGGTGACACAACTGACTCAGTGTCTAGACTGGCTGAAAACCCGGTGGACAAACCGGGCGGAAAGCGTATCAGGGCCATCCGGAGACAGTGTGTCCGGCCTAAAACCCCGTCACGCCTTCCTCCTAAATCATGGGCAATTTAGTAAGAAAGTCCCAGATGCCACAAGCAATCTGGTAAGTGTACGTGTGTGTGTGTTTCAGAGACTCAGAGGGTTGCGGAGGAAGACAGTTTATATATACAGTTTCAACAATATCAAAGCAGTAACATTCAACTTTTCAGGTGATAACGGCAATAAAATAACAACCAAATATTTAATAAATTAAAACATGCGACAATTTATCAAAGCCGGAGATTCTAGTTTTCACTAATTTCCCCAGCGGAGTCGCCAAGCTGTCACACCCTAAAAAATTACTTAATTAAACTGCGGTGCGCGAGTTGATTTATTTAAGGCATGTGACTGGTGTTCAAAAGGTACAAAATTATTTTAGAGAAACTCGGAGTCGCCACTTGACATAGTTTAAGGTGTGCCAAGTCACCAGAAGGTACCTTGGAACACCTTTGACTCGTCTAATGGTCTGCGTTTAGAGATTCGGGTAAGGTTCTCAGTTGACTCTCGGGAAGGTATTAGGCACCCTCGAGTCCTGTGCCGAGCACAGTTGCTTTATTGTCGCATTTTTTAATTTTTATTAAACAATGGTTGTTATCTTTTGCCTTTGATGGAATTTAAACTTTGATTCAGAGAAAAACAAAAAAATTTAAAAGTGTTAATTCTTTCCCAACCTCACAGAGGACTGGAAGAATTTATACTTTGATTCAACCTTAAAATAAAATGTATTGCGTATTTCCAACCTCGCAGAGGACTGGTCTATTTCAAAAGAAATCTAATTAACTTCAATGAAACTATTTATTAAAGGTGATTTGTTTGCCAAAATTATAGTGGGCTAGACCATTCGCATTAATAAGATAGCCTAATTATTTTGTTTTGTAAGAATAACACTTGTTCAATTTTAATCGATCCATTTAGGTGGTAGGCATGACTTGTTTGCACTAACTAGATGCCGTAAGGATCATTTGCCAAAAAAATAAAAAGATAAAAAAAATAATCATATTTTATTATATTATACAAGTAGTGACTGTTTGTCGAAATAATGGGCTATAATGGGCTGGATTTGAAAAATTGCCAAAGATGAGTTGCTTTATTTGCTGGAACATGGGCTAATATATATTTAATGGGTCAGTTAGGAATAGTCAAATTAGTAGGTATTTGCAAAAAAAACTAAACAACTTATGGATTGTTTAAACTATTAAACGTCATAAATGGTGACTAATTCTCACAAACATTAAAAGTCCAAGTTCACGTGACTATTGCAAAGAGACATCATGTGGTCCGTTTTTGGATTTGTTAACATTCAATGTCTTATCCTTCCTACTAGTTTTAGCTTTTACCAAGTTTGCAAATCCTTTTAACATTAAAGTCCTATTCTGTCCTGTGAGTCCAAGATTCAGACCAATTTTAATAAGAGACATCGCTTTCAGGTTTGGAATTAAAAAAAGGAGTCCTAACTTGCCTACTATTTTTTCCCAAATTCTGCACATGAAGTACTTTCTTTTCAGAAATAAAGAAAAGAAACGTTCAGATTTGTATTATAAAAACAAAAAAACTTAAAAGAACAACATATGTAAAAATGCTCTCCAAAGTTAAACCCGCTCATTTCCTTTTCCATTACCTATTTCACTTTCCACATACACACTTGCTCCAAAAAAACATAAAACATATATAAGCTAATGAAGGGTGATACAACTTATACAATAATGACTTAAAACTAGTTCCTATTATTTTTTATGTTTTAACACACATCATTAAAAAATTTAATAAGACTAACTAAACAACATATTAAATAGAATTTTAGACCATTCAAACATGCTAATTTATATCTATTTCATAGCTAAATGACTCAAAATAAATACAAGGTAAATTGTGTTTACCTAGTGAAGAAGTTTTCCAAGCTTAAGATGCAAATGAATGAGTTGGCAAAATCCAAACAAACACAGCAAGAACAGCCACTAAAACAGCTAGCAAACCAACTCTTTTGACCCCTCAAACCTCAAGATTTAATACCCCAAAAGTCTCTTAGTGTGAGGCTTTTGGTTCTAAATCCTAACTCTCAAAACTTACTATTTTTTTTAAGGTGTTTTTGCTCACTGTTTTTGCTAAATTTTCCAGCAGGCAGTTGTGTCTTAAATGAGGGCATTCAATGCCTTTTATAGCTGAAAAATGTAAGAGAAAGGTTGGAGTGTGGACTTGTACAAAGGTACAAGCCCACACCCTACACTTGAGTGCTTTTAGTCCAATTTTTCAAGCAAAAGTACAGCAGTAGAACAGCCACTGTTTCAGCCCTCCAAAACAGTCCTAAGAGCTGAAAAACTACAAGTAGGGTCCTTTAAGAGGACCCCCAATACTCATTACATAAACTAGAAAGTCCAAGACCAACTAGAGCAACTAAATCAGCCCCAAACTAACTAAACTATACTAAAGCTAAGGGACAATCAGATTTCAAAAATCAGACCAAAACAAAGAACTAAACTAGTCCAAAACAAAAGGCAAATGAACTAAATTACACAAAGATACTCATTACTTAAGGTCCTAAGCAAAAATCATGGCTAAACAAGGCATTGAACAACTCAAACAGATACACACACAATCTTACATTTGTGAACATCTACTTCTATTATCTGATTAACAAAAAAACTTCAATATAACATAATTCATCAATGGTAGAAAGATTTAGACAACAACAATAGTCAGCCTAAATGGATTTCATTTATGCCATCAACCTACAACCTGATTTTTAACAAACTGAACCTCAATAAACACCCTAAAACTGAACAGCCATGGGAAATACAAACATAAACCAACTGGTTTGCGGCTAAAAACGAGTACTAACATATTTCTACTACTATCAAAGATCTAAACAAATAGAAAGAAAACATCAAGGACTGAATCGGCTAACACGTGGCCAAAAAGGAAGCGTCACCAATGTCTCACTGCACTGCCTACACTCACAGCTGCTGCACCACTATGCTATCAAGTCCGATTCTATTACAGCGACAACAGGACAACAAAACTGTGCTCGCTACTACTGGATCGAAATCTCGACAGCCTTATCATCATTGTGCATCGCCCCACCATTCACCATAGAACCCCGAACCAAATATACACACGGCTGCCCCGTTCGAAAACAAACAGCCCGCCTCGTCGCCGCCTAAAAAGAAAGCATCACCATCACTGCCTTAAATCCATCATTTCCAACGAAACAAATCCGAACACCCCCTGATTCAAACCAAACAAATAACACCCCCACTGCCTAAACAAATGCTAGAACAGTCCCTCCAATGGCATCACCATACCACTGCCTCACTCGCCTCATCACCACCACTGCCTCAACGGATTGAAAACAAATCCTTCCCAAACGAAACCTCCACAAAACCTCCCAAACGACAACATCAAACAAAAAACAGAAAAACGAGGAAGAAAATAAGAAGAAGAAGAAAGAACAAAACAGAAAACGGGGCGGGAAAGGGAAACGGGGAAAGGGAAAGAAATAGATAAAAGAAATCAAAAGAGTGAAAACTTACCAAGTTTGAAGTTTTGACCAAATTTGAAAACCCGATCTACGAAAATTTAACCACTTTTTGAGAAAACCAATAGCGGAAACGGAAAGAGGGGGCCGAGATCTATAAAATGGTGTATTTTGGTATTTTTCCGGCCGGCGGCCGAGTGGCGGACCCGCGGCAGGAGAAGAATTCCGGCGGGTGGTGGAGTTTTGGCAAGGGCTCGGCCAGTCAAAGACTTATGGGGGTGTGAGGGAGTAAAAAATGAGGGATTTGGTTTATATATTGTGAGTGTGGGCCGGGTTTGAGGGTATTGGGCTGGACTCAAATTAGTTGGGCTACTCTATTTTCATATATAACCATTAAAGATGTCTAGACTTGATTAAAATACACACACAACTAAAAATTAAAACCATATAAATTTTGCAATACTATCACAATTGAAATATTGAATCAAAGTTAAACACATAACAAGTAATTTTTGTTAATTTTTAAATTTTAACGATCTAATTAAAGACAAATTTAGTCAAAATTAGGTGATTACAGAGTGCAGCAATTCCACAAAAGCAGAAGAATGAGGAGAACTAGCAACCATCAGTTCCTCGAAGATTATTCGCCTTGCCGCATATGCAGAGAAAATCTATCTCTTTCGTTTCCATTACAGCCTATGCTTTATCATTCACTTGTTTTCCAACACATTTACTTTAAATTTTGCAGGAATTAAACATCGTATTCAATATAGACCGAGGGCAGCATCCAACACTTTGCAACACTATCAATACAAGCAACACATCCCAACTTTTCTTATTCGTTTTGTATTTTCTCACCTTAATTAATCTGATTTGCAACTTTAATTTGCAGGCTACTATCACATTTAGGCTCGTTCGCCTTATAAATGTATATTTTAGGCTCGTTCGCCTTATAAATGAACGTTTTAGGCTCGTTCGCCTTATAAATGAACATCTTAGGCTCGTTCCCCTTATAAATGAACATTTTTAGGCCCGTTCGCCTTATAAATGAACAATATGGGTTCATCCACCCAATATGATATGCATGTTTATTCCAAGTTGTGTTAGGACGTTAGATCTGCTAGGACGTTGGATCCTTCGTGAGCATATACATGATTGATTTTATTAGTAGATTGGAGCACAGTCCAAGATTGCATTACAGACTACCTCTTCATGATTTAAAGCATTATGTTGTATCATAGTTTATCGCGAAAAGGAGGCATTTCTATTTCTTATAATTCTTGCAAAATGTCAAACATATTTGTTTCATTTCTATTTCGCCTTCTAGGAACGTTTACTAAAATTTCATTTTGTGATTTGCAGATATTGCTAAGTTTGAAGAAGTACCATCTTTAATGAGTTTTGTGTTTTTCTCTTTATCTTACGTATTTTAGGCTCATTGGCTTTACAAATGAACGTTTAGGCCCGTTCGCCTTATAAAGGAACGTTTTAGGTCGTTCGCCTGAACATTTCAGGCTTGTAAGTCTTTTTAAATGAACGTTTTTAGGCCGGTTTACCTTATAAATGAATGTTTTAGGCTCGTTCGCCTTGTAAATGAACGTTTTAAGTTCGTTCGCCTTATAAATGAACGTTTTTTAGGCTCGTTCACCTTATAAGTAAACATTATGTTGAAGTCTGCATAGATTATAGATTAGACAAGTCAACTATGAGACACCATGTTCGGTGTGTTTCGCAAATAAAGATCGGCTTAGAGATTTCCTGGTGGGAGCGCCTCGTCAGTTGATTGAAGGAAGAACTTATCAATGCTATCACAACCCGCATTTACAATTTTATATTATCGCTTTATTTTATTCCTCATTCAAATTATCAAAGTCTATTAGCAGTTACTCGCTTACCGTTTGTCGAGATTAGTACAGAATTTTAGCAGCGCCGCAACAGCATATGGAGCACAACGTGGAACTTTCTATTAGAAGTGAACTGGGGAAATCGTTGATGTGAGCTAGACTCATCAACGAGGATTTGAAGAATCGAACTCGAACAAGTTGTCAACCCTAGAGGTCTGTCTTGTGTCAACCCTCCATGTGTCAGCTTTTGTGTTTGTTTATCCCGTATCTCCAGCTTAGGTCATTTCTCAAATCGCGTTGAACTACATACGACCTGATTCTCTTTAAGCCCGAGATATATAGGCAACTCAGAAATCGGAGTTCGGCCATATCCATAAGCCTCGTATTTTTGTCCTTGGAATAAAAGTCTTTGCTTTACCGTGACAAAATTGATTTTCACGTCAACTTTCTTTGCCCGTTAAACTTTTTCATCCTTTTCGGATAAAGAGGGGTAGCTGTTGACACTCAATTTTATCCCAAAATTTCTAATTAATGTCTAATTATTTTTAAAATAGGGTTAATTTTTAAAATAAAAGAAAAATCATGATTTTAAAAGAAAAATAGCCAATTTCGCAATGCGCACCCCTTATTCTGGCCTACCCGGCGTAACCCCACTGTTTATTTAAAGGAAAATTTACACCATATAACTACCCTAATAGCTTAATTACAAAACATAACGATACTTTTTGAATATTTACAATACATAACGATACTTTTCCCTAATTACCCCACATAACAATTTTATCATTTCCCCTCTCCCAAACATTAAACCCTAATTTCCTCTCTTCTCTCTCCTTCTCTCCCTCCTCCACCATCCCCCACCCATCGCCGCCCCTCCCCCTTCCCCTCTCTCGCTGTTCCTCGCCGGATCTGCGCCCCGTCTCTGTTGCGGCGCTGCTGCAGCCGCAGTGCAGCGGCGCTGCCCCTCGCGGCGGCGCTGCTGCACTGTGGTGGCAAGCAGCCCCGATACGTGCGTTTTTGGTGTTTTTCCGGTGAGTTTTTCCCGATCTGCTCCATTTCTTCTTCTTTTTTCTTTTTTCCTTTTTTGTATGTGTGTATATATATATGTTTATGTATATATTTGTATTTTGTATATAAATTAGTATTTATCTTTGTATATTTTTGTATTTTGTATATAAATGTCTATATTCACCCCTTTTTGTATGTGTATGAGTTTGTATATATGTGTATGTGTTGTATGTTTGTGTAGAATGGATAGTTATTTGTATTTTGTGTTTTTTGTATTTTTGTGTATGTGCAGTGTATATCTTTTGTATGTTTGTGTATATTTGGTTGTGTATAGTTTCAAAACAGTAAATTTTTAAAGTTTTGGAATGTATATATTTGTATTTTTGAATGTTACATCTTGTAGATCTAAAAAAAAAAAAAAAAAGTTTCCGGTGGTGGCAGCGGTGCCGGCGCCGGCTTTTCGGTGGTCAGCGGTGGCTGGCCGGCGCTGGTGAGTGGTGGCAACACCTCCAGGCAGTGTTGGGTGGGTGTTGGGTGGGAGAAAGCAAGGAAGAAGGAGATGAAATCATAAATTGTAGGTATTTGTTGAATTTTGTATATGGAATGTAAAAATACTATTGTTATATTTTGTAAAATGGAAAAGTATTGCTATTTTTTGTAAATATGGTGTTAGGGTTGTATATTTGTGTAAATCTCCCTTATTTAAATTATCGTAAGGAGGTTAAATGTACAAGTCACACCCACAATCAAGCCCACCTGTGCAAGACCTTCATATACACTATATCAAAATCCCCAATTTTCATTATCCAATTCAGAACCCTAACCCGTTGACCCAATTTCTGCCAAATCCTCCAAATCCCTCGTCAAAACCTGAATCCCTGGTCCCCCCTCTCCAGCTCACCCGATCGTAACCAGCAAATGGGAAAGCTTCAAATTCTTCCTTGCATAGATTTAATCCAACGTTTGAATCCGGATCGAAAAAAGGCATATTCCTTTAGATTTTTTATGTTTTCGTGGGAATTTTCCCTCTTTTGAACAAATTTGAAAAAGAACCTTATCTGTTCTAGTCCGTTAGGGGTTAGCTGGTCTTTTCCCTTAATTTCTGCACCGTAATACGCTAACATTCTTGCCTATAAATAGTCGCTAATAGTGAAAATCCAGGAGCGATAGTTGAAATATAGAGAGAAAACCCTTCTAAAAATACTTATTAAATTTTGTTTTGTTTTTTAACTGTGATTCATACTTGAGTTCTAGGGGTCTAAGTTCCGCTGTCACTCCTCTTGTTCGAGTGTGGTTTATATTCGGATCCCTCACCCTAGCTTGCTGCTCGCATAAAGGTATATCCTTCTCCTCTTTACACTTCAGCTTTTCTTGATATTTTCATGAATTGTAAAATCTGCTATGCGATAGACCAGCTGCAAACGATGTAAATACTTGGTGTTACTGTTTGTTTTGTCCTAAAAAATGTTACAACTATGATGTTGATTGAAACTCGTTTAATAGTTAACCTGTTAATCTCTCAAGCAATATCTGAAGTTTAGTTAACAAAGTTGTAATTATATTTAAAAACTTATTTGTAAAAGTACTTAGAACATTATATGTTAAAGTTTGAATCTTTGTACTTGCTTTTGGATTTTTATAGATGTCTCATGGTTATTCAAAAAATAAAGAGAAGCTGCTTCTTTAGTATTAGGTTATGATCTTTTAAGCTTAAAGAAAGAGGTCCTGACTGAGAATTTATCTTGAGATCTTAATCATGTTATTTGTCTTCGACGTCCAGTCTAGTATTTCATTGTTCAAAAGATTAAATCTTTAGTCCTAAAACGATAACTTTAAGAGGTAATGAAAAGTGGGGAAGAAAGGATGTTTCTGGTCTTAGGTGTTAAGCTAAGAGTAGTGTCCAAGATTTGGTTTGTGCATCAATTCTTCTTGTTTTAAATTGTTAATGTTGTTCTATTTTCTTTGATTATTTTTGTCTGGCTGTGTGTGTGAAAGTTAAAGGTGTTCAGATGGTTTGTAAGGGTGGTTAGAAGAGGGCTTGATGCTGCAGATTAAGGGGAGGTAGGAGTTGCTTATAGTCGTTTCCAGTAGTAGTTCCCTGGTTCTGTGAAAGGGTAGGAATTTTTTGCTAGTTCTGTTTTGTTTTTTGGTTGTCTGCAAAGGTGCTTCATGAGAGGTAGTGAGGAAGCATGTAGTGTGTCTTGAAGCTTGTGTTAGGGTCTGGTATGCTGAAAGAGTTAAGGAGAAGCCATGAGAGTGTGCTGGTGGTTTCTGGTGAGCTGAGGGAGTAGATAATGTGGTCTACAATTTGTCTAAAAGGTCTATAGTTGTTCAGGTATGTGTTAGAGGTTGTGAAGTGAAGAGGAGCTACAAGGTGTGAAGGTGTTCGTGTTGGCTGAAATTTGAGGCAATGTATTTATGGTCTAGGCTTTGTTTGGTAAGAGAAGGGCTGTTTTTTATTCTGTTTGGTCTAGGGGAGGCTACAGGTCCTGTTTCATGTTGGCTTTAAGCTTGTGATGGTGTGTAAGTAGGTTGTGTGTGATTGTGGAGGGTGCAAGTTGCATAGGTGATTGCTCAGGTTGTCTAGATGGTTGTAATTTTGTTCAGGTAGATTGATAGGGATGTGCAGGTTAGTGTGTGAGCTTGTAGTAGGGTGTATTTTCCAGTTGTTGGAATTGGTCCTCTACTGCATCAGTTTGAGCATTATGTCATATAAATTTATTTCGCATATTAACTTTTTCTACCTCAATGGCATTTGGTAACCATTATGCTCGACTTTTCTTTGTAAGCTAGCAATAGTATTAGTGGTGATCCTGTTGTCTTCAGCTATATTAAAATGATTAGAAGTATGACACACCTTTACATTTTTGTTTGGTTATTAAATAAGTGAAACTCTTAGGTTTTGGCTATTTAAGAATTGATTTGTTTCTATTTCATATTAGAAGTGGCAAACTTTAGGTTTTGGCTATTTAAGAATTGATTTGTTTCTATTTCATATTAGAAGTGGCAAACTTTAGTTTAGTAAGAATGTAAGACTTAGTTCGTCTGAATTAACCTGATGAGTTGTTTAGCATAAATATGAAATTTGGTCTAGCTAATTTTACATTATCTCTTTTACATAGAAATTCTATGCTTTAGTTGAAGTATATTTTTGGTCTTGCATATTTTTTTTTATCTAAATATGTATCATACGGTCTCATAACCTTGAGTTGATGTCAAAATCATCATGAAATATTTGTCACTCTTCTTATTATTGCCTATTTATTGCACAATTGCTAATTCCTTATCTTCTTTGTTTTTCTTTAGCATGCACCCTTGGAAACGAGTTGGTTAAAACTCACAAATTGGGGCGGTCCGTATTTGCTAAATTGAGGTTTGGAGTTGATGTCTAGTCGAGGTTGCAAGTCCGGGCTCAATTTAAGATTTCAAATCTTTAAAAAACTTTAGCAAAGGCTTGTTTTTGCGAGTTTGCATTTTCGGGTTCCATTTTTTTTTTACCCTCTCTTTCCCACTCCTTTAGAAAATGCATGTTACATAGGACTTTCCCGTAGACTGGACTAGAAGCCCTGTAGGATAGAATTGTATGAATTATTATTAATTATTATTAATTATTATTAAATTACTTTGTGAATGCCTTATTCCTTTTTCTGTATATTTGCTAGCTAATTTGCAAACTTTGGGAACTGTTTGTTAAATACCGAGTGCAAATAAAACACCATTAAATTTTACCTCCTTTAAATCATTATTTATTTTAAATATTTATTTATTTACTTATTTATATATTTATTCATTATTTACTTATTATATATTATTTACTTTCTGAATATTTCTAAAATTCTTAAATTATTTATTTTACTTATTCGTGAAAACCGACGGATTAACCACCTTTTGGTGAATTTTTGAAAGTGCTCTTTTACTAAACAAAGACCTTCTTTCGAAAATAAATGAACCACTTACTAGAATCTCTGAAACTTATTTTCCTTTTAAATATGGAAGAAATGCACTCATTAATTAACTTTAGGTTCCTAATTTTTTAAAATTAGGTGAGACTCCAAAAAACCCTTTGGAGCCTCTATTTTTATTGAAATATACCCGAAACCTATCTTTTTTAAAAAGAAAGGCTATTTTTTGGGGTTCTAACACTTGGTAACACCTTCATTAGCCTATTGCAAATCACTTTTGATATTACCTTGTATAATGTGTTTCAACAGGCTGTTGGCATGTAGTCACTTACATTCTCTGCATGGGTGACCTTTTGTATCAAAATAATGATTGTTCTATTCCATACCTTCAGGAGCTTGCCATATTGAAAAAATTCCTTAACACTGCCTATGACCTCTTTTCCTACAATGTCTTAGCTATCCTTAAAGAACTGGCTTTCATAGCCATCTGGTCCAAGTGATTTCTACCAGGAATTGACCATAATGCTTTCTTGATTTCTGAGTATGTCACATTAGCTATCAACATTGCTCCTTGCTCCCTCACTGACAATTGCCCCTTGATGTACCAAGATACTGCATACACGTGTTCTTCATCTATTCTTCCTTCCCAGTAGGTTGTGGTAGAAGTCCACAAATGCCTGCACTTCTTCAGTTTTTTCATATGTGTTACCCTGCTCATCTTTTTTTGAATATATTCTATTTATGCTTCTTCTTGCCTTCATCATCTGATATAAAAAGTTTGTATTCTGATCCCCCATTATGAGCCAGTTTATCTTTGATTTCTGCCATAGGTACATTTCTTGTGCTTTCTGCCATTCCCTATATTCTTGTGCCAATTGCATCTCTTGTTGTATCGGCTCTATCTTTATTGGTGTTTTTTGGATTTTTGCTTGACATGCCATTAAATACTTCTTTGCCTGCTCAGCTTTTATCTCCGTTTCTAAAAATCTGTCCCTGTTTAGCATTTGCAGCACTGCTTTTAGGTTGTTAAGTTTGCTCACCATTTGATACATTCTTGTCCCTTGAGTATCCTGCTCCCAGCTTCTTTTCACTCTTTCTTTAAATTTAGGTAACAGTCTCCACATGTTGAAATATTTGAAAGTTTTCTGCAATTTCTTTCCTGTTTTTTCCCATTGTAGTATTGCTGGACAGTGATCATATAGTCCTTCGTTCATGAAGTGGACTTCTGAAGCTGGTAGTGCACTCACCTAATCAATATTTACTAACACTCTATCTATTCTTGTCATTACTCTGTCTTCTCCTTCCTGTTTGTTGTTCCAGGTGAAGTAGGACCCTGATGATCTAAGTTCTCTCAGATTACAATAGACTACACACTCTTTGAAATCTTTCATTTCTGACATAGAGATTTGCCTCCCCACTCTTTCCTCCTTATTTAACACACAATTAAAATCTCCTATTACTGCCCATGGTCCTCTCATTTGGTCAGATATCTATTCTATAGTTCTCCATAAACTTATTCTCATTCCCTGGTCATTGAATCCATACACTAGTGTGATATGAAAACTTTTCTTTGTACCAGCATGTTCTACTTGAGCATGTATTACTGTTTTGTCACCACTTTCACATCTACCCTATATATCATGGGCTTCCCCAGCAGCCATATTCTCCCCCAGGATGCTTGTTTAGGTTGGTAATGAATGACCATCCTCTACACAGGACAAGAGAAGACTTTCCAGCTTTATCTCTCTTTACCCTGGTTTCTAGGAGCCCATATAAGCCAAGTTGATAATTATGCATAAACAAATGCACTTCTTGTTGCTTATTTGACCTATTTAGGCCCCTCACATTCCAGAAGCCTAGCTTATCCATGAGGAGAGGGCTAAGTCCCCAACCCCCGTATTTTTTGGTACATTGTCCAATGACCCCTCTGTTGGGATAGAAGTTTCAGTATGCTTGGTTCCTTACTTTTCTGTGTTGCTTGTGCCCTTTTCCTCCAGCACTTCAAAACTATTGCCTGTTGCTATTGGTTTCCTCATCATCCAGTGTATGCCCTGTTGTTGTCCTTTGCCCCCATTCAACCTGTGTTGTAGTGCCCCTTCTGCTTGCCCAAGTCTTTTGGTATTGCCTTCATCCTTCCTTTACTTGTTGTTTTTGCTTTCCTTCTTAGGGTCTGCCCTATTTTTTGGATATTCTTTGTTCAGTTTCCTTCTTTTTCAGCTTTTGCTTGATCCCTGTTTCTCTCTTGCTCGTATGCTGCAGCATTTTGCTGAACTTGTTTACCTTTTTTCTCCTGCTTCTTTCTTCTGCATTCAGCCTCTTCATGACCAAAGTTGTTGCAATATTTACATAATGCCGGCTTCCATTCATAAAACACTCCTTGCTCTACAATTCTGCCTATTTCATTTTCAAACATCACACTGCTTGGATATTCTTTGTTCAGTTCCATCTCCACTAGGACTCTTGCATAAGCCAGTTGTTCCTTATTTGTTGTGGCACTATCTGTTGTTAATGGTTTCCCAACCATCCCTGCTATTTTTGATAAGGATCTTCGACCCCAGTACTTGATGTCAAAGCCTGGTAATCTTACACACACAGGCACCTTGTCTACTAATTCCTTGCTTCATTCTAGGTCTTGCCTCCATGGCTTAACCATAACCGGTTTCTTATCAAACATTTTAACTCCTTCTTCAATTACTTTGGCTCTACTCTTCATTATATGAAATCTGACTATGAATGCCCATCTTTTTAGTTGAGAAATTTTGTCAATCCCTAGCATGCCCCAAATCCTCTTGAAATACCCATCCATCACTGGTAATGGTGGATTCGACCCTAGTACAAAGCATATAACTGCTGAATTCCAATATTTTATTTCCTCTCTAACATCTTCCATTATGGTTTTCACATTCCCCTGATATATTTTCTAGGTTATACCCTTCAGTTTTGGTGCACTCTACTCCATGATTTAAAGCTTTGAGATTTCGAATTACCTGTTATTGCAGCTTCATTTGTTTCTGATTCGACGATATCTACCCATGTGCTTGTGCTTGGGCTCATCACCGACGTTTTCTTCTCTAGGCTTTGAATCGGCGATGGTGATGCTGATGGTAGCGGCAGCGGTACAATTCCTTGTATCACATTAGGGTTACAAAATTTCTTGGCATAGTCTGTTTGGGGAAATCCAGTCGTCATTTATTTTTCCCACCGTGTATTTTGATTCCTCCTCCCCTAGATTTGTGTTCTTTGCCATCGTCAGTTTTCACTGAGGAAGTCACTCATTCTAGGGAGAGGATTTTTCCATTTGTATTATATCAAGTCACTTATACCCTAGAATTTTAAATGATGGAATCCCACAAATTCAGTTCCATGTTCAAAGAAAATTCACAAATCCATCAAAACATGCACAACGGTTGTATCCCCGATCACAAAACTTTACAATTGACGGTTTAATTTATACTTTAATAATAAAAGTTTTCTTCATGATTATTGAATTCTTTATATGTGGCATATATTATTAACATTAATAAAGCATCACAAATGTTATCTTAAATTATCTTATACTCCCTCCGTTTAAGTTTACTTGTTCAAATTTAGCAAAGTCAAATTCTTAATTTATTTGTCCTTTTAGCAATTCAAGATAAAATTAGCTATGTTCTTCCTAATTTACCCTTGACATTAAATGGTCAAATTCTTCAAAATCACTCTCCAATTAATTTGAAACTACAACAAAGTATAATAAATAAGGGTAGATTTGTCAAGTTTGATTTTTCTTATTTTGTCTTGGTTGTTGTGCAAAGTTGAATTTGGACAAGTAAACTTAAATAGAGGGAGTAATTGACTATTTTATAATGGACCCTTAGGGGTTATTTGGTAGGAATGTGGGTTATCCAGAAATTAACAATCTCGAAATTATAATCTTGGGATTGTTATCGCACATCTCCTATGGATGAAAATAGTACTAAAGTTACGGGTAAATAATCTTAGAATGGATAGTCTCGGAATAAAACTTCCTATCAAACATGTGATAAGATAATCCCGGATTAAATTTCGAAATTATAATTCCTTAACCCGCCTACCAAACAATCCATATATATATATATATATATATATATATATATATATATATATATATAACTTTTCGCCTCAGTTCATAATAAGAATCCATATAGTGAAGTCACTTTTCTTAGGCGCCTTCACAGTAGAGCCGCCATTAAAGTAAAACCTACGTTTAACAAACAAAAGCCGCCACTAAATAATGTATTTTAATTATGACTGTCTGCACGCAAGTGCCAAATTAAAGCACTTCCACTACTTTGAATTTGGTAAATAAATTTGTATAAATATTGAAGTTTTTTAATAATAAAAGTGAGTCATCCTCTGGATAGATGCTTTATGTATTACTAGCAGCCAGAGAGAGAGAGTGTGTGTCATGGGACACTAGCAGTGAATATGGAGTAAGTTTTAAGAGATACTTTTGTATTTAAATTTTTTAAAAGCTTATATATATGTGGCCTTTCATCAAACAAGAAACTGCAACTCACACAATTATAATTAGCTCTTCTTCTCAGTTCTCAGAATCAGCAAACTAGTTTCCAAAACTCTGTATAAACATGGCTAAGAAGTGCCTATCTCACAAGCTCGCTTTCTCTTTTGGCCTTCTCCTTGTGACACTGGCTGGTATGTTACTTCAACATTATTAAGTATATATATACTTATGCATGTATCTTTACTTAATTTCTGTAATACTAATAATTCTTATTTGATCATGCTATTTTCAGTTCATTCATTTTGGTCCTCAAACACTCAAGCAATGGCTGTGCGAGACCTACCTGTAGAAATAGAGATGATTGAGGAAATTCTTGAGCTCCCAGGTCTTACAATTGGTAAATCTTGTGGATTATCTTGCACAAGCAATGAGTTTTGTCGGATGAAGAGGTTTCAAGCTTCAACGTGTACGACATGTCGACTAGTAAATCCAAAGCAAACTTGGAGAGGCTGGACGTGTGCCCCTCCCAAAATGACCGATGAATAGAAGCTTATACGATAAAAAAAAATGCTTTCTATGGTCCTTTTTTTTTTTAACCCACGAATATAAGTGACTATTATCTCTTCTGATTCTGAAATAATATGTGATTGGATATGATCAACTCTTAGCAAATACTAGTCTATAAGTTGTTATTGATGATCTCCATCGCATGTTAAGTACTATTAATATGTATATGTTATTTGTATTTTCTTTCCTTTAGTTTATGTCTCATTGGGTTCTGTTCTTTCCTTTCCTTAATTAAGTTCTTGGTAGGCTTTTTATTTGCTTCTTATTAAATTTGTTGGACCATGCATGTTCCTTCATTCTACTAATTTTTATTCACCAAATCATGTGCGATTGTAATTCTATTTGATGAGCAATCACAAAATTTCTTTTTCATAATAAGTGACGGCAAGACACAAACTTATAACAATATTTATCTGCTCTGATACAATATTAGAATGATCATCTTATTTAGAAGGTCAATGTGTAAGATGAATGTGTTAGAGAAAGTTAGAGAACACATTTACTTCTATATTTTTGAAGAGAATGTCCAAAATTTCTCCTATATTATTCGATATCGAATAGTTTTGTTAATCTTTCTTTTTATACCTTTTTTTTATTAGCAAATTATTTCATATTTGTCCTTATCATTAGCGGAGCAATAGCATGAAACTGGTAGAGAGCTTCCACGTGTCCAATTTTTTTTAAAAAAAATGTCCAATCCAACCTATCACTTTTGACTATGATTTAAAATTATCCTCCATTTGGAACTATAGTAGAGGAAAATGACAAAATTGATTACAAAATTGTCCTCCAATTAGAAAAAAAGTGGTGGATTATCCTCCATTAGTATAAATAGTGATTTAAAATATTATAGTATAAATAGTGGATTACGAAATCAAGCAATTTCAGATAATGCGAATGACTGGTTCAGCTTGTTTTAAATGAAGGCATTCTTCTTAAATTCTAGTGTCTCTTTTGAATTAAGTACTTCTTCGATTACACGGTTAATAAATGATAACGACCTACTCCTTGTATAATTCAATACATCCTTAAAGTTCATCGACAACATCAATAATTAATGGAGCCTTCTAGCTAAGCTTCATAATTATAGTCCCTAAGAGGTCTTATATATCTAGTAGAACTAATTTCTCAACACGTGCGTTGCATGTGTATGTCGAGAAACAATCAACATACAGGAATGGAGGATGATGAAATGGAAATAGAGAAGATAGGGAAGCAAAAGCAAAATGTTTGTATTTCTACTTGACTGTAACATTTAAAGTAATAAGGGTTGCTTAGACTAATTGATAGAGCGTAGTAAATTCTATAAGATATCCGTCTCTTAAATTGTGATATACTTTAAAACCATGAAAGAACCAATGAAACAAATATTTGGGACTAATCATACTAATTAACTTTAATAGAACAGCGTCATTTAGGAGTAGTAGTGCCTGCCATTACCATCTACTATAGGAAGTTCAATAGCAACCATCAACATTTAGCCAGTGACCTTTACCTTCATTAGTGATGCAGGAAAGTCGTCCATATTAGTTGCTAGCTTTTGTAATAATCTGAGATCATAGAGTTTCTTCTTGTCCAACAAATCAAAACTTCTGACTATCTAGTACCCTTGAAACATAGACTACAATATCCAACTTTCTTGAAAAAAAGCAAAGGAAGGAAACCAAAGGCACATCGTTATTCGAAGTAATCTCTAACAGATATGACAAGATGATTCAAGATTTAAGAAGTCAATCTGCCATCAACCAACAGTTTTTACCATAAATTGTAACATTTTTTGAATGATAAAATCACCTAATGCAAGTCTTGAAGTAGCACATTGGGAACATTGTCCAACATTTCATTCCCATCTTGGATGAGCTTTAATTTGTTTGGTTCTAAAGGCGGCCATACAAATTACAAAATAGGTGTTAGCTTGGATAAGCTTGGAGTTTTGACTGATGACTGAGGAACGGATTCAAAGGACCTGTTTCTTTGAATCACTGCAGCTAAATAAATAATTCATGCAAAATCGTTTAAGTTGAGATATTATTATTTATCCTAAAACTGACGTATATCTTGATAATTATGCAGGTCTAAACAGATACGAAAAGATTGCATACATACAAGGATAAGGATAGAAGATCCGGATTCTAAAGAGTAGAATCCAATTAGGACTCAAACTCATGGGAGCTTTGGAGTTCTAATTGCTCAAGACTTCTTGGCTGCTGGAGCTATAAAACATGGAGCATATCAGCCATAGAAGTGTGCACAAATACAGAGAGCATCGAGCAAAAGCTTAGAAGAGTTATTAGCTTATTTGTGTAATCAGTTAGCTACAGTAGAACTAAGTTAGAACCTGTTCCTTAGATTGAATCTTGTATAGTTCAACTCTTAGTTCAATTGTAGTAAGCAAAAATCGAGTTGTAAACTTTCTGGTTCAAGTCGTGGACTTGACACAACTTCACTGATCGTGAGAAAGATCACTAAAGGATTAGAGTTAGTCCTAGATTAGTAAGAGTGAGTCTTGTAACCAAGTGGATCTTTTTACATAGTGAAGTTGAAATCCTACTTGAGAAGTAGGTCGTGGTTTTTTGATCCCGAGTCAAGGGGTTTTTCCACGCTAATATCTGGTGTTCAATTACTTACAGTTTTAATTCCGCATATCGTAGAGTAAAGGAACACATTTTAAGGAACTGGTCCCTAAAACAGTAAAGTGGTGTAATCGTGGGAAATATCAATAGGCAAAAGGATTAATCTTCCAAAACAATAGCCTAACAGCAGTAAGTATATCTCTAATTACTTAGCAAGACCTATGTGCACGATTAATAACAGAAGCTACTATTATATTGCACACACATCGTCTTCTTTATATCGAATAATGCACCTTAAACCAAGAAAAGAGCAAAATCTACCAATATGCCACCACCACAATTAAATGATACAGTCAAACTATATTTGGAAAAGAACTATGAAACAAAAAATAGAGTAACAATCCTTTGCTACTTGTAATACCGGAAATCCATTTCAAAAGCAGGAAGCAGATAATTAGTTGAAGGTTGGACATTCATAAATGATTCATTCACCCCACCCCCAACGCTTAAGAAAAAAAAGAGATTAAATATCAGGCAATTGGCGTCTATAAATTTAAAGCAATACATACTTGCGGTTGATGGGAAAAAAACATAAACTAAGATATGATTATAGTACGTACACAAGTGATTGTATAACTAAGGTGCATATACTAAAATATGAATAGAGGATAAACACAAAAAATTGATCAGTCTTGAACATGTCAACACAATACGCAAGCATATCAAGTACTATCACTAAGGGATTATTATTATAAGCTAAGCGTTGATGTCATGAGAAAATTATCATTAGAAAATCAATCTTGAGTAAACTGACAATTTGAAATATAGATAAGAAAGAGATTATGCGTAGCTTATAGTAATACTCTTGACTATCCTTAGCTTATAAAACCCAGCAAACAATTGAATGGGGAAGATAGCAATTAAGATTTGCTTAAATTATAGAGAAAGATAAAAAAGTGTACATGTTTAGATCCTTGGAAGAACAATGACGGCCACGCCATCCTAGAATTGAATAGAAGATGTCAAGATGTGGTTTGAATTGGGATTGTATTGGAGGTATAAGTAAATAATCCTTTCTGAGGATTACATCCTTTCATATCAAGGTTTGAAAGAACACATCGCTTCATGTTGGGCAGTGTTGACAAGCAGCGTGACTCTTGTTATTACCGTGTTTGTGTTTTTTTAATTTTTTTTTTTTGACATTTTCAAGTTTTAAAGGGGTAATTTGATAAAATAACTTTTAGTCTTTTGAAAGACATACTTTTAGAGTAATATGATATGATATGATACTTGTCATAGCGGATGACAAACTACGAGCGGCGGGTGTAACTAAATGATACCATACTCTTCCCCTCGTGCGTCAAATACTTACAAATTTTTCATACTTCTTTTATTCATTCTGTTGAGAGCTGGTTTTGAAGTATGACAAACAGGAAGGACACTAAGGTTCATGAGAAGAACCTAGTCCTTGAGTTGAAGGGCACGCTTGATCGAAAAGATTACGGGTTGCAAATCCCTGTGGAACTAGGAGTAGAGGCGCGTGGTTGAAGACATATCCTAGTCAGACTAAAAGAGGTGGTGTCCAGCCTGTGTCTTTGAAGTATGAACAAGAGTTATACTTCAACATAGAAAAGAGTTACTGCGAATCTTCAATTACCATAATTAAAGAGGATTCCCAGTAGGACTCAACTAGGGTTGCAAAACTCGTATAAAAGCAAGTAGAAGACATAGCCGAAGATGGTTTTTTCATACAGACAGTTGAGAGCATATAAAGGCGATCTGAAGAACTGTCTACGTGGGAAAACTGAAGAAGACAACTGATTGCATGCAGAGTATTTGAGTCTAGAACTCTTGTCTAGGTCTATCGAGTTGTAAGTTGTCTCGGTTACAAGTATTCATTGTTTTGTCTATTAGCTTATCTCAGAAGCATATGTATTAGGCAAACTACTTTGTGATTACTAGGAAAAGCTAGAGTTTAGCTTTATTTAGTGATTAGGGTCTAGAGTGTAGCCCCTTGGTTACAGAGTTTGTAATCAGAAACATTGCTCGTGTTAGTGGATTCGGTGTTAAAATCCCAGAGTGTGGGTCGTGGTTTTTCTCCCTTGAGCAAGGAGTTTTCCACGTAAAAATCCTTGTGTCTTTGGTGAGTGTTTGGAGGTGTGTTCTAAGGTAGAAGGCTGCATAACAACGAACTGAAGAACTCTGTTCTACTACTGAAGAACAAGGTTCTTGCAACGAAAATCGGAGGACACTATTCAACCCCCCCCCCCCCCTTCTAGTGTCTCTAGGAGGTGCATAAAGTTTAACAAGTGGTATCAGAGCGGGTCTTCTCGTGTAAGGCTAACACCTTGAGAAGGGTCAGAATGAGTGCACCACCTACTATTACTGAAGGACAGTCGGTTCTGAGGCCTCCACAGTTCAATGGGCAATACTACGCATGGTGGAAGAATAGGATGGAGAATTACATATGTGCTGAAGATTATCAACTCTGGCTGATAGTCTCAGAAGGAAATCTGATTCCCACCAAAATAGTCGGTGAAGGAACCACTGCTACAAAAGAACCCAAACTGAAAGAAGAGTTTGATGAGACGGACTATAAGATGATCGAAAAGAATCACAAGGCCAAGCGGTTGGTCATATGTGGTCTTGGTCCAGAAGAGTTCAATCGAGTATCATCGTATAAGACGGCTAAGGAGATATGAGATGCCTTGCAGGTTGCACACGAAGGAACCACAGAAGTAAAAGACTCAAAAAGAAGAATGTTGAAGAGACAATTTGAATTGTTTACAATGGGTGAAAAGGAGTCAATTCAGGATATGATGACCAGACTGACCATGATCACAAACGAAATGAGATCGTTGGAGATGGAATTACCTGAAGTAGAGATGGTCGACAAAATCCTAAATGTGCTGCCTGAAGCATGGGAACCAAAAATGACAGCCATCATTGAATCAAAGCCCTTGAAATCCATTAAGCTTGAAGAACTGGTTGGAAGTCTGAAGACGCATGAGATGATGAAAGACTCAAAGGCTAAACCTGTAGCAAAGAAGGAAAAGACCCTTGTACTGGAAGCAACAGAAGAAACTGATGACTACGTTGATCTTCAATCAGTGGAAGCTGCAATGGTAAGTGCATTAAGACAAAAACTCAATCTAGGAAGGTTTAAAGGATTTAAACGAGGAAACAAGGAGAGCTCTAGCAGGAAGAACATAGTTGACAGTCCTGACTACTCTGGATGTTTCAAATGCTTCAAGAAGGATCATGCTGTTATGGATTGCCCGATGTGGGAAATAGAATGGATGAAGAACAGAGCTGCTAAGGAAAAGGAAAAGGAAGCCACAAAGGATTTTGATGCAGACAAGAAAAAGTCAAGACGACCTCCAAACTTTAGAGCGGAACGAAGGAAAAGAAAAGAAGCCTTCTATGCCACATGGGGACCAACTGATAGTGAGTCTGATCATGAGAAGGAAGCTGATGATAACTCACCACTAGCACTAGCAGGGATGACAGATGTTAGTTCTGATGAAGAAAATCCTCAAGAAGTCAGATGGGGGAGAGATCCATCAAAGCTACCAATGTTCGATGGGACTCATTACAATTACTGGAAGAAACAAATGAAGAATTTCTTGCAGGTAACTGATTATAGTCTATGGCTAATTGTGAAAAGAGGACCTCATGTTCCAGTGAAAAGAGCAGCAAATGGAGTCTTGGTACCCAAGAAAGTGGAAGAACTAGATCCACAAGATCTGGACTGGCTACAAGCAAACTCCAAGGCTGAGAGCTATCTAAGAAGAGGACTTACAGATGATGTGCTCGGACGGATACTGGAATGTAAATCAGCCAAGGAGATATGGAAGAAACTGAAGGAGTTGTACATAGCTGACAACACCAAGAAGGACTCTGCTCTCATGGCTACTGATGGAGAGGAAGCTGGCGGTTCAGCAGAGGTATGTTTATCTGATCTAAAGGAAACTTTACACACATACTCTTCTGATAACTTAATTCTAATCACAGCCACATTGATTGAAGGATATGAAAAAGAAAAGCTTGAAAAAGATAAATTAATTGAAGAACTTGGTGATCTTAGAACTAAGCACAAGAGTCTCCTAGAACAGAACATTGAACTTGAAGAAACTAATGCCATCTTGAAAGGGCAGACTCTTGTGTCAAACTCCAAGATCACTGAGCTTGAATTGGAATGTAGTCAGTTGAGGGAGAGTAAGAATGGTAAGCAAGTTATGAGTGAAGTTCAAACCTTTCTGGAAGATGAATTGAAAAGAACAAATGAGATTTTGTATCAAGAAATTGAGAAAAACAGGATTTTAGATCAAAAGGTTGAAAACTCAAAACTTGAACTCACCAGACTTACAAAATGGAATAAATCTTCTGAGGCAATGAATTGGGTTCTTGAAAATCAAAACAAAGGAAAAAAAGGTTTAGGATTCAAGAACACCCTGCCTTCATATAATCCTAAAAGCAAATATGTAGGATTACCTTGTAACATGTTATGCACTTTTTGTGGTAAAACTGGTCATACTAAACAAAAGTGTATTAATATTGTCAAGGCAAGAGCCAAAAATAAGAAATGTGTTTTACCCAAATGGGCCAAACAAGATTTGATTTATCCATTCTCTCATAAGAAGAGACCCAAGCTTGTCTGGGTTCCTAAGGCTAACCTCTAATTGTCTTGCAGGCTGGAGTGAGGGAGAACAACTCAAGCTGGATTCTTGATAGCGGTTGTTCCAGGCACATGACAGGAGATAGAAGAAATTTTCTCTCACTCGCAGCATTCCAAGGAGGCAGTGTTGCCTTCGGAGGAGGAAAAAGTGGTCAGATAGTAGGCATTGGGAAGATTGGGAGATCTCTGGAGCATGCAATTGAAAATGTTTATTGTGTGGATGGTCTTAGACACAATTTACTAAGCATCTCTCAACTATATGACAGAGGAAACGAAGTGACCTTCTCCTCTTTAGGGTGCATCGTGAAGAACCTACAGAGTGGAGAAGTGGTGATGGAAGGAAAAAGGGTGAACAATGTGTACAAGGCATAACTGAAGTCCTTACCTGAAAACAATCTGACATGCTTGAATGTGCAAGATAGTGACTCTCAGATGTGGCACAAAAGACTGGGCCATGCAAGTCTCACTCAATTAAACAAGCTGGCCTCAAAGGAACTTGTTCGTGGATTGCCAAGAAAGAAGTTTGAAAACATAAAAATGTGTGATGCCTGTGTAAAGGGAAAGCATGTAAGAACGTCATTCAAGTCAAAGAAAGTGGTCAGCACATCTAAGCCACTGGAGCTGGTACATATGGATTTGTGTGGACCTATGAGAGTAAAGAGCAGAGGAGGAAAGAGGTTTGTGTTCGTGATTGTTGACGACTACTCAAGGTATACATGGACCCTGTTCTTGGCCTCTAAGGATGAAGCTTTTGAGAATTTTAAAGACTGGGCTGGTGTGGTTCAGAAAAGGCTAAGTCTTGAACTCATCAGTATTCGATCGGATCATGGAACTGAGTTTGAAAACTCAAAATTTTCTGAGTACTGTGCAGGGAACAACATAGATCACAACTTTTCTGCACCAAGAACTCCCCAACAAAACGGGGTGGTTGAGAGGAAGAACAGGTCGTTGGAGGATATTGCTAGAACCATGCTGCTGTCAAGTGGACTAGCAAGAAACTTCTGAGCTGAAGCTGTAAACACTGCATGTTACTTGCTAAATAGGTGTTCCATCAGAGCTATCCTTGACAAAACTCCATATGAGTTACTCAGAGGTAGAAAGCCAAGTATTGCCCACCTAAGGCCTTTTAGGTGCAAATGCTTTGTTCACAACAATGGCAAGGAAGACTTGGGAAAGTTTGATGCTAGGAGTGATGAGGCAATATTCTTGGGATACTCCACTCAAAGTAAGGCATACAAGGTACTCAACAGAAGGACACAAGTAGTAGAAGAAAGTATGCATGTTGTGTTCGATGAATCAGATAAGGAAATAGGAGAAGATGATGCAGATGATCAGGTGATTGGCTTAAGAAGAGAAGAAAGCATAGATGAACTGGAGGACTCGGATGAAAAGGAGAGCAAAGTTATGTCAGATGAAGGAGTCAACTTGACTGGGGGAACCTCTGATGAAGCTGAAGATCAAGAAAGTCAAGAAGAATCTACTCAAGACGATGCTGCAGGTTCTTCTAATCAGATTCAGATCAAGCCATGGAAACACCAAAGTTCTCATCCTTTGGAGAACGTTCTATCTGAACTGGATACAGGAATTATGACCAGGTCAGCGTTAAAGAACTTTTGTGCATTCTTTGCTTTCCTCTCAGCCTTGGAACCAAAGAATGTCAAAGAAGCACTAGAAGATCCAGACTGGATTATGGCTATGCAGGAGGAACTTCATCAATTTGAAAGAAGCAAGGTGTGGCACCTAGTTCCTAAGCCAAAGGACAGATTCATAATTGGAACTAAATGGGTGTTCAGAAATAAGCTGGATGAACATGGCATAGTTACAAGAAACAAGGCAAGGTTGGTTGTTCAAGGCTACAGTCAAGAAGAAGGAATAGATTATGATGAAACCTTTGCACCAGTGGCACGAATGGAAGCCATTAGAATGCTGATTGCTTTTGCTACATACATGGAATTCACACTGTATCAGATGGATGTGAAGAGTGCCTTCTTGAATGGGTACCTGAATGAAGAAGTTTATGTAGTGCAGCCTCCAGGTTTTGTGAGCAATGAATTCCCTGATCATGTGTACAAACTGGACAAGGCTCTGTATGGTTTGAAGCAAGCTCCTAGAGCCTGGTATGAAAGACTCTCAGGATTCTTGATGAAAAATGGTTTTTCAAGAGGTAAAATTGACAACACACTATTTCTCAAGAAGCAAGGAAAGGATCTACTGGTAGTTCAAGTGTATGTTGATGATATCATCTTTGGAGCCACTGATGAGGAGCTGAGCAAAGGTTTTGCTGACTTGATGGGAAGTGAGTTTGAGATGAGCATGATGGGTGAATTGAATTTCTTCCTTGGGTTGCAGATAAAGCAGACACCAGAAAGAACTATGATACACCAGCAAAAATATGTCAAGGAATTGTTGAAGAAGTTTAACATGGAAGGAGCTAAGGAAATGACTACCCCTATTGCTCCTGGAACAAAGCTCGATATGGATGAACTTGGTCCTTCGACAAATGAGACCAAGTATAGAGGAATCACTGGCTCACTTCTTTATCTCACAGCAAGTCGACCTGACATAGTCTACAGCGTAGGACTGTGTGCCAGATTTCAGTCAAAACCTAAGGAATCGCACTTGACAGCTGTGAAGAGAATCCTGAGATACTTGAAAGGGACTCAGGATCTATGCCTTTGGTATCCAAGAGGTGGAACTTTTGAACTAATTGGTTTTGCTGATGCAGATTATGCAGGTCATTTGGTTGATAGGAAGAGCACTTCAGGGATGGCACACTTCTTAGGTCCTTGCTTGGTGTCATGGGCTACAAAGAAACAAAACTCTGTTGCCTTGTCAACTGCTGAAGCTGAGTATGTGGCAGCTGCCTCATGCTGCTCACAATTGCTATGGATCAAGCAGCAACTGGAGGATTTTGGCATCAAGTGTGGGGCAGTGCCAATCTTTTGTGACAACACTAGTGCTGTGAACATTGCCAAGAACCCAGTCCAACACAAAAGGACCAAACACATTGATATTAGACATCATTTTTTGAGAGACAATATAGAAAAAGGTCTAATTACTATGAATTCATGCAGGACTGAAGACCAAATTGCTGACATATTTACCAAAGCTTTGAACAAAGTGCAGTTCGAGAGGAACAGGTTGGAGTTAGGGATGACCAAAATACACAGATGACCCAGCAGGTAATCCCCTGGTGATTGGCTAGTTTAGTAGTAAAAGTGTCTGTTAGAAACTTGTCATTACTATCTGGACTAAATTTGTACTTGAGTAAGTACACTCGTTTTTAGTGTCTTGAGCACGAGGTACAAATAATGTGATCCCATGAAGAACCTACTGTGTACTGAGGAGGAACCAGTCTGAACTTGAGGAATCGTGTCCAGGTACAGTCAACCTACTCTATTTGCTAGTTGTCACAACTGGAATTAAAATTGTCTATTGTACGTGCATCATGGGAGATTCTCCATATTCTCATAACTGTCCAAAATTATAGGAACACATTCCTTTTTAGGATAGAACTCCTTTTGAATTGCTTGGACCCCACTTCTTGAAAAGGGTATATTTAAATTAAGTTCATAACCGTCAAATCTCTTAACTTCTCCCGGTTCTCAAAAAGTTCAAAAAGTTTCTTCTCTTTATACTCATTACTTCTTGCCTTCCCTAGACATTGTCACATCACCAAAAAACCCCTTCTCTTTCTACAGCACTCCTTCAATCTCTCATGATCTCATCCACCACTTCCGATTGAACATCAAAATTCTCTCAAGCCCTAAAAAAGACAAACCATCAACAAAACTCAGAAATCTTTACAAAATCCTTCAAGATGTCTGAAAGACCACCACCATCCACTCTTGCTGAAAGAATTGCAAGGGCTCGCTTAAAATTTCTCAAAAAGGGGGACAAGAAAGTGGTCAAGAAGTTAAAATCAAGAGCCGTTCTTTCGACACCCATTACTCAAAGTTCATCTCAACCGTTACATGAGGTAATTCCTGACCCTATTCCATCTACACCTGTTGGTTCAATTGATATAGTCAGTCCTGGCATTGTAGAAACTAAAACCCTAGTTGCTGAATTAGATAAAATAGTAGATGTTGAGCAGAGGGACAACATAGATAGGGGGAACCCACGTGAGGAGGAACAAGAAACTAAAGAGAATGAACTTAGAGAAGATGTGCAGGGTGTTGTAGACGGTGTGTCTAGAGGCGAGTTAAATATAGCCGAAAAAATAGAAGAACAGTTGAGGGAACTAGATAATGATGAATCTCTGGGAAAAGATGCTGGTGAGTCAAGTAAAGATGTAAGTGGAGCAGGGGTGTGTTTAGAGGATTCTGTGCCTAAAGGTCCAGAGTGTGTTGAACCTGCTACTGCTGAAGCTTCTGGGGGTGAGGGACAAGAGCCAGTTGCTTGTCAAAACCCTACTGGAGCTGAGGATGCAGAATTTAGCTGGACAGAATCTGATGAGGAAGGGAACAAGGAAGTTGTTGTTGAAAAGCAAGAGGGTGACAAGAAAGAAGAAAAATCAAGAAGAAAAAGAAAGTTTGGGGCAGAGGATGAGAAGGTGACTGGTGAGGAAGAAGAAGATGAGGTGGTGTTTGTAAAAGAAAATAGAATAGAGCCTGAAAAAAGAAGAAGATTGGTGAGAGATGGTAAGCCTGTGTTGAAAACTAGGTTGGTAGATGAAGATAGTGAAGAAGGAGGTGACAAAGAGGCTAGGGAGCCTGTTGTAAGAAGAATGGGTACTAGGTCTGCTTTGAAGACGCAGATGGAGAAGGTTGAAAAGCTGGGAAGGACAATAACAATGTAAAGATGAGGGAAGAAGAGAAGAAGAACGAAGAAGAGGAGAAGGGTGCTAGGGAAGAAGAGCAGGAGAGTGAGGCTGGGAGTTATGTAGAACCCAGTGATTCTGACACTGACAGTGAGATTGAGAGTAAGAAGAAAAGAAAAGAAGTGGATAGGGAAGCCTTTTTCTCTAAACATCAGGTGCTGCCAGGCAGCATTCTGGATGATGAAAAGGAGTTTCATATGAAACCCCTGTTGAGGATGATAGGAAATCAGGGTTGGCTGAGTCTGTTTGCCAACAAAGACAGGAAGCTGTTTGTGGATGAAGTCAGGGAGTTTTATACAAATTGCAGGGTGGTAGCCAGGAGGGTGTTTACCACTGTGAAAGGAGTGGAGATTGAATTTGGGAGACCTGAATTGGGAGTAATTCTGGATGTACCTGCTGAAGGGTATTGCAGGTATGTCAAACTAAAATGGCCCAAGAGAACAGATAGAGTTACTCCCTTAGATGTTGTGAGAAAGTTCTCAGGGAAACCCAGATTAAGGAAGGAGAGGAAGGTTGAGAAGAAGGAGATGGAGCCTGCACATCAGCTGTTGTTTGAATTTGTGCATAGGTTTCTTCTACCTCGGGGAGAAAGGAATTGTGAGGCTAGTGCTCTTGACCTGACATATATGGATCTGATGGACATAGGGGTGAAAATTAATTTGCCTGGGCTCACTATTAGGCACATTAAGAGAATTTGTGATACTGATCAGAAGCCACACTCTCTTGTGCACTCTTACATCATCTATCAGATTCTTGAGCATTTTGGAGTGCCCTTAGAAGCAGGAAAGAGGCCTACCATCCATCAGAAGTTTGGGGTTAATGTGCTGAGAAACTGTGACTTCTTTCAAGAAAGCAGGGTTTCCAAAAGGCCAATGCAGGTCAAGCAGGAGCAGTCAGAGGACAGTAAAGAATATGGACCTGATGAGGCCATTGGTGCTGTGCAGGAACTGGAGAAAATGGTTCTTGAAGTTAATGAAGAAAATGCAGAACTGCACAGACAGTTGAAGGTGAAGGATCAAGAAATTGATCGCTTGAAGATTGATTGCCACAAGTATGAGGCCGAGCTGGTGATGGAGAGGGCCAAGAATACGAAGCAACTTGAGGCACTCATTAAGCACTTCAACCTTCAGCTGTGATTCTTCCGGTCCTGTCCTCCTATCTTTATCTCTTCCTACCCCACCTAATCTTTACCCTTTCCTACTCTCCCTTGATTGCATGATTTGGATGTTTAAGACAATTTTTTATTTTTGTTGTGTAACTAAATAGAGTGGTGCTGCTGTCACCCTCTGGATGTTGATTTTAAATTTCTTATGTTTGCGACTGTTTCTTGTTTAAGTACTTGGTTCCTTGTTGGGCCCTTATTTTGATATACCTATGTTCTTGACACTGATGAGTTGCCTTGTGCTCTAGACTAGATAAATCTGACAGGTTCCTGCAGGTCTTTGAATCTTTTCGATGATGCCAAAAGGGGGAAGAAAGAGTGTTGCGGTGTTTGTGACCTAACTCATCTGTTTTTATTGTTCTGTTAGTTTTGTTTTTTCTTGGTTTATGTCTATTCAGGTTCTTGAGCAACATTTGTTTGTCATCATCAAAAAGGGGGAATTTGTTGAGAGCTGGTTTTGAAGTATGACAAACAGGAAGGACACTAAGGTTCATGAGAAGAACCTAGTCCTTGAGTTGAAGGGCACGCTTGATCGAAAAGATTACGGGTTGCAAATCCCTGTGGAACTAGGAGTAGAGGCGCGTGGTTGAAGACATATCCTAGTCAGACTAAAAGAGGTGGTGTCCAGGCTGTGTCTTTGAAGTATGAACAAGAGTTATACTTCAACATGGAAAAGAGTTACTGCGAATCTTCAATTACCATAATTAAAGAGGATTCCCAGTAGGACTCAACTAGGGTTGCAAAACTCGTATAAAAGCAAGTAGAAGACATAGCCGAAGATGGTTTTTTCATACAGACAGTTGAGAGCATATAAAGGCGATCTGAAGAACTGTCTACGTGGGAAAACTGAAGAAGACAACTGATTGCATGCAGAGTATTTGAGTCTAGAACTCTTGTCTAGGTCTATCGAGTTGTAAGTTGTCTCGGTTACAAGTATTCATTGTTTTGTCTATTAGCTTATCTCAGAAGCATATGTATTAGGCAAACTACTTTGTGATTACTAGGAAAAGCTAGAGTTTAGCTTTATTTAGTGATTAGGGTCTAGAGTGTAGCCCCTTGGTTACAGAGTTTGTAATCAGAAACATTGCTCTTGTGTTAGTGGATTCGGTGTTAAAATCCCAGAGTGTGGGTCGTGGTTTTTCTCCCTTGAGCAAGGAGTTTTCCACGTAAAAATCCTTGTGTCTTTGGTGAGTGTTTGGAGGTGTGTTCTAAGGTAGAAGGCTGCATAACAACGAACTGAAGAACTCTGTTCTACTACTGAAGAACAAGGTTCTTGCAACGAAAATCGGAGGACACTATTCAACCCCCCCCCCCTTCTAGTGTCTCTAGGAGGTGCATAAAGTTTAACACATTCTCTTCTTTAATTTCCGACAACGACCTTCCACAAAAAATATTTCCAACAATATACTAACTAGAATAACCGATCCAATTTTGTAAATAATTTTACCCATCAGTGCATGCAAATACCTCTAAAGTCAATTGTCTAATTAGGCGCCTCTACATCAAAGCCGCCATTTGAATAAAACTTATCGTAGATCAAAGAAAAACTGCCGTTACAATAATGTATTTTAATTAAGGCTGTCTCTGAGCATTTGTCCAAAGCACTTCCACTACTTTGATGGAGCTAACAAGTAACAACTATATAAAGTATGGGCGTTTCACTTGAGCAGCTCATGCGTTTAGAAATCATTTGAATTTACTGTAATATTTTGTAAGAAATACTACGTATTAAATTCTTAAAAAATGTGAGTCATCTTTGGATGGATGCTAAATTAGCAGCCAGAGAGAGAAGAGTACATGGGACACTAGCAGCGGAAAATATTGAATTTAACAATGGTGCATCGTGTGAACTTTTTCTAGCACAATCAGATTATTTCATTAGTCAAAAATCAGGTCATAAGCTCTTGATAAATACTGATTCATAGCATGATAAAATGATAACTAACCTGCTATAAAGGGTTGAAAGTTTAATAGTAGTACATGCCAGGGTATCTGAACCAAAGAATTGGCAATTCAAGAAAAATGATGTACGATCCCATTACCTTATTTTGCAATAGAAATATACTACCTCTGTCTCAATTTATGTGTCATTATTTTTTTTTAATTTGTCTCAAAAAGAATGTTACACTTCCTTATTTGACAACTATTTAACAACAAAAACTTTATTTTACTCTTGTTAGGCCCTAGTTACTTTAAGAAAAATTTACACCACATGACTATCCTAATTGCTTAATTACAAAAAATAACAATACTTTTACACTATTTACATAACATAACAATAGTTTTAAAAACTTACCCTAAATACCATTTTTTTCATTTTCCACACTACAAACCACAAAACCCTAAGCTTTCCCCCTTCTCTCTTTCTCCCCTCTCATCCCTGCGTTACCCACCCACCCACCCCACCCGACCGCCGCCGCCGTAACTCATCCTTCACCGGCGACCAACTCCTTCTCTCCTTCTCCCTGCTGTCGCACGAGATCTGCCTTGTCGTTGCTGCTGCCACCGCAATGCAGCGGCACTGCTCCTCGCTGCGGCGCTGCTGCACTGCGTTGGCACGCTGCTCCGATCTTTTTATTTCCGGTGGTTTTTTCTGATTTGGTTCTTTTTTTCGTTTTTTATATGTATACAAGTATATATTTGTATATTTTTGTATAAAACACCTATGTTCATCCGATCTGCTTCTTTTTCTTCTTTTTTGTATATGTATAAATATGTATGTATTAGTATGTTTTGTATTTTGTATATATAAATATGTATATCTTTGTATATTTTTGTATATGAATGTCTATATCCACCTTTTTGTATGTTTATGTATTTATATATATGTGTATGTTGTTGTATGCTTGTGTAGAATTGATAGTTATTTGTATTTGTGAGTTTTTTATTTTTTTGTATTTGTTGTGTATATCTTTTGTATGTTTATGTATATTTGGTTATTTATAGTTTCAAAACAGTAAATTTTTAAAATTTTGCAATGTATATATTTGTATTTTTGTATGTTACATCTTGTAGATCCAAAAAAGAAAAAAAATAATTCCGGTGGTGGCAGCGGCGGCTGTCTGGTGGCCGGCGGTGGCTGGTGAGTGGTGGCAGCAGCCTCCAGGCAGTGATGGGTGGGAGAAAGTAAGGAAGAAGGAGATAAAACCCTAAATTGTAGGTATTTGTTGAATTTTGTATATGGAATGTAAAAAAACTATTGTTATATTTTGTAAAGTGGAAAAGTATTGCTATTTTTTGTAAATATGGTATTAGGGTTGTATATTTGTGTAAATCTCCCATACTTTAAAACTACCAACAGCTCTTTACGTACTCTAATCTTCTCTCTCTAACTTTTTGACAAGCGCAATTTTAAAATGTTGCAAAGTCAATATCTATTTCTTAAACTCCGTGTAAATGAAACACCGTCACATAAATTCGAACGGAAGGAGTATCAAAGAGAGAGTTGACATATCTCTCCTAGAATTATATGGACACATCGTAGAAGTTAAACAGTAGAAATCTCCCAAATGAACATATGTTGCAAGAAGATCTAGAAATCCATCAAACAAGCTAAGGGACCATGTGTTCTCAGTCACTAAACATACAACCATTTGCGTTTTCCTCACATCCGAAAAATATAATGAGTACTATGTATAAATAAATGATTGTTGATTAAAAATAAAAATTCCACTGTGATAAACTTGTGGCACTGGCCTTCGCGTACCATGTGCATGTAATCACTCGTCACATTATCATTAGCTTAAGTTTGAATTCATTTTCACCTCCTTATCCTTACAAGATATCGTTGTTTATTTGTCTTTAGGTGCCTACAGAGTAAAGCGAAAATAAAATAAAAAAAATCGATATAAGAAAAGCTGCCATTTAAAATAATGTACTTTATGACTGTCTGTACGCAAGCTGACAATTGGGGCTAACAACTAGGCCAATATATACGTGGCCCTTCACTTGAACAACTTGTGCGTTCTATGATCAATTGAACATGTCTAAATTTTTTGTCAAAAGATAAAAGTTTTACTAGTAATAATTAAGAAAAGCGAGTCATCCTTGGTATATGCTTTAACAGCAGCCAGAGAGAGAGAAACCTTTTTTTATATTTAAACAATTTCAAAAGCCTATATATGTGACCTTTCATCAAGCAAGAATATACCTCACACAAATAGCTCTTCTTCTCACAATCAACTAGTAGTTTCCAAACTCCGTAAACATGGCTAAGAAGTGCCTATCTCACAAGCTCGCTTTCTCTTTTGGCCTTCTCCTTGTGACACTGGCTGGTATGTCTATTTGTAAAAACTAATTTTGTATTTTTACTTAATTTCTGTAAAAATAAATTTGATTTGATCATATGTTATGCAGTTCTTTGGCCATTTTGGTCCTCAAACACTCAAGCTATGGCTGTAAGAGACCTACCTTTAGAAGTACAAGTGATTGAACAAATTCTAATCCCGGATCAAACCGTTGGTGGGAAAAAATGTCGCCAACTTTGCTCATCTGATAGGGAATGCACTGCAAAAGGCTGTAGGCAATGTCGAACTTTGCATGATCATTACCACATCGAAATGATGTGCTTACCAAGACTTTAAGTGACCGATCTGAAAAAAAGTGTTTCCTATGGTCTTCTTCACTTTTACCCAGCTCCTTTTTGTGCTTAGTGTCACTTTTTATAGAATATAAGGGCTATCTATTGTTCTGATTTCTGAATAAATATTTGTATTTCCTTTCCTTCATTTCTCATTGAAATGTATTTTCCTTTGCTTATATAGAGTGGTTCTTGGTTTATTCGATTCCTTTAATTTCTTGTTGTATTCGATCTGTTCTTTCACTTCAAATGATGTAAACCTTGGTTCAAAATGAAGGAGTCCAGACCAACCGCAATACACTCAAAAGTTTTGCTAGCAGAGGGTGCATTTGGTCAAAGGATGAAGTACAATAACTTACGAATGTCCATCTCACGGAGCATCCGTTACATGGACGCCCATATAAATTTGGACTTAACTCACATTCCAAAAGCTAGCTCAAAAGGTGGAGTGCCCAAAGTTTATATAGGCATCTTGTCCTCCACTTTTCACCGATGTGGGACACTCCTACTAACACCAACACCCCTCCTCACGGCCAGCCATACCCACATGGGTGGCTGTGGACACAGGCGGAGCTAGCATGCCGGACGGGGGTTTGGTCGAACCCCGTAGCTTTGATCAAACCATGTATATTTTCCTTGAAAATTTTATTTAATATGTACAACTTATAGATTTAGAATCCCCTGACTTAAAGTGCTTGAATTCTGAACCCCCAAGCTTCAAAGTTGGTTTCGCCTCTGCCTGTAAACCACGTGCTCAAAGGGGGTTCCATTCGGAGACACTTCGCCTGCTCCAGGATAAGAGTTTTTCCCTGGCTCTGATACCATGATAAATTTCATCACCCGAGCGCCCATCACACGAGCACACAATAACTCCGGATGCCTATTTCATGGGCATCCATCACACTGGCGCCCACATAAGCTTGGACCTAACTCACACTCCAAAAGCTAGCTCAAAGGGTGCAGTGAAGGAATATAAACACAGCGGAAGCAATTCCAGGATCATGAACTCACATGTAATCTAGACAAACTAGCAGGCTATTAAGTTTTACATAAACATAAAACGGAATACCTCTTGAAGCGTGACTTCAACCTTGAAACAAACTTCAATCACGAGCAAGATCATCTACGGGATCGTCCTCCAGTTCCATGATCTTCTGTCGTGTGCCCGAATAATACCCAGACTAATAATCACTTGGGTGGAACAAGTGTTTCAGAGAGAGAAAACCTATTTAGGGTTTTTCTGTTTTTGTGTTTTTTCTCTTCATCCTTTTTGGCCAAGAATCCCCTTTATATAGTTTTAAGAGTAAAACCCTTTTCCAAAACTGTATAGGATTCTTTTCCACCAAGAAACCTCTCTCCTAGTCCTAATTGGATTCGGTCACAACAGGGACCACATAATTAATTAATGAGGCTTCCAATTATGGAATTAATTCTTTTTCTCTAGAATTAATCTTTCCATAATAAATTACAAATTATTTCCACTAGAAATTCGTAATTGCACTCCTCAGTTGAATTTCGAATTCTTCCATCAAATCTTATTTAACTCCCCACGTTAAGATTACAGACACCAATCAATAATATCAAATTACTGACAATTTAATATATTGACTAAATATACATATCCTTTAGAGTTCCGCTTAACTTATTCCATGTGCCGGATACAAAATCCACTGGCCAGATTTACACATAGAAACTTATAAGCTTTCATAAAGGGGTGTCATCAATCTCTATATCGAGACGTGGATTCTATCAACTAGCTATTACTTCGCAAATGCATATTATCATTATCCAACTTATCAGGAATTATTTGACCCAAATATCCTGGACCTCACCTATTGATAAATCAAGACAATGAATAATATACATCACTAATAATAACTATATCAAGATTAAGAGTATAAGTACATCTGATGAGCTAGAGAGTTTATTTTATATAGTCAGTATAAAAATACTTATCTCTACTTGGTCCGTTCAATGCACACAAAGCGCACTAGCACAAGAAGTTGGAATTATACCATTCCCATAATGAAGATAAATTATTATATAATCTTGTACTACAATCATACCGATGGCTTTGTCCAATTTCCATCTTAGATTGTGAACATTACTTTATTACTTATAAAAACCGATGATTTAATCTTCCGTGTATAAGCTTGGCTCTACACACTAAATCAACTACTATATAAATAATAGGACACACATGACACAATTGATCTAAATAAATAATAATTCATTATCTTTAGTAAATGAATGACCAATTGTTAAACTGGGAATAATCTAACTAAAACCGCATGGTTATTAGTATATCCCAACATGCAGAACTATCCAAAGTTTATGAGCATCTTGCCCTCCACCTTTTACCACGTAGGACACTCCCACTAACACCAACAAAGGAAAATATTTTCTACTCAGGAGGAAAATAATTCGTTGTTAGTTTTGTGCAGCTAGAATAAGCAAAATTCAAACAGTCTTCTTTTATATTTATATTTTGAGCTGCCATTTTCTTTTACAAATATCTAACACTTGCTCCATACCACTTGCTCAAAGGAATTATACTCCTGGTCCATGTACATTACAAAGTTTAGATAGGGCGGAGTTTTAAAATAAATGAATGGTTTTTAAAATTTGTAGTAATAAACAATTAGAAGTTGAGTTAAAATAGTTTTAAATTTAAAATGCTGTCATATTTTAAATGAATTAAAAAAATATATCACATAAATTGAACCGAAAAGAGTAGTACGTTATTTTTATTTTTTCCTTTATTTCTCATTTAATTCAATTTTCCGTCGCTTTTATAGACTAGTACTTGGTTAATTGTTAAAAATGTTGACAAATTGATCAAATCGATTGCCAGATTGAGTTAGTTTAATAAACACAAAGCGAAAAAATGAAACAACGTTCAGAAAATCAAAACTTGGACCCATAACATGTACTGTAATAGGTTTGCTGTGTGTGGCAAGTGATTTTAAAAAAAAAAAAAAAACTTTGAATCTCAGAATGAAGTTCACATTTGAAGCAAAATTATGAAGTTGCACTTGAACATTCAAAAACATAGAAGTACAAGTCCATTATTACCTTATTTGGCATTCAAAACTTTCCTTTAGTAATATATCCTACGTATATATAGTATGTCTGAGAAATATAAAAAAGAGATCGTCTTAAAATGGTGTGAAGCTGTGGAATTCAGTGATATGTTCAAAGCACTAAGATTTTACAAAACAAGCAGGACCCTTCTCAGTCACAAAAAGCTAATGTTAATCTTATTCTTATCCGTCCAAAAAGATAGTATCATTCACAATTCTTATTTTATCAATATCTCTAAATCTTAAAAAGAATAGTTGTTGGTTGCTATACTTACGAAGATCATTTGTAGTACTATATATTGATCACTGTCCATTAACTCATTGCAGCTGATCATGTAAGGAATGACATATATTACCAATTAAACCATAGAATGCGTTTTATGACTGTCTCTACACAAGCTGATTTGTGACAACAGCGACTAACAACTAGGCCAATATATACGTGGCTCTCCACTTGAACAACTAGTGCGCTCTATGATCAATTGAAACATGTCTAAATGCTTTGTCAAACATAAAAGTTTTCTATAAGAAAAGTGAGTCATCCTTGGTATATCCTTTAACAGCAGCCAGAGAGAGAGAGAGAGATGTTTATTTTAAGTAATACAAACAATTTCAAAGCCTATATATGTGACCTTTTGTCAAGCAAGAATAATATGCACTCACACAAATAGCTCTTCTTCTCACAATCAACTTAATATCCAAACTCTGTTAACATGGCAAAGAAGTGCCTATCTCACAAGCTTGCTTTCTCTTCTGGCCTTCTCCTTGTGGCACTAGCTGGTATGTGACTTCAAAATATCCTTTAATTAGTATCTTTTTAAAATATAATTATGTATCTCTACGTAACTTTTTGTAGTAATTTGATTTGATCATGGTATATGCAGTTCATTGGCCATTTTGGTCTTCAAACACTCAAGTGATGGCTGTACGAGACTTACCTTTAGAAGTACAAGTAATTGAGCAAATTCTAATTCCAGATCTTACCCGTGGTGGAAGACAATGTCGCGAATCTTGCAGATATGATTCAGATTGCAATGTTAGAGGTTCAGTGTGCCACAAATGCCTGAGGATTGATTATAAAAAGGTGTGCTACAAGTGACCCATATAAATTGATTCTCATTTCATATGGCAGCAAGTGTTTTCAATGGTCTTATTTTACTTTTAGCCTGCTCCTTTTTGAGTTTAGTGTCATTTTATAAGATAAAGAACCAAGTGACTTATATATTATTCTGAATAAATATTTGTTTGTATATGTTATTTGTATTTAATTTCCTTATTTCTCATTGAAATTTACTCCCTCAGTTTCACTTTTATCCGTCATATTTTGATTCGGCATAAATTTTAAAAATAAAAGAAGCTTTTTGAAATTTATGGTGTAAAATTAGACGAAGATGTTAGTATGGTTGTAAATCATTTCAGTAATGGCAAAACTGTAATTTTGAAGTTAAATATTTATCAAATTTAAAATTATAACATTCTTTTTTGAATAGACAAATAAAGAAATAATGCCACATAAATTGAAACGGATGGAGTACTTTTCACTGTTTATATTGAGCAGTTCTTGGTTATTTACGTACATTCGTTCGTTTAATTTCTTGTTGGACTCTGTTCTATCACTTCAAATGGTGTAAACATTGGTTCAAATCAAAGGACTCCCACACAAACCTCGAACACTTGCTCAAAAGTTTTGCTATATGAGACTCTACATGTTTGGTCTAAGGACAATATTTTCTACTCGGATGAAAATATGGCTGATTTACCCATATAAGTAAAAAAGAGTCTGATCTTGAGAGATTGAGCACTTTAAAAGTGGTCTTTAAAAATTGAATACTTCGTGTAATTACAAAACTGCCATTACACTTTTTAAATTTAATGAAGTCGTAATTACAAAAATATCACTACTTCCTATAAAGCAAAAAATAAAGTCAATCTGTTTATGTTTGTGCATATATTGGACAAAAATGATGTCTATTTTGTTAAAAAATGAGGCCAAGCGGCCTCACTTCACACATCCAAAAAAAAATTCAAGTGCTTATATATTGAAATAACGACAATTCAGTTGTACTTATTTGTATGATGAGCAAATAATATGTACATTTTTTATATAAATGACGCTAAGTTGTCTTCACTTCATCCATCTACAAAAATACATAGAAAATACAAGATTAAGACAATTTAGCTGCATTTATTCATGTGAGAGCCCAAATACAATGTCTATTCAATTAAAAAATCAAAAAAGTAAAAAAAAAAATTTAAAAAAAATAAAATAAAGTCAAATCGTCTTCACTTCAGTCATACTCAAAAATCAAAGCAAAACATGATATTAGGCCAAATCTGTCATCATTTATTCATATTTTGAGCCAAATATTGTATTTATTTTATAAATAAATGAGTCCAAATCATCATCACTTTCCATAAATTCAAGACAAAACACCAAAATAGTCTAATCCTTCTACATTATCGTCTAAGCTAAAAAATACAACTCTTTCGTACATAAAGCTACAAACAGAATGTCTCCGTACAGAGTATGGTCTTCACAGTTGATTAAACAATGAGAAAGAACAAAAAGCGTTGTTCCAGACCTCACCATCCATCTATTAGCATTTCAGTAACCATGTTTTACGAGAATGGTAAAAAAAAAGTTTGACATTGAGAGATTGAGCACTTTAAAGACGGTCTTTAAAAATTGAGCATTTCTCGTAAGTCGTAATTACAAAAATATCATCGAACTTTTAAAATTTAATGAATGACGTATTTATAAAAATGTCACTGCTCCCTACAAAGCTGAAAATAAAGCCAATCCATCTATATTTATACATACATTGAACAAAAAAATATGTCAATTTTGTATTAAAAAAAAAAGAAGGCCAAATCAGCCTCACTTCACGCATTCAAAAAAAACTTCTAAGTGCTTATATATTAAAATAACGATAATTTGGTCGTACTTATTCATATGATGAGCAAATACTATGTATATTTTTCATATAGATGAAGTTAGATTGTCTTCAGTTCATCCCACAAAAATACTTATGAAAATACAAAATCAAGACAATCTAGTTGCATTTATTCATGAGAGAGCCCAAAATCAAAGCAAACCATGATACTAGTGAAAAAAGAGGCATAGGGCTCAAGTTTCAAATGAAGAAAATGGGACAAAAAATTAATTAACTTAAGTGAGAGCCGAATTGTAATAGTTAAAACTTATGGGTATGAAAGATATTTTAAATTTATAAAAAAGCCCCACAATTCAAAAAAATTCAAACATTTCATTTTCCCTCCCTCCCACCTACTTTTACTTTATCACATATTCAAATCATTTTTTACACTTTTATTTCTCTCTCTTTCTTCTTTCTCCCTTTTTTTCTTCTTCTTTCTCCTTCTTTCTTCTAGCTTTCTTTTCAAATTTTATTTCTTTATCATTCTTGTTATTTTTCTTTCTTGTTTTTCGTCTCTATTTTCTTCTCTTCTCAGTATTCATTTAATTTTTTTCGTTCTTCTTCTTTTTCTTCTTCTTTGTCCCCGTTTCATTCTTTTTCAAATACTTTTTTTTAATTCTAGTCGTTTTACACATATTTTCGAATGTGTAAACATATTTTTTATATGTTTATATAATTTTGAAGATATTTTCACACATATATTATATGTGTACACATCTCGACTGATGTGTACACATATTATTCTATGTGTTTAATATGTATACACATATAATAAATATGTGTACACATCTCGACTGATGTGTCACATCCTTTTATTAGAGTGGTGGATGATGGTGGGTGGTGGTGGAGGGTGGTAGAAGGTAGTGGTGGGTGGTAGGAGATGGCGGTGAGTGGTGGAGGGTGGTGGTGTGTGGTAGAAGGTGGCGGTGGAGAGTGGTGGAGGGTGGTGGTGGAGTGGTGGATGGGCAGAGGGGTGGGGGCGATGGGGGTGGGGGTCCGAATGGAGGCTGGGGGGCTGGGGAGGGAGATGAGAAGGTGGGGGGCTTTGTGCAAATAAAAAAACTTGGGGGCTTTTAAAATATTAGTTATTAGTATTAATTTTAAAAGTGTCCTTTTCACCCAATTTTTAAAGACTTTGTCCCTTTTTCTTATTTAAGAGACTAGAAAGTCCCTCTCACCCACAAAACCCATGGATTTTTGGGTGAGAAAGACTCTAAGTCTTTAAATAGTTTTTTAGGACTCAAGTCTCAAAAAATAGGTAAAAATGACACTTTTAAGATTAGTACTAATTACTAACATTTGAAAAGCCCCTCAAATTTTTTTATTTACACAAAGCCCCCACCTCTCATCACCCAGCCCCATCGACCCTTACCCCCCATCCGGCCCCCACCCCCATCACCCCCTCCCCCACCCATCGACTATTCCACCACCACTCTCCACCACTCACCGCCACCTTCTACCACCTCCTACCACCCTCCACTACCCACCACCACCTTCTATTACCCTCCACCAGCAACCACCACCCTCCATCACTCCAATAAAAGGATGTGTACACATCAGTTGAAATGTGTACACATATAATTAAGATGTGTACACATCTCGTCTGATGTGTACATATATTATTAATATGTGTACACATCTCGTACACATATAATAATATGTGTACATATCTTATCTGATGTGTACGCATATTATTATATGTGTACACATATTATAATATGTGTACACATCAAACGAGATGTGTGATGTGTACACATCTTTTCCAATCGTAAAAACATTTCCAAAATTGTGTAAACATGCAGAAAATATGTTTACACATCTGAAAAGATGTGTAAAACGACTAGAATTAAAAAAAAATTAAAAAAATGAAACGGGAAGGAAGAAAACGAAGAAGAACAAAGAAAAGTAAAATTGATACGAAGAACAAGAAAGAAAAATAACGTGGATGGTGATGAAATAAAATTTGAAAAGAAAGCTAGAAGAAAGAAGAAGAAGGGAGAAGAAAAAAAGAGAGAGAAAGAAGAGAAGTGAGAGAATTAAGTTTGAAATAATTTGAAATATGAGAGAGAGTGTAAAAATAGGTGGGAAGGAGGGAATTGAAAATTTGAAAATTGGGTGTTTTTTATAAATCCGAAAATATTTATTTTGCCCACAAGTTTTTAATGACTACACTTCAGTCCTCACTTAAGTTATTTAAAGACTTGAGAGGTCTTTTCCCTCTTTTTTCTCATGATACTAGGTCAATCTGTCATCATTTATTCATATTTAAAGTCAAATATTATATTTATTTGTAAATAAATGAGTCCAAATCATCATCACTTACCATAAATTCATGAGAAAACACCAAAATAGTCTGATCCTTCGACTTTATCGTCTGAGCTAAAAAAAAATACAACCCTTTCGTACATAAACCTACAAACAGATCCAATATTAACAATGTCTCAGTGCAGAGTATGATCTTCACAGTTGATTAAACATTGAGAAACAAGAAAAATCGTTGTTCCAGATCTCACCATGATCTATTAGCAATTTCAATAACCTTATTTCACAAAAGGTTTAATGCTTAGATCTATGAATTTTCTTATTCACTCCAGAGCAAGGAAACCCTACAATACAAGTTATATGTGCTTGTGCTTATGTTATATATATCACTGTCAAATACTCCAGTATAGTTTTTCTTATTGTCATTGTTCTTTTTTAGTGATAAATGAGTCTTGCGGAAAAGGGGGAGAATCATTATGCATTGTTAATGAAATTTTTTGTTCTTGATTCTTTGTTTTAAAGCCAAATTTTTGTGATTAAAAGTGAAACAAGCACATTTTATTTTTCATCATCAAAAAAGTAGAATTTGCTAAGTATATGATGTTTTGATAAAAATTAATAAAATCTACGTGTTACAATTAAATAAATTGAAGCATTATTTATAACCTTATTTCACAAAAGGTTTAATGCTTAGATCTATGAATTTTCTTATTCACTCCAGAGCAAGGAAACCCTACAATACAAGTTATATGTGCTTGTGCTTATGTTATATATATCACTGTCAAATACTCCAGTATAGTTTTTCTTATTGTCATTGTTCTTTTTTAGTGATAAATGAGTCTTGCGGAAAAGGGGGAGAATCATTATGCATTGTTAATGAAATTTTTTGTTCTTGATTCTTTGTTTTAAAGCCAAATTTTTGTGATTAAAAGTGAAACAAGCACATTTTATTTTTCATCATCAAAAAAGTAGAATTTGCTAAGTATATGATGTTTTGATAAAAATTAATAAAATCTACATGTTACAATTAAATAAATTGAAGCATTATTTGTAACTAAATTTCGCGGAAAAATAACGAAGGTTAAAAATAGCAAATATGTAGCCATTTGAGTCCAGTTTTAGTTAGTGTGTTAGGCATTAAATTTTCTAAGAAATTTCAAAGTGATAAGGAGAAGGGATTAGAAGAAAAGCAATATGGTCATTCCTAACATACTTGGACTATGTTTTTACTTATCAAGTTTTTATCTAAAAACAGTTCACGTACATATAGAAAATGCATCCAAAACACTTTGACAAAAGTGACTATGAGCATTCAAAAGAGAAAAGTTCTGAAACAGTTGGAACGGACGCTGGAGCAGTACTAAAGCAGTTGGAACGAACGCTGAAACAGTTCTGAACGAGTGATTCATCAAGCCATAGTGAATTATTTTTGTCCAGTTCTTAGATCCTGTATTAGGCATTAAATTACAATCTCGTTCAGCTTTCTAGAAGCATTTTTTTGTTGTAATTTAGAGCTAAAATCTCATTGGGTGAAGAGCTTAGAGTTAAGTTCTTTTTGTTCCAACATTGTAGGATTGTTGTAAAGGGCATAGTGGTAGGTCCTTGAAGTTACCTTTATAATTCGATATTGGCTTGTGTGTTTTAGTGGATTGGTTGAAAATCCCACAGGGGTGTAGGTTGTGATTTATTATACTTTTTTTTCCATGTTAAACTTACGCGTACCTTGTCTCTTCACTTTTTATTGTTTATCAAGCTGCAGTTGGAATACCATTTAAGACAGGTTCAACAAAACTATTAAAATTGGTTAAATATTATAAGGCCAAATATATAAGCAGGCACTCAAACTTGTCACAATTTTTTATTTTGGTACTTCATCTTAGCCTAGTACTCCATCAGTCCCAAAATAAGTGTCTACCTTTCCTTTTTTATTTGTCCCAAAATAAGTGTCTCTTTCCATTTATGGCAACTCTTTAAATCTAAAATTTATTTTGAATCACAGGATTTAAAGACTTTGGCCCACATTACACACACCTTTCATTTTAAACCACAAGATTTGGAAGTCTTCTTTATTTTCTTAAACTCTATGCCGAGTCAAACTCAGACACTCATTTTGGGACGGAGGGAGTTACTATTTAAACACTTCAAGTATGCCTAAAGTGTGTCTTTTAAGCACATTTTGCTTGCATGTACACAAGTGTGTATCTCATCATTCTAAGCGCGTGAAAAGCCTCAAACAAGCAATACTTTCCAGAAAATGCAATTGCCGCCCGAAAAATACGAATTTTCGGCGTCTGCTATTTTCACCCATTTCGTATTTTACCTTTCCTCTTCATGAGCCACCTCAATCACCTCCTTTTTCAGAAACAATCGAGGCCGCTACCATCATTGCGAGCTCTTCTCTTTCAGAACCGTCTACCACCACAACCACCACTTTCTTCTTCAGGTTCTGCTATAAAAAATAAAAATAATCACAACCTCCCTTGCTTTTGTATTTTTCAAGTTCATATGACCTTAAATTATCGCTTGCTCTATCTGGTATATGCAAATCAAATACTGAAGGTTAAAGCTATGACATTCTATGAAAGATTAGAAAAACAAGGTGTAATCACCTAATTTTCGTCAATTTTTCTGGACTTCTAGTGTTTGTTTTTGACTAAATTTGTTTCTAATTAGGACGTTAAAATTTGAAAATTAACAAAAATCACTTGTTACGTGTTTAATTTTTTGATTCTATAGTTTAATTGTGATAGTGTTGTAAAAATATGCGGTTTGATTTTAGTTTAGTTGTGTGTGCATAAATAATTTTATGGCCATTTGTAAAAAATATAACAGCCCAATGCCAAGACCCATCAGCCCATTTGCTCTATGGCCCGTCCAAACATTCCTTTGATCTCAACCATTGGATCAAATCTGATCCAACGGTTCCCATTCCCTCTCCCACTTCCCTTATAAGTTCACAAAACACCTCATTTGCACACACCTCACATAAGTCTCAAAGACTTGGAAAAACTTTGTCAAAAAATCCACCACCACCGGAAATCTCCCGCCGCCGCAGCTCCACCGCCCTTCCGCCGCTGCTCCGGTGGCCGGAAAATTTAACAAAATACATGTTCTGATTCTTCTTCACCCCCCCCCCCCCCCGTTCCATATTCACTATCGGTTTCTTTAAATTCGTAGCCGATTTTTGTAGATCGGGTTTTGAAATTCGGCCAAACTTCAAATTGGGTAAGTTTTTGTTTCTTCTTCTTACTCTCACTCTTCTCATCATCTTTCTTACCCTTTTTCCCAAAAAAACCATTTCCCCTTGCACCCGTTTCTAATTTTTTATTTTTTCTCCTTTCTTTCTTTCCGTTTTTGTTCTTTTCTCCTTTCTTCTTACTCATTTTCTTTCTTTTTCCGCTATGGTTGACGCTGCCCTGTTGTTGTGATGCTAGTGATGAGTTGATGACGGGGTTGTGTGGTTTTTTTTGTTTGGAGATGCCGAGTTGGTCTGGAGTCGAGGCAGTGTGGGGAGGGGGCTGTGGTGAGCAGTTTCTCGTGGCGTTAGGGGGTTCTATTTGACAAGGGAGCAGTGTCTCATTGGTGGCGATGCTATGATGCAACTGCAAAGCTATGGTGCTGCTGCAAATGATGTGCGTGTGTGGATTTGATGAGCAGTTGGTGTTTGAGGCAGTTGATCCGAAGGCGAGGCAGTAAATCCGAGACAATGGCGATGATGCTGATTTTGCTTGACATAAGCTTAACGGGTTAGAACTTTGGTCTTCTTGCCTTGACTGTATTTGCTTTGACTCTGTTTGGATTAGGATAGTAATCTTAGATATAGATGTGTATAAGAGTTGTGCATATCGTGTTGTTCGTGTTTAAAAATAGTCCACTGTCGGATTATTGATTTTTGAAGATGAAACTTGTATGCTGTCCGTAGTAATGGCATTAGCATGTATGATATAACTTGTTCTTTCAATGTCGAGTAATGACAATTTGCTCAAACGAAGATATATGTTGTCTCGCTCTGTTCAGTTTGTTTACTGCACTCCCGTCAACCATGTTTAGTGTTAATTTTCTGATGAAAAATGCAAGGGAATCATGCAGCGTTGTGAACCCATTACATTGTGATTTCTGCTTAAGTGTACGAATCCGTGCTAGGTTTTTTTTTTAGTTCAACAGAGACTTTAGCTCAAGTTTGTTTGGTTTTTTGAGATAAATGTTCTGTCTGAAGGGTATCAGTCTGCTTACTTTTGCTCTGGACTGAGTTTTGTTTTGTTTAGTCTAGTCATTAAAATAGAGGTTATGATATTTAGTTTGGGCTTAGTTTTGGGGCTGATTTAGTTGACTTTAGTTGGTCTTAGCCCTTTAGCTAGTGTGATGAATGTTTAATGTCCTTTTAAAAGGACATTGTCTTGCATTATTTCAGCTTTGTGGAACTGTTTCAGTAGCTGAAACAGTAGGTGTACAGCTGCTGTACCAGTTTGGAGAAAAGGCTAAAAAACACTCAAGTATAGGGGTGTGGGTTTGTACTTTTGTACAAGTCCACACCCCACCTTTTAGCCCCACCTTTTGCCTTCAATTTCAGCCATAAATAGGGCCATTTATTGCCTCTTTAATCACAACAACTAGCTGAAAATACACAAAAATCAGATCTGAAAAAAAGAGAGAAAAGAGGCTGAAATACTTTAAAAAAATGGGTGAAGAAAACAGCAAGTGTGGTAAAAGCTGTAGAAGTAAAAGACTTTGCATATCTAGTCTTTAAATGGCTGAAATTTTGGCTAAAGCTGTGTGTTTAAAGGTATAGTTGATGTTGCATGTCGTTAGTGGCTGCTGGTGGTCTTTGATGGTCGTAAGCTGGCTATGTTGGTGGCATTTTATGGTCTAGCTGGTAGTTGTTTTCAAATTCACAGTCCAGTAAGTATTTACTTTCGTTAAAGCTTTATATGTTATTGGCATTTATGAGTTATGAATGCATTTCAGCTTGTTTAAGGCCCATTAAAAGGCTTGCTCTTTCTCATGTCTAAGTTATTTACTAATATGTTATTTGTTAAGGGTTGAACTAGGGCGCTTGTCATGTAAATTGTTTAGTCCGCTTGTGTTATGCTTGAAGTGCGCAAGTGTGTAAGCAACATTCTAGGTCATTTCATCAATTAAAGCATGGCATCAAGCCTATAAAAATGGATCACGTAACTTAAAAAAAAAAACTTGGTCACTTAGCATCAAATAGACAATCTAGAAGCTAAAGTTAATTTTTTTTTTTTAAATTGTAAACATGGTCAACGCACTTGACGAAAAATGGGAAAAACCATCTTTCAACCTATTTGAATTTTGTTAGGCGATGCTAAGCAGTTCGTTCTTTCCTTTTTCTTTCTTTATTTAAGTTGTAACAATTGATAATAAATTCACCCATTTAAATTTAAACCAAAGAAGAGATGACATTAATTCAAGTATTGCAAGCGAGATGTCAAACTGATAACAAAGACATAACGATTAGGCAAAATAAATAGGAATATGAATACCTTACAAAATTAGGCATTGATAAATATGATTCATAATTTACTTATTAGGCAAAAGAAATTAATTGAGATAAGCCAATGATGAAACTTGTATTAAATTAGTTTTAAATTCGATTAGGCAAATCGATAATGATAAGTACGATTTGTAATCTACTTATTAGGCTAAAAGGAAAACTAAATTGATTTAAATTAACTCTAAATTAATTGTTATTTTTGAAGTCAATTAAATTCTCTTAAAAAATAGACCAGTCCTTTGTAAGGTTGGAAATACGCAATACATTTTATTTTATGTTAAATCAAAGTGTAAATTCTTCCAGTCCTCTGTGAGGTTGGAAAAGAATTAACACTTTTAAATTTTTTCTGAATCAAAGTTTAAATTCAATCAACGGCAAAAGATAACAACCATTGTTTAATAAATTAAAAAATGCGACAATAAAGCAACTGTGCTCGGCACAGGACTCGAGGGTGCCTAACACCTTCCCGAGGGTCAATTGAGAACCTTACCCGAATCTCTAACGCAGACCATTAGACGAGTCAGAGGTGTTTCCAAGGTACCTTTTGGTGACTTGGCACACCTTAAACTATGTCAAGTGGCGACTCCGAGTTTCTCTAAATAATTTTGTACCTTTTGAACACCAGTCACGAGCCTTTAAATAAATAAACTTGCACCCTCGCAGTTAATATAAATAGTAAATTTTAGGGCGTGACAGCTTGGCGACTCCGCCGGGGAAAATAGTGAAAACTAGAATCTCCGGCTTTGATTCAATTGTCACATGTTTTAATTTATTAAATATTCGGTTGCTATATTCTTGCCGTTACCACATTAAAAGTTGAATGTTACTACTTTGATATTGTTGAACTGTATATAAACTGTCTTCCTCCGCAACCCTCTGAGTCTCTAAAACACACGCACACATGCACTTACCAGATTTCTTGTGGCATCTGGGACTTTCTTACTAAATTACCCATGATTTAGGAGGAAGGCGCGATGGGGTTTTAGGCCGGACACACTGTCTCCGGATGGCCCTGATGCGCTTTCCGCCCGGTTTGTCCACCGGGTTCTTCAGCCAGTCTAGACACTGAGTCATTTGCGTCACCTAGAGTTAAACCTTTAGGCCCAATTATCTGCATCATATTTGACTTACTGAGGTGCCGCACACCGGTACCGCACTTGTCTAGGCTGTCTCCTTGGCGTCGAGATACGTCCGAAGCATTTTCTGTATTGCATTTATTGTAGAAAGAGGGTTGTTATGCTGACCGATCACCGGGGGTAGGCGTTAAATTTGGAAAAAAAAAAATAGAGAAAAATGAAAAACGGGTTTAGTCCCATGTCTCAAAATATTTTTAGTTGTCATTTTACGCCGTTATAATGGCGAATTTTTTTTAGAACTTTTAGAGTCTACTTTGTGTCCGGGTTTGGTCTCGAGTATTAGAAAATAATTTGTCATAGTTTTGCACTATTATAGTTTTGTGCCGGTATAATGGCGAAATTTTGGAACCCTTTTGTCTTTGAGTCTGTGTCCAAGTTAAATTCATATTTTTGGAAAGTAATTTATCGGGGTTTTACGCCGTCATAATGACCAATTTTGGTAAACCAATTTTGCATCTAATTCGTGTGATATTTTGTGTCTTTGAGTCGTCATAATGGCCAAATTTTGTAAATACTCTAAGATTCTTTTTTCGAATTAGATCAAAGAGTTTGTTTCAAAAAAAATTGTGTCCATTTTGTATTGTCATAATATCCGATTTTGGGATCACCTTTCGGATAAAACAAAAAAAAAAATTAGTTTGTTTCATAATCTGCTCTTAAGTTCCGTTAGAACCTCCCTCGGGTTGAGTCTTAAATTTTCAAAAAACAAAAAAAATATTATTTTAGGGTCCCACTTTACTTTGTATTGTGTTTTTTTTTTCTTTTTCAAGGTCAAGACAGGGTACAGACGATAAATTGCAATTAGCTAAGTTGTATTTTGCGTCGATCCTTGTGGAATAATCTGACTCCGCTAAAATGTCAAGTCTCATTATTTTCACCGTCCGAGTGTACCCATCCAATCTGTCAGTTTGTACATATCTTTTGACTCGTGTATCACGTTAAGCAGTTTATTTTGATTCTGTCTCGTGTCGTTTGTCTAAATTATGTTTTTGTGTTAGAAAAAGAGGTTAAAAAAAAATCAAAAAAATAATTAAAAAAAATCATCAAGGTTGTCCTTGTTCTAATTACGTGTCAGTTACAATTTTGTTCTGATTTTTCTCAAGGCACGTAAGCAATATTTAGGGGATACGGTCGGTACACTCGGCTTACGCCGTTAACCGTTTCGGGATGACGCATAACAACCTTAGGTTTGCCAGTGTGCATTTTTGTTCTAACCCGATCTATTTGTCATAGTGTTTGGTGTTCTGCGGTAACTTGAGAGGAAATTCTGGCATCATATCACACGTACAGAACAAGATCAATGGGACCTATGATCATGACGTCTGAAGGTGGGAATTCTGAGTTTGAAGATTACGAGCATTTGATTGAGCTGAATGAGAGGTTGACTGAAGAAGTCAAGAATCTGAAAAAGTTGGTGTTTGAGCAGAATGAGAGGTTTACAAAAGAGGCCAAAAATATGAAAGAGTTGGTGGTTGAACGATCATGCTATTACCATGGGACATGCACCTCCTCCCGTACCATCTAATCTCTCAGGAATTGCACCGACCATCGTGCATCAAGCACATGGTCTGCCTACTACAGTTGAGGACCCTCAATATTCTCCCGACTTTCCTCACTACAACAGTACCGCAAAAGTAGCGGGATCCTCCACAATGTGTCCTCTGGCACCACCACCTCCATTTGCTCCACCATCGGCCTCTGCTCCACAATTCACTGTTCGAGTTAGGTTAGAGAGTCTTCGCAATGAAACAGAAAAGAAATGGGATCCCAGAAAGTGGAACAAGAGAGAATTCAAACAACCTCCGTCATACTCCCGAACTCCACAAAAGCATCATCAGCAGCATTACTCTCCAGATAATCCAAATTACTCCGCTCCTCCACTCCATAGAGCGCAGCCATATGCTCCGATATTTTCCTATCCGCAATGGCGCGCACCAACCCCACAAGCCACATATAGCACCCCACACAACCATTTCCAAGCTTCGCCTGACTTTCCCAACCAAAAACGAAAGAATCCGTGTTCATGTCCAAGCACAAGTCACAAAAAGTTGCGACAGAGGGGAGAGACTAAGTTCACCGCATTGGGGGAAACTTACACTAATTTGTTTGAAAAGTTGCAACAAGCCAATCTGTTGAAACCAATCCCGGGAAAGGTGAACCCTAATGGAAGAGGTGATCATTCACGCCATTGTGCGTTTCATTCTGGAGCACCTGGACATGACACGGAATCCTGCTGGGAACTCAAAAGGGCAATCCAGGCAATGATAGACAACAATCAGATAAAAATCGTGGGGGATGAAACACCAAATGTGAACCAAAATTCTTTGTCGGTTCATAATGTTCAAAAAGACATGCATATGATTGGGACATTGTTCACAGAAGAAGAAATGAAATGGAATGGCGCCAAGCAGGTTGTGGCAGTTGGTCCTTCCAAAAACATCAGACGCCATGACTCATCTATTGTTGCATCAATCGATAGGCCAAATAAATCAACTGTCCATGCAACAATGCAAGATGTAGTCGTTGAGCCAATTCACTGTCTTACACAGTCATTCATTTTCTCCAAAGAAAACATGTCTACTCTGATGGTATTTCAAGAAAATGAAGCAAAGAAGAATATGCTGTCAAGTTTGAAGCACGTCTATGGGAACCAACATGGTACAATCTGATGACAGCTTCGACAGGGCATGAGAGCAGTGCATTGGACATGATATGAAAATGAACAATTGAGAAGCACTTGTCAACTTATTTTGTCGAACTTTCTGTGCACTTGGTTATTTCAGGGTTGTAATTCAAGTGCATTATTTTGCTTATTTTGATGTTCAAACCCTCATGTCTTTAATTCAATAAAAAAGCGAGATTCACTCCTTGTCTCAAACATTTTGTCTTTTATGTTCCTTATTTTAATCCTTTTAGTTTTTTTTTTTCGAAGTTTTATTCTTGCCAGCTTTAGTAACATGACATATGTGTGGAATTTGCGTCTTGATCTAAACACATGGTCTAATATCAAGCCTAAGAACTAACTGGACGGCGAGGATGACTGTGATAAAGGAATTATGCAAAGAGTTGAAAATGGTGCATAACCATTTTGGTCGGAAGTTTCAAGTGTAATTTTCAAGATCACTGTTTGGAGCGAAAACCAAGGATACGGAGTGATTAAGTACCGTCTCTACGTGTGACTTTAGGTCGACTTATTTTGTTGTATATCTGTGCGAGGCATTCTCGGGTCGGGATGACGAACGGCTTTCTACCCAAATATTTTACCAATTTAATAGTCTTTGAGCTTTGTGTATTTTTCCTTTCGGCTACCCTCCTTTGAAATAAATGTTATTATACCACTGAAAAAAAAAGAAAAAAAACAGAAAATCCGAAAACAACAAAAACAACAACACAAAGCTAGCATTAAGTTGCTAGAGCTACGTCTGACCTGATTCCTCTCAAAAGGATACGTAGGCAACCATTTCGGTGCGGTCGCAACAGGAGAAAATTCCTCTTTCCCTGTTTTCTTTTATTGACGCAAAACTTGCCTCCAAGTTTGCGGCCAACATCAAAAGAAATTTAGATCCCCATTTTATGCTAAACTGGGGCAGAAGTTTGTTTTTATTTTATTTCATAAATAAAATAAAATAAAAACAAACTTCTATTTTTGTAACATTCATTCACATGTTTCATGAGATGTTTAGCATACCAGTTTCGAAGTCGGGGAAGAAACTCAAAACGCTCCAGTTTATCCTAAACTAGGGCAGATGTTTCCCTTTCTTCTTTCTCCTTAAAGAAAAGTAAGAAAGCCAATATTCCTTTTGCTTTCTTTGTGTTCATATCGGGGGAAGTCTCAATATCCCCTTTGTTTTCATATCAGAGAAAATTCAAAAGAAATTCCTCAATTTTCACTAAACTGGGGCTAAAGTTTGATGTTATCTTAGAAGAAAATGATTCCAAGGGTTGTAATATTTTACCAAGTCGTTTCATGAGATACTTTCGTACCGCTTTTCAAAACAAAGAGAAAAAGAAAACCCAAAAAAAAAAGAGAAAAAAAAAAAGAAAAGAAAAAAAAGGGAATCCTCAATTTGCCTAAGCTGGGGAAAAAGTTTGGTTTATTTTTTCAAAAGCGGTGAGTTCAAAATTTGTTATGTTCATCTAGCCGTCTCATGAGATGTTTTTTTGAGCTTTGATGCTAAATACATTTCTTCCTAGCCTAGCCAAATCTCATACTATGATCCAAATAAAGACCTTTTTGACCGATCTTTGAGAATGTAGCGCATTGATGTACAATCAAAATATGAGTCTGCTCGGGGAAGTCGAAGTTTATTTTGATCATCGCAATCAAGAGATGGGAGTACAATTGCCATTAGGACAGAAACTTCTGTGAGAAGTCAAAATAAGGGATGGCAGATTGGCTCAAAAAGAAAGAGGAGAAAGATGAGATCGACCGAAAAAGGGGATGAGAGATCGAATGGAAATAAAAGAAGATGGAAACAAATGAACAAAAAAAAAGGAAAAAAAGAAGTGAAGAAAATGAATCATGTTGGTCAAAACCTGAAAGGGCGCCACAGACCATTGCGAAAAAAAAAAGAACAAAGAGAGAGGCTAGTTGGTCAAAATCCGAAAGGGCACCACTAGTCGAATGAGGGATGTCCGGTTTCTCATCATGATCGGACCAAGCAAGCAATTGCTTCTATATTGTCGAACTGGGTAAAATCAAAGATAGATCGTGTTGAAAAGGTCAAGACTTTATTCCAAAACGTATGTCATGTTCCTTGAGCTCGTCATTTCACCCCTAAATAATTTTTCTATCTGTCTTTCAGAGACATCTTTCGTTCGATGTCTCCTCTTTGAATTTCTTCAATTTGTCTTTACTTTTTTTCGGCACTCCTCTCCTTTGATATCATTGAAACAAGCAAAGAAAGTTTCGAAAAGCTTGTTTACAGGTTTCTCAGTTGTACCAGATCATTGTTCGGGAACTAATGAGCAATGGAAGCTCGTGCCGCACCTCGTATGAGAATGACACACCAAGATTGTACCAGGAAAGTCACCATGGAACGACATGTTGTTTCTACCAAGGATTGACTGAAGATTGGGAGAGATTATTTGGCATTGGTGGACTTTTGGGGTGGATCAAAAACACATCAACAATATCAAGATATTGTTTGAACAAGAACCCCAAGTTTATTTTGCGAGGACATGATTCAGGGCCTGTATAGTCATGATGAAGAAAGCCATTGTGATATTTGCTACATCGTCAGCAAGATCAAGGATCACATGAATCAGGAGCATTTGTTCTAAGTTTCAGACAAAATCCCATTTTTGAAAAAATGGCTGAGGTTTTCAAATCTCCAGACAAGACACCATTAAGATAATGGGTTAGAGTTTGCAGTTGTCAAGTCAAAGCCACATGTGAAAAATGTGTGAACTGTACAGCCTCCAGACATGGGCTAATCATGAGCGGGTGAACAAAGAGGACATAACTCACCAGGAAGATGTCAACCACAATAGCATACTCCCTCAAGATAATGCGGAAGTTTCCCTTTCAAGTCAGTTTTTGCTCAAAGATAGCGTCAGTTTCCTTTTTTTAAGTCAATTTTTGCTCAAAGATAGCATCAGTTTCCTTTTCGAGTCAGTTCCGCTCAAAGATAGCGTCAGTTTCCTTTTCGAGTCAGTCCCGCTAAAAGATAGCGTCTATTTCCTTTCCATGTCAGTTTCGCTAAAAGATAGCACCCATTTCCTTTTCGAGTCAGTCCCGCTCAAAGATAGCGTCAGTTTCCTTTTAAAGTCAGTTTCCGCTAAAAGATAGCACCCATTTTCTTTCCGAGTCAGTTTCGCTCAAAGATAGCGTTTATTTCTTTTCCATGTCAGTTTCGCTAAAAGATAGCACCCATTTCCTTTTCCTGTCAGTCCCGCTAAAAGATAGCACCCATTTCCTTTTAAAGTCAGTTTCCGCTAAAAGATAGCGATCATTTCCTTTCCAAGTTTGTCCCGCTCAAAGATAGCGTCAGTTTCCTTTTAAAGTCAGTTTCCGCTAAAAGATAGCACCCATTTTCTTTCCGAGTCAGTTTCGCTAAAAGATAGCACCACTTTCCTTTTTGAGTCAGTTTCGCTAAAAGATAGCACCCATTTTCTTTTCGAGTCAGTCCCGCTCAAACATAGCGTCAGTTTCCTTTTAAAGTCAGTTTCCGCTAAAAGATAGCGATCATTTCCTTTTCGTGTCAGTTTCGCTAAAAGATAGCACCCATGTCCTTTTCGTGTCAGTCCCGCTAAAAGATAGCACCCATTTCCTTTTCGAGTCAGTTTCGCTAAAAGATAGCTCCCACTTCCTTTTCGAGTCCGTCCCGCTAAAAGATAGCGCTCATTTCCTTTTCGAGTCAGTTTCGCTCAAAGATAGCTCATTTATTTTTTCATGTCAAGATCTGCTAAAAGATAGCGATCATTTCCTTTTCTAGTCAATTCGCTAAGCAGATAGCGATCATTTTCTTTTCGAGTCAGTTCGCTCAAAGATAGTGTCATTTCCTTCCCATGTCGAGATCTACTAAAAGATAGCGATCATTTCCTTTTTGAGTCAGTTTCACTAAAAGATAGCACCCATTTTCTTTCCGAGTCAGGTTCGCTCAAAGATAGCGTTTATTTCTTTTCCATGTCAGTTTCGCTAAAAGATAGCAACCATTTCCTTTTCGTGTCAGTCCCGCTAAAAGATAGCACCCATTTCCCTTTTGAGTCAGTTCCGCTAAAAGATAGCAACCATTTCCCTTTTGAGTCCGTTCCGCTAAATTTCCCTTTTGAGTCTGTTCCGCTAAAAGATAGCGATCATTTCCTTTTCGAGTCAGTTCCGCTCAAAGATAGCGTCATTTCCTTTCCATGTCAAGATCTGCTAAAAGATAGCGGTCGTTTCCTTTCCGGGTCAATTTCTGCTAAAAGATAGCAACCAATTCCCTTTTGAGTCAGTTTCGCTAAAAGATAGCACCCATTTTCCTTTTCGAGTCAGTTTCACTAAAAGATAGCACCCATTTCCTTTTCGAGTCAGTTTCGCTAAAAGATAGCACCCATTTCCTTTTCGAGTCAGTTTCGCTAAAACATAGTACCCATTTCCTTTTCGAGTAAGTTCCGCTAGAAGAGAGTAACCACTTCCTTTTCAAGTTAGTCCCGCTCAAAGATAGCAACCATCCCCAGCTTCAAGTCAAAACCTATCAAAGCGGCAATTTCAGCATTTCAGTCAAAGCCCGTCAAAGCGGCAATTTCAACTTTCAAGTTAAAGCCCGCCCGAGCGGCAATTTAAAGTTTCAGCAATTTTAACATTCAAGGCAAAGCCCATCAAAGCGGCATTTCAACATTCAAGTCAAGCCCGTCAAAACGGCAATTTCAACATTCAAGTTAAAGCCCGCCCGAGCGGCAATTTCAAGTTTTCAAAAAACCACTTGATTAGTGGGAGCTTCGGACCAGCTTATCAGCTTGGGAAGCATGAAGAAGTTTAGCTTAGGAATTGTAACTTTACATTTTCAATATTGTAGTTTCATTTTACCCTTGTAAAGCAATGACCACCAGCCAGCCAGCCAGCCAACAACCAGCGACAGTGACCAGCAACAAAACCTCTAGTGTGTCAGAGTGTCTTATGTCCGTCCGGGTAAGTCTAGGAGCGTCGAGTCAGCCCCAGTTAGTTCTGAAAGTGTCTAGAGTTAGTCTGTATATTTCTAGAGAGTGCTTAGTGTTAGTCTAGAAGAGTCCAGTGTCTGCCTAAATGCGGTAGTCCCAGCTATCGCACGGGAGGAACTACACTGACCTGATTCCTTAGTCCGGGGATATGTAGGTAGTCTTGATCTGGTTAGAACCAAAATTCAAGGTACGGTCACCATTTTAGAAAGCATGCTCTCGGCTAGAACCGAAAAGCCAAAATTAGTTGTCGATTACTTCTTTGTCCGAAAACTCTTCGTGTTCCCGAACAAAGAGGGGCAGCTGTAATCACCTAATTTTGGCACCAAAATTCAAAAATGCTCAAAATATTCGTATTAGATTCTTAGGACGTGTCGTCAATTTTTCTGGACTTCTAGTGTTTGTTTTTGACTAAATTTGTTTCTAATTAGGACGTTAAAATTTGAAAATTAACAAAAATCACTTGTTACGTGTTTAATTTTTTGATCACTTGGAAAAACTTTGTCAAAAAATCCACCACCACCGGAAATCTCCCGCCGCCGCAGCTCCACCGCCCTTTCGCCGCTGCTCCGCCGCCGGCCACAACCTCCGGTGGCCGGAAAATTTAACAAAATACATGTTCTGATTCTTCTTCACCCCCCGTTCCATATTCACTATCGGTTTCTTTAAATTCGTAGCCGATTTTTGTAGATCGGGTTTTGAAATTCGGCCAAACTTCAAATCGGGTAAGTTTTTGTTTCTTCTTCTTACTCTCACTCTTCTCATCATCTTTCTTACCCTTTTTCCCAAAAAAACCATTTCCCCTTGCACCCGTTTCTAATTTTTTATTTTTTCTCTTTTCTTTCTTTCCGTTTATGTTCTTATCTCCTTTCTTCTTACTCTTTTTCTTTCTTTTTCCGCTATGGTTGACGCTGCCCTGTTGTTGTGATGCTAGTGATGAGTTGATGACGGGGTTGTGTGGTTTTTTTGTTTGGAGATCCCGAGTTGGTCTGGAGTCGAGGCAGTGTGGGGAGGGGGCTGTGGTGAGCAGTTTCTCGTGGCGTTAGGGGGTTCTATTTGACAAGGGAGCAGTGTCTCATTGGTGGCGAGGCTATGATGCAACTGCAAAGCTATGGTGCTGCTGCAAATGATGTGCGTGTGTGGATTTGATGAGCAGTTGGTGTTTGAGGCAGTTGATCCGAAGGCGAGGCAGTAAAGCCGAGACAATGGCGATGATGCTGATTTTGCTTGACATAAGCTTAACGGGTTAGAACTTTGGTCTTCTTGCCTTGACTGTATTTGCTTTGACTCTGTTTGGATTAGGATAGTAATCTTAGATATAGATGTGTATAAGAGTTGTGCATATCGTGTTGTTCGTGTTTAAAAATAGTCCACTGTCGGATTATTGATTTTTGAAGATGAAACTTGTATGCTGTCCGTAGTAATGGCATTAGCATGTATGCTATAACTTGTTCTTTCAATGTCGAGTAATGACAATTTGCTCAAACGAAGATATATGTTGTCTCGCTCTGTTCAGTTTGTTTACTGCACTCCCGTCAACCATGTTTACTGTTAATTTTCTGATGAAAAATGCAAGGGAATCATGCAGCGTTGTGAACCTGTTACATTGTGATTTCTGCTTAAGTGTACGAATCCGTGCTAGGTTTTTTTTTTAGTTCAACAGAGACTTTAGCTCAAGTTTGTTTGGTTTTTTGAGATAAATGTTCTGTCTGAAGGGTATCAGTCTGCTTACTTTTGCTCTGGACTGAGTTTTGTTTTGTTTAGTCTAGTCATTAAAATAGAGGTTATGATATTTAGTTTGGGCTTAGTTTTGGGGCTGATTTAGTTGGCTTTAGTTGGTCTTAGCCCTTTAGCTAGTGTGATGAATGTTTAATGTCCTTTTAAAAGGACATTGTCTTGCATTATTTCAGCTTTGTGGAACTGTTTCAGTAGCTGAAACAGTAGGTGTACAGCTGCTGTACCAGTTTGGAGAAAAGGCTAAAAAACACTCAAGTATAGGGGTGTGGGTTTGTACTTTTGTACAAGTCCACACCCCACCTTTTAGCCCCACCTTTTGCCTTCAATTTCAGCCATAAATAGGGCCATTTATTGCCTCTTTAATCACAACAACTAGCTGAAAATACACAAAAATCAGATCTGAAAAAAAGAGAGAAAAGAGGCTGAAATACTTTAAAAAAAAGGGGGTGAAGAAAACAACAAGTGTGGTAAAAGCTGTAGAAGTAAAAGACTTTGCATATCTAGTCTTTTAATGGCTGAAATTTTGGCTAAAGCTGTGTGTTTAAAGGTATAGTTGATGTTGCATGTCGTTAGTGGCTGCTGGTGGTCTTTGATGGTCGTAAGCTGGCTATGTTGGTGGCATTTTATGGTCTAGCTGGTAGTTGTTTTCAAATTCACAGTCCAGTAAGTATTTACTTTCGTTAAAGCTTTATATGTTATTGGCATTTATGAGTTATGAATGCATTTCAGCTTGTTTAAGGCCCATTAAAAGGCTTGCTCTTTCTCATGTCTAAGTTATTTACTAATATGTTATTTGTTAAGGGTTGAACTAGGGCGCTTGTCATGTAAATTGTTTAGTCCGCTTGTGTTATGCTTGAAGTGCGCAAGTGTGTAAGCAACATTCTAGGTCATTTCATCAATTAAAGCATGGCATCAAGCCTATAAAAATGGATCACGTAACTTAAAAAAAAAAACTTGGTCACTTAGCATCAAATAGACAATCTAGAAGCTAAAGTTAATTTTTTTTTTTTAAATTGTAAACATGGTCAACGCACTTGACGAAAAATGGGAAAAACCATCTTTCAACCTATTTGAATTTTGTTAGGCGATGCTAAGCAGTTCGTTCTTTCCTTTTTCTTTCTTTATTTAAGTTGTAACAATTGATAATAAATTCACCCATTTAAATTTAAACCAAAGAAGAGATGACATTAATTCATGTATTGCAAGCAAGATGTTAAACTGATAACAAAGACATAACGATTAGGCAAAATAAATAGGAATATGAATACCTTACAAAATTAGGCATTGATAAATATGATTCATAATTTACTTATTAGGCAAAAGAAATTAATTGAGATAAGCCAATGATGAAACTTGTATTAAATTAGTTTTAAATTCGATTAGGCAAATCGATAATGATAAGTACGATTTGTAATCTACTTATTAGGCTAAAAGGAAAACTAAATTGATTTAAATTAACTCTAAATTAATTGTTATTTTTGAAGTCAATTAAATTCTCTTAAAAAATAGACCAGTCCTTTGTAAGGTTGGAAATACGCAATACATTTTATTTTATGTTAAATCAAAGTGTAAATTCTTCCAGTCCTCTGTGAGGTTGGAAAAGAATTAACACTTTTAAATTTTTTCTGAATCAAAGTTTAAATTCAATCAACGGCAAAAGATAACAACCATTGTTTAATAAATTAAAAAAATGCGACAATAAAGCAACTGTGCTCGGCACAGGACTCGAGGGTGCCTAACACCTTCCCGAGGGTCAACTGAGAACCTTACCCGAATCTCTAACGCAGACCATTAGACGAGTCAGAGGTGTTTCCAAGGTACCTTTTGGTGACTTGGCACACCTTAAACTATGTCAAGTGGCGACTCCGAGTTTCTCTAAAAAATTTTGTACCTTTTAAACACCAGTCACGAGTCTTTAAATAAATAAACTCGCACCCTCACAGTTAATATAAATAATAAATTTTAGGGCGTGACACAAGGTGGCTATGGAAAAGTCAATCACATGAAGCAGCATTTGTTCTTATCATTCTTCCTAAAATGGCTGTAGCTCTTAGAGTTCGCTTGTAATTGTCATAGTTGTGCTTAAAAGACACCCTTTAGGTATACTTGAAGTGTTTAAATGGTACTGGACTAAGATGAGGTGTCAAAATGAAAATTTATGATAAGTACGAGTGTCTGCTCATGTATTTGGCCAAATTATAAAGAGGCGAAATCATTAAGGACGCAATTTTCACCCCTCTTATATTGAGTGTACTCTAAACTAACAATATGGAGTATGATCCTTATAGTTGATTAATCTATTCAACCAAATAAACTGATTTCTTTATTTAAGAATCGCAACGGGAGAAATAAAATCCTTCGCAAATCACAATAGGAGATAGAATAATTACAGTCATCGTGCCCACGTCAAGAAGCTTCGTGCTTCTTACTCCAACATCTCCGCTCAGATTCATGGCTTCACCACCGTCATTGTCAACGTCGACATTGACTTTCATCATCAGTCGAGAGCTTTGTTCCGGACATGGCTAATTGAGTTTCCTATTTTTCTTAATCATGTTTTAGAATTTTCTTGATCTTGCTTTAGAAAAGTGCTCAAAATTTTATTACCACAGAAAAATATATTCAGATTTTTAAGATAAGGTTCAAAAGTGCTCAATTCATTACTTTTGCTTACTCCAGCAGTTTTCTTTAATATCATAGCTGGAACTATTTTTTCCAAATGTCCAACATTTACACTATATATATAGCAATTGGTCAAAAGAAGTATACTCACCTTTCGGCAGCTCCACTTTATAATAGACTCAGTACTCAAAAATAAATGACAGAATTTTAAAACTTGGGTCATAATATAATGTTTGTGTTATAAAAATTTCTCATTTAATGGGAAGGTTAGGCCAAAATATTTTATAGTGTAAAGTTGTTCCGTTACGAAACATTAAAAAAGAAACATTACTACATAAATTGAAGCGGGAGAAATAGTATGTTGATGTTGTTTGTATTTTTTTTTTTTTTTGGAAACTTCAGGAAAATCCGCAACCACCACTCTCTATTGACTGTACGCACTGGGTAAACTCCCTTGTGTAAGGGTCTGCAAACAACACAAGGAATATAAACCGCATTAAAAAAATCCGGTGCGACAGACTCGACTCAAAAAGTATTGAGAGAAAATCAAAACCAGGTCATTTACGTAGATAACCACCCTCCAAACCAACTGAGCCATCCCAAAGGGATATTATCAATCCTATTTTCCTTCGCTTTTATAGACTAAAAAGAGATAATCGATCCCTGCTAGAATTATACATCCAGGATTTCTTAAATGGTAAAGCTGTGGAAATCTCACAAGTTTAGTTAAATGTCCAAAAGCATTAAAATTTTACAAAACAAGCAGGAACTTCTTCAGTCACAAAATGCGAATGTCTCTCACTCGTCCAAAAAAGATTATCATCTGTGATAAAAAATTTATCATTATTTCTATCTCAAAAGAAATAGTTGTTGGTTGTTAGGATTTAAGAATCATTTTGTAGTATTATATTTTCTCCATTCTAAAATGGATGACACTATTTCTTTATTAGCCTGTTTAAAAAAGAATAACACAATTCTAAATTTGAAAATATTTTTGAATTGAAACTACTACTTTAATTTTAATAAAATGCTTTATAGCCACCTATTTATGTATGACTTATTTTGGACCACAAATTTTAAAAATCTTACCACAATTCTTAAATTCCGCTCCAACTCAAATTATGACAATCATTTAAAAACTACGACAATCATTTAAAGTTGAGGGAGTACATATATATTGGCCACTGTCCATTAACTCTTGCTTTTTTGCTTTTTTTTTTCCCATCTAACTTGACTACTCTGCTGGTTATTATTCCTACAAATTTTATTTAAGATTCACAGATCACTTCACTGCCCGGCAAGCTTCGGCTCGTCTCAATTTATGTTGTGTAATGTAATTCAAGAATCAAATTTTTATTTGAATAGTTAATTCAAACATAAAATCTTTTAATTTTATTTAAATAAAACTTATAAATATTTTAGATAAAAGTACTATGAGTCGTAAGTATTACCCAATACAAATATTTAAAAGTCACAAAAAAACGTAAAAAAGAAAACGCTTTTAACTATCAAAATTTTCCATGCCACATAAATTTGGATAGCACGGCTGCACGGTTAGTTATTTTACGGGTAGCTACATGCAGGGCCAGATGTAGAATAGAGGTATCAGACAGTGTATTTATATTAAAAAATTATTAAATATATAAAAAAATTAAATCGAGAATCAATAACTTTCACTTAAAATCGTTATACTAAAAATTATGACCCATAAAGTTCAAATTCTGCCTCCGTCTCTGGTTAGATGTTAGTTTTGGCTGCTACATAAAGAAACGAAGGAGTCCGGGCCGTGTCTTAGTCCAGTGTGGCTGATCATCCGAAAACGGTTAGCTCGGCCGTTGGAATCGTTACATTCTCACTTACTGAAAAGACTATTCTACGACCAGTCGGCATCGGATAAGTTTTCATTATAAATGGATATAAGGAGTTCACATCGTAATAGGCGGTCACAGGAAGAAATGCCCTACCAATGAATAGATTTGGCTGCTACATAAAGAAACGAAACGCAACAAGTAAGTAGATTAAGAGCATAGCAAGTTTACAAAACATTATTCACGAAATACTCATGTCATAATTATGAGTAGCCGGAATTAAAGGTGAAAAGTGAATCAATTTCTTTTTCTTCTCGTCCCAAGGTTTAACCACTAAGACAGCATCAAATATTTTCGGAATTCTCGAGGGAAATACGGTGGCGGAGATTTTAAGGTAATATTTGATCCCAGAAACAACTTGTGTCTCTGCCTCCACAACCTCAGCAAAGTTCAACAACTCAATGTCATTATCCTTGTGCAACATCTGCATGTACTTTTTTAAACTCCTGTTGTACTCTTCCACGCAGTACTTTCCTAGTTCTTGAATTTTCTTGTTTGTCTTCACATCTTTGATAGGTGTTCTTCCTCCTACTTTTCTTCCAAAACCATTTGATGGGGTTGATAAAAATATTGTTACTATTATGAAGAGGGTGATGAAAAGAGAAATGAGTTTTGTTAATTTCATAATGTAAAAATTTTGTGTGATAATTGATCATGAAGTGCAAGGTTTTTATATGGTTATGGTAGGAGGATGGAGAAATGACACGTACTGAAATGGAAGGGATGGTGGCAACACATACGAGATGCCGCGTTCTATGATACACTGGTGAAACAAGACAAGAATGGTTTGTACTTTGCTACACTATGTTTTTGTTTGTTTGTTAAAGTTTTATGTTAGGAGTTCTAGATAATCTTGGAAATAGGATAATGTTGAGCCAACTAAAAAGGAAATTAGCATAGGAAAATATAACATAAAGTATCAAATTCAAAAGAAATTACTACTATATGTTACTCCATCCGTTTCAATTTATGTTGCACACCTTGAATTTTGAGAGCTGTTGAGTCTCTCAACTGTAATTAATTTTTATGTATTTTTGAATATTTTGAATTGTTGATAATTGTAATTTATATTTTCTTGAACATGCAATTTATTAAGTAAATTTTTACCCCGCTCTATATATTGACATGGAAAAAATATGGAAACACTTTCTTTTAGGAGTGTGAGGGTAAGACAAATGAAAAGAGTCCATTACCTAAATGGTCACTCAACTATTGGAAATAAACCAAGAAAGTCACTCTTCTTTGTAATGTTCCTAAATGGTCACTTAGCTTTTGATAATTAACTCAAATGGTCATTCTAACCTAAAAAAATTGCTATATACGATGATAAATGCTGACGTGAATTTTTTTTTAAAAAAAATAAATTAAAATATAAAAAAATTTAAATTCCACTGTCTCCACCCATTTAACATAATTATTTGACCCATACCCAACCCAAATAACTTAGTGGGTCAACTATTAAAAAAGCCTGTGCAACTTTAATCCTAAGATACTATACGATGTTTCCCTCATCCTCTCTTTTTAGGGTTTTATAGGGAGAACCAAAATTTTACTTTCAATCGATTTCTTCCCCAATAAAACCATTGCAATTAAACGAAAATTTTATTAAAATACCATAAAGTCATAACATACTAATACAAACTTCAACTTTTCATTCAAGATTCTTGAGTCTTCTAATGATAGAACACAGAAAAGTATGTTAACAATATTGATAATTTTAACAAAACACAACACCACTTACACCAAATATTTAATTCATGTCAGTACCATTCATGATGAGTAAAAGATAAGTAATCGTTGCTTTAGTCATATCCAGTACCATTGTCATGTATTATGTTATTTTATGAAAATTTTAGTTTAATTGCAATGATTTTGTTGGGGAAGAAATCAATTGAAGGTAAAATTTTGGTTCTTCATATAGAACCCTAAAAAGAAGATGATGAGCGAAACATCGTATTAGTATCTTAGAATTAAAGTTGAACTAACTTTTTTAGTAGCTGACCCATTAAGTTATTTGGTCGGGTATGTGTCATATGTTAAATGAGTGGGGATAGTGAGATTTAAATTTCTTTATATTTTAAATTAATTTAAAAAAGAATTCTAAGTCAGCATGTATCATCGGAGATAGCAACTTTTCAGATGAGAATGACCATTTGAGTTAATTATCCAAAGTTGAGTGACCGTTTAGGAGAGATTAATTTGAAGTGGATCCAATTCTGAAAGTATACGAATGTTTTGGACCTGGGAAAAGTGGGAGATAAAGTGGATATTTAGGTAATTAGTCTAGTGGGTAGCTGAGGTAATATTTAAAAGTTGTGGGTAGGGGCTGTAACTACTTTAGCTTGTGTGGGTATTTTTGTAAGTCACCCAAAGTTATGTGGTCTCTCACAAAGGTCCATTTAGAAAATCAAAAGATGCTTTAGGGTGTACTATGACTTAATTAGGCAGAAGCATGTGAAAGGTCTTTGCAAAAATCAAGTGTATGTGTGTAGTGGACAAAGGTGGGTAAAAAGAATGGAAGTTAGAATTATTAAAATGTCCCCATTTCTTTATTTTCATTGAGAGTTACGTACGTGTAGTAGTGGACAGAACTCTGTGGATGCACTTGGCAGGTCATAATTGAGTAATTTAAATATTTGTGGAGTGATTTCTGGAAACAAATAGTCCTGGAATATAAAAGACATTAGTATGCACTATAACATGTTGTTTTATATGTAAAGACTTGCTATCAAACATCTTATATCCTGTTAGATCACAAGAAATTTTGACAAAATCAGTAATGTCTTCTGAATTTTTTGAACATGTGCAACAAATTTTCGATACGTTAAACTACCCGAAAACTGCAGTAGATAATTACCAGTTCTTTACACGAGAACTAGGATTCCTGGATAATATCATATGCTTTCAGAGCTATATTGATGAACAAAACAATATGCTTTTAGATGTTGCTCAGAAAGCGAAAGCTCTTCTTCTAGATGATGCAGTTAAATTTCCTGAGTTTTACCTAAGCAGCTACTTTGATTGCTATACCTCTGAGGTACAAAACAGGATTTTGTTGGCAAAGATGGAAATAAGATCCAGATATTCCTTTCCCAAAATAACAACATTACCAAATTCAGCAAAGTTTGTCACAGAATTCATCCTTTCTGTGTTAGAGAATGTTGGTAATCTAGTAAAGATTCATGGTCCTTGTTCACTTCTTTGTGTTTACGAAAGTATATTGCAACATATAGAAGATGTTTCAAAGGAATTGAAATTGCTGTGGAATTTCGTCTGCTTTGTTTCAGAGAGGTTTATCGCTGAGCCTGAGAGCGAAAATCATCATATTAATAATTTCGTCACTCATGTTTTAGCCGTGGCTGGCCACACATCAACACTTATCTGGTTGTATTTACCAGACTTGGATCAAGAGGAAATAAATGTTTTGTTTTCTGATTTCTTGCGAATGAGGATTAAGCCTATTCAACCCTGCATCCGCAAGATTTATGTTGATGTCTTGCAATCTTTAAAGTCGACAAAACAATCTACAGGATGGTATCCCAACAACCGAAATGAGGATGTAATTGGAAGTGAAGCCAGCTTTGTGGATAGTATCATACACAATTTGGCGGAGCTGCCAAGTAATTGTAACACCAGAGAGATCAGAGTTTCTTTGGAATATCACTTGGCAATCCTTCAAAAGATGCTCAACCTCTTGAGAGCCAACATCATCTGTGTGCCGATACAAGATCTTGAAATTCTTCTTCAAGATGTTGAGACTGTGATTATTGATGTTGGACTTCTGGTTTACTCGTTATATGAAGATGAGGAGGAGATGGAAGACATGGCAAAGGGAGAAGTGAACCCTGCACTATTTCTTGATTTGTCGGGCAACATTCAACGTATAAACAAGGTAATCTACCTCACCATTCGGAAGGCATTTCAATCCAACTTGCCTAGGATTGCTGGACTAGGTTATGTTGATTTTCTTTTAAACAACCTGAAGGAGTTCCAAAGCCGACATTCAGATTCACTAGATAATTCTCTTGCGAACAAACTTCAAATAATTAAGAAGGAACTTGAGAGCTTGCAACCTTTTCTAGAGGCCGTTGCAGGAGAGCGACACAATGACTTTGAGAAAATTCAACGTTGTGCTACACAATTGATTGGCAAAGCACGTGAGGTAGAATACATAATTTATGCTTGTGTGAGCAAAGAAATTCATGTCTGGTTTTTCGAGCTTTGGCTCTTGGATATCATGGAGGAGATTACTCTTGTCAAAGATGAGGTAGCAATGATTCATGAAAAGAAAATGGTTGGGGACGCAATAAAAACAATCACAGCTCATGTGTCATCAAATTCGTCAAGGTCTCCAATGATGAATGAAGAAATTGTGGGTTTTGAGGAGGTCATAGAAAAGTTGAGAGACCATCTAATAAAAGGAACCAGAGGGCGAGATGTTATCTCCATTGTTGGTATGCCGGGTCTAGGCAAGACGACTTTGGCCTATAGACTCTACTATGACAGGTTAGTTGTTTCTCACTTTGACATTCATGCACAATGTTGTGTGTCTCAAGTATATTCGCGTAAGGACTTGTTATTAGCGATTCTACATGATGTTGTCGGTGAGGACTCTAAACGTAGAGAAAAACCAGCTGATGAATTAGCAGATGAGCTTCGCAAAGCTTTGTTCTCCAAAAGATATCTCATCCTAATTGATGACGTTTGGGAAACTAGTGCATGGGATGATCTAATTGGTTGTTTTGGAGATTCCAATAATGGAAGCAGAATCATTCTAACTACGCGAAATCATGATATTGCCAATTACGCTAAGTTTCAAAGTGATCCACTTCCGCTCCGTATGTTTCATGCTGATGAAAGTTGGGAGTTACTTCGAACAAAGGTGCTTGGTGAAGAAAGTTGCTCGCATCGCCTAAAGGATATTGGAATGCAGATAGCAAAGAAGTGTGGTCAGTTGCCTCTTTCAGTTGCTTTGGTGGCTGGTATTCTGGCTAAGTTGGAGAAGAAAGAAGAATGTTGGGAACAAGTGGCCAGTAATTTAGGTCCCCATATTCACAGAAACTCAAGGGCCATTATAGAACATAGTTACCAAAATTTACCCTATCATCTTAGGTCTTGCTTTCTTTACTTTGGAGCATTTTTAGAGGACAGTGTTATTAATGTTTCGAAGTTAATATGGTTGTGGATCTCAGAAGGATTCGTGAAAAGTTGCAAAGGCAAGAGTTTGGAGGATATAGCAGAAGGTTATTTGGATAATCTTATTGGACGAAATCTAGTGATGGGAACTAAAAAGAGTTTTGGTGGTAAGATCAAAGCATGTTACATTCATGACCTATTGCATGATTTTTGCAAGGAGAGAGCAAAGGAAGAGAATCTTGTCCAATGGATAAAACGGTAATATGCCAATTAGTAGTACTCTTTTGGTTCAACTACAAGTGTTCAAGTTATATTTACAATTCATCTTATAATTTTTCTAATTTCTGTATTCACAGGGATCAAAAGGCCAATCTTTCTTCCCGTGTTTACAATCCCAAGCAACTTGCTAATCGCATATCCATTTATGATGAAGGGTATCATATTTGGGAATGGAGCTCATCTTTGTCACCTGTTGACTCTTTAATTTTACATAAAAATTGCCTTGTATTCGCCACCGCCTTATACGTTTTTCACAGATTCAAGTTTCTAAAAGTATTAAATTTAGAGTTCACTTTTGTTGATCATTTCCCAACTGATCTAGTTTATTTGAGATATTTCGCTGCACGGTCTTATGTGTGGTCGATTTCATCATTAATAGACAATCGTCGGAACCTTGAAACTCTGGTGTTACACAATTATCCAACAGAAATGTCACTACCCTTTACACTCTGGAAGATGGACAAATTGAGACATCTGCATATATCCAAGTGCAGCTTCATTGTTGATGATCCAATAGTATTTCGTATAAATCACAAAGAACTTAAAGATCTGAAGACTCTTTCTACTCCATATTTTTCTTGTGTCCAGGATGCTGAATTGATTTTGCAAAGAACACCTAATCTTCGGTTACTGAAATGTGAAGTCAAGGGTGTCACCGATTTTCAATACTGTGTGTTAAATTTTCCAATAGCTATTGAAAAGTTGAAGATTCAAGGTGAAGATTCCATCCCTTTTTGCATCTCAGCACCAAATCTCAAGAACTTGACGCTAGTGAGCTTTTCCCTGCATCCTCAACGCTTATCAGAAATTGCTTTGCTTCAGAACCTTCAAGTACTCAAACTACAAGGCATTAAGTTTAACAATAAGGAATGGAAAGTGAGCATTGGTGAGTTCCTCCAACTCAAAGTCTTGAAACTACAAGAGATAATTTACTTACAAGAATGGTCTGTAGAGGACGATTCCTTTCCTAATCTTGAACGCTTGGTGTTGCATCGCTGCCACAATCTTAAGGAGATCCCTTCTTGTTTCGGAGACTTTTGTTCACTAAAGTACATTGAGGTAGATTGTTGCAACAAATTTGTTGACAAGTCAGTCAGAGAGATATGGGAAACTCAAGTTGAGGTTTATCAGAATACCGGCTTCGAGGTCTTTATCCACTAGACAATTCAAAATCAGGTACTCTACAGTGAAAATTCAGCCGTGTTGTTCAAGTCTCCTTTTAAAGCTCTGCTAAATGAATTTTCCTATTTCTCAGTGTGCCTTTTTACTAATTATTCCTTTTGTTTGACACCTTGGCTGAAGCTTTTAGTATTTTCCATTCAGTATTTTGTAAAAAGCTCTTGAAATAACAGTACTGTCAATTAAAAATTTGAACTCATTGGAACATTTCTTTTGGCATAGTATGAAGAGCTGTATCAGGAGCTAGTTTAGAATATCAGTTGATATTTCTTAAATTAGCTTAATAACTTCAGTAAAACTGTCTGTTGCTTAGTTGTTCCACTCATAATAAACTACTTTTCATGGTTTAACTATACCTAGCAAATTATTGGTTCAATCACAAAATATTACATCAGACTACTAGTATTAGGTGAAAGTCTTTAGATTTTGACTCTGTGAGTGAATGGTTTCACGTTTTTTTATTATTACTAGATGATCAAATGCATAGAAGAGCTTATTGTCAAATGGATGCTGCGGATGGGCTGATAGCAATCATCTCTATAACACCTTGTGAATTCAGGTCAATGAATCACAACTTGACAAATGAAGCACAGAGTCGTTGATTGTTGATAATAAAGTTAGTGTCTTAGCTGCCCGCAATCAAGTTACTTATTTTGCCTGACATGGTAGAGGCTTCATTTTTTAGTGATTCCACTCTGCTAATTATTTAGTTCCCTTAGATTGTAGTTTGATAGAAACCTTACAATTTTGCTAATAAATAAAAACATCGGTCAAACTTATTTAAGTTCGCGAAACATTTAATTTGTTAAAGTCCTACATCAGAGTGGGATGAGATTATTTGCCTCTTTATATGGTCTTGGACAATACTGCAATATCACTAGCCAAGTGTTGCAATAAATTTGACTGGTTGCTAATTGGAAGTGCTAAAGGAGTTTGAGATTTAATCAAGTCACTACTAATGTTTTTCAGACATGGTAGAGTAAGATATTTTTTACTATCAAGGAGTGATTTCTTTCACACACCCAGCAATAGCTCACGAGTAATGGAACAAATTAATCATAATAAATATGGTACTACCAAATACCGTAGCAGCCCCTGCTCGATTTCTCGAATAGAAGCATGACAGGAATTCAGCTACTGATAAAACTTCCAAATGTTCTGCTTTAGCAATGCTGGAAGAAAAAGCATGGCACCCATTGCTTCGCAGTCGTCTAGATACAACTTTCTTAGAACCGATGATTGATTATAAATGTATTGCAACACTTTTAGTCACTGTTTCCTTGTGTGATTATTCTTGATATGTTGATTTTTTTTATTGTTTTGTTCCATGTGAAATGATAATATCCATGTGATCATATGACTCATTCTCATGATGCAACTTCCCTAATTCGTTATGTCTGAAAGTCTAGTGTCAATCTGATAATTAATAGATATTTGCATATCATGTTATATTGTCTATTTATAATGTTGAAATATGACTTTACTCCTCGTCCTCCTGAAGTCTTTTAATCTTTAACATTATAATTTCATCTATAGGAATATGAGTTGTTATAAACCTGTCGTTGCACATGATAACATAGGAATCTTGTTGAAGTAATTTGGACACTCAAGGAGTTGACTTGCTCGAGCATCTCTTATCAGTCTTAAACTGCATCAATATTCTACTAATATTTGGTTGAGCTGTAAAACTCTATTATCCAATCCTAACATAATCAATTGTAAGTTATGTCTTTCTATACTATGTTAATAGAAAGTAGTTTTAAAAGCAAAGTCAACTGTCCTTAAAGTGACAACTAATATCACCATGCAAATTGCTGTATGAAATGTGAATAGAAATTTATTGAAGGTTATATGAGTACGTGCTGTGGAAACAGAATATTGTGGACGCAATTGGCAGGTCATTTTCGAGTAACTAAAAAGTATTTATGAATGGAAACCAAAGAGATAAAGAAGCCCATGTTAGGTGTAGTATAAAATGTTGATTTGTATGTAAAAGTATTAGCATCTAATATCTGAGTTGCTCTCTCTCCTTCTCCCCCTTTGCAATTCCAATTTCATCACAATTTTTTGTTTTAGTTACCTTTTCTGAGATGGCTTCTGGTCAATTTCTGTCATCAAAGAGTTGTCTCTTTGCGCGTCTGCAACAGCTTGACGATATTTTATACTTCCCTGATACTCCGATAAATGGACTCAAATTCTTTATACAGGAATTCAAATAACTGGATACTTTTCTCAGCATCCAGAGCTTCACTGATGAAGCCAACATGGTAGATGTCACTCAGAAAGTCCAAACTCTGTTTCAAGATGCTGCAGTTGACTTCTCTGAGGTCTACCTGGTCGAGTACTTTGATTTTTACACCTCCAGGGTGAAAAACAAGATTTTGTTGACTAAGATGGAAATTAAAGCAGAATACCCCTTTCCTAAAATAACATCATTACCACTGTCAGCTAACAAGGATGGTATTACTCTTACCATATTCCTAATAGAATTCATCAGTACTGTGATAAATAATCTTTGTTCGCTTCTTTATGTTCCCGAAATAATGGAAGATGTGGAAGATGTTATAAAGAAATTGAGATTCCTGCGACATTTCGTCTGCTTTATTTCAGCAAGGATAGAGTCTCGGAGCCAACTTCATGTTGTTAGTTTCTTTGCTCATGTTTTAATTGTGACCAGCCACACATCAATGTTTTTCTGGTTGTATTTACAAGACTATTCTCCAGAGGAATTACACATTTTGCTATATGATTTCTTGCACATGAGGATTAAGCCCATTCAACCATGCATATGCAAGATCTATATTGATGTCTTGCAGTCTTTGAAGTCTATAATATTACAGCCCGGATGGTACCCCAACATCCGAAAGGAGTATGCATTTCAAAGTCAGGCCAACTTTTTGGAGACTATCCTAGAGAATTTGGTAGATCTGCCAACTAATAGAAACTCCAGTGAGATAGTTGCTGGAGGATCACTTGGTAATCTTTCAGGAGATGCATGACATCTTGAGAGTCGATATCATCCATGTGCCGTGGGTACAAGATCTTTACCTTCTTCTTCGAGATATTGACATTGTCATTATTGATGTCGGACTTCTTGTTTACTCGTTATATAAAGACGGAGAGGAGAAGAAGGAACACATGACACCGGAAGAAGTGAACCCAGCACTAGTTCTTGAAGTATCTGATTTGGTGAGCAACATTCAACTTTTAACTAGAACAATGGACAACCCAATCACTCAGAAGGCATTGCAATCCAATTTGCCAAGGATTCATGGACTAGGCTATGTGGATTTTGTTTTGAACAACCTGGAGGAGTTCCAGATCCGCCATTCAGCTTCACTAGCTTCCGTCACAAACCAACTTCAGATAATTCAAAAGGAACTTGGGAGCTTGCAACCTTTTCTAAAGGCTGTTGCAGAAGAGCGGCAGAGTGACGTAGACAAAAAAAAAAATTTATAAGGTAAAGAAACAAGTAGACAAAATTCAACGTTGTGCTACACAATTGATTGGAAAAGCATATGAGGTAGAATACGTAGTTGATGCTTGCATAACCAATGGAGCTTCTACCTGGGGCCTCGAGCGTTGGCTCTTGCATATCATGGAGGAGATTACTCTCATTAAAGCAGAGGTAGCGGAGATTCATGAAAAGGAAATTGTTGGGGATGCCATGAACACTGTGACAGCTCAGACATCATCAAATTTGGCAAGGTCCTCAGGGATGAATGAAGAATTTGTCGGTTTTGAGGATGTTACAAAAAAGTTGAGAGATCAACTAATAAAAGGCACCAGAAGGCGAGATGTTATCTCCATTGTTGGAATGCCAGGTCTAGGAAAGACGAGTTTGGCCAACAGGCTCTACTCTGATAGGTTAGTTATTTCGCACTTTGATATTCGTGCACAATGTTGCGTGTCTCAATCATATTCACGTCATGACTTGTTACTAGCGATATTACGTGATGCTATCGGTGAGAACTATGAATGTAGAGGAAACGAAGATGATGAATTGGCTGATAAGCTTCGCAAAGCTTTATTCTCCAAAAGATATCTCATCCTTGTTGATGACGTGTGGGAAGCTACCGTGTGGGATGGTCTAATAGGTTGTTTTCAAGATGCTAATAATGGAAGTAGAATCATTCTGACAACACGAAATCGTGAAGTAGCCAACTACACTAGATTTCAGAGTAACCCCTTAAGCTTCGTACATTTAACGATGATGAAAGCTGGGAGCTACTCAGAAAAAAAGTGTTTGGGAAAGAAAGCTGCCCACCTATGCTATATAATATTGGGCAACAAATAGCAAAAAATTATGGTCAACTGCCTCTTTCAGTTACTTTGGTGGCTGGTCTTCTTTCCAAGGTGGAGAGGAAAGAAGAACGTTGGGAACAATTGGCCAAAGATTTAGGCCCCCACATTCACAAAGACACAAGGGCCATTATAAAACATAGTTATCAAAGTTTACCCTATCATCTGAGGTCTTGTTTTCTGTACTTTGGAACATTTTTAGAGGACAGTGTGATTGATGTTTCGAAGTTAACATGGTTGTGGATCTCAGAAGGATTCGTAAAAATTTGCGAAGGAAAGAGCATAGAAGAAATAGCCAAAGATTATTTGATGAAGCTTATTGGAAGAAGTTTAGTGATGGGAGCTAAGATGAGTTCTGAAGGTAAGATCAAAGCATGTCGCATTCATGACCTATTGCATGATTTCTGCAAAGTGAGAGCAAATGAAGAGAATCTTCGTCTAAGGATAGTACGGTAATTAATATACCGATACGTTATACCTTTTTTGTTGAATTAACAAAGTTATGTTTACAGTTAATCTCATTATTTTACTTTCTATATTCACAGGGATCAAAAGATCAATCGTTCGTCTTGCTTTTATTGTTATCACGAGCAACCTGCTCATCGCATGTCCATTTATGGTGAAGGGCATTGTATAAGAGAATGGTGCTGGTGTTGGTCGCATGTTGGCCCTATAATTTTGCATGATGATTGCCTTCAATCTAGCACTATCTCCCGCATTTTTCACAGCTTCAGGTTTTTAAAAGTGTTGGATTTGGAGTTCACTTGTATTGATTCTTTCCCAACCGATCTAGTTTACTTGAGGTATTTTGCTGCAGACACTCAGGAGTCCTCGATTTCATCACTCATAGCCAATTGTTGGAACCTTGAAACTCTGATCATTTTACACAGATCTCAATTAGAAATATCACTACCTATTACACTGTGGAAGATGGCTAAATTGAGACATGTTGATTTATCTGGTTGTCACTTCACTATTGAAAATGCAGTAGAGTTACTTGATAGCTCCAAAAAGCTGTATGATCTAGAAACGCTTTCCTCTCCACATTTTTCTTGTGTCCAAGATTTGGAATTAATTTTAAGAAAAATGCCTAATCTTTGGAAACTGAGATGCGGATTCAAGGGTACTGTTGACAACTTTCAGTATAGTAAATTCGATTTTCCAACACGAATTGAAACTCTGAAGATTTATTTTGTATATGCAGTACCCGTTAAAACCATCCCCTTTTGCATCTCCGCACCAAATCTCAAAAACCTGACACTATTCCGCGTGCTTTGCTTAAGAACCTTCAAGTACTCAAACTGCAAAGCATTCACTTTGACAATATGGAATGGAAAGTGAGAGATGGCGAGTTTCCTCAACTCAAAGTTTTGAAACTAATAGGACTAGATCACTTACGAGAATGGATGGTCGCTGATGATGCCTTTCCTAACCTTGAATGCTTGGTTTTGCGTGATTGCTACTCCCTCTGTTTCAGAATGGATGAACATTTTCGCTTTTCGAGAGTCAAACTGGATTAACTTTGACCAACAATTTAAGATGATTTTTTTCATCATATTGATATGCGAAGAGTTGCATATTATAGTATTTTTCATATAGTTTTTGAATATGCAAATTTTTATTTGAAAATATTAATTTAATATAGTCTAATTTAGGTTCAAAAATTAGTCGAATTGACTTTCAAAAAGTGAAAAGGTTCTATCCTTTTTGAGACGGAAGGAGTACTTCCTTAAGGAGATCCCTTCTTATTTTGGAGAAATCTCTTTTTTATTGGTCCATTTCTCTTTTAATACCAGACTTACCAGTTAGTATCTCTTTTATAAACCACGTTAGCTGAAATTTAATAGATTATACACACATTATTGGAAACGGAAAATGGCCAAATATACCCCTATCGTATTGGAAATTGTTCAATATTACCCTTCGTCCACCTATGCGTACCTAAATACCCTCACCGTTAATTTTTTGTAAAAATATACCCTAAAAACTAACGGATATGCCAAGTGTGCATTGTGGGCCAAAACTAATCCTATTTGGCACGATTTAACTGGTCCACATGGATTAACTAATCCTACTCAGCAAAACTTAACTCTACCCAACTTAACATAACCCAACCCGACCCACAACTAAACTAACCCACGTATAACCCCTTTACACCCCTTCAGTTTTACCCCCAAAACATTTTCCCCTCTTAGAAAACTAGGAGTTCGCAAGCCCTTTAAAAGGGATGAATTTGAAACAACGATAGAGGAAGTTTTACGCAAAGCTGAATTTAGGGTCAGTATAACGTGTATACATCATGTTGGCCATGTATGCCTTTGACATGTACCAGATATGCACCCCAATATCTGCATGCATCTTTTTTTAATTTTATTAATGGCCCCTACTTTTCTTTCTCTGCTAGACTGCTAGTTAGTTTATTGTTACTGTGAATCCCATGTTCCAAGTTCCACCCTGTTGCTGCAAAGAGAAAAGTGATGTGTTCCTTCCAAACTTTGCTTTGTAAATATGTCCGTGAACTTCCTGGTTCTTAACGGAGTTGACTTATACATTTAATGTTTTATAATCCAGAATGTGAGGTTCCTAGCTAACTTCATCACAGAGGCTGGAATCATCATCAAAAGGAGCAAGGTTCGTAATCAAATCCATCAACTAATTGATTTCGTGGCTGAATACGAGAAATGTTTCTTATTCTTTCTTCTTGGTCATGTATAGACGGGGATTAGTGCAAAAGCTCAAAGAAAGATTGCCAGGGAGATCAAAACTGCCCGAGCTATTGGTCTGATGCCTTTCACCACGCGGGTTAGTTTAGTTGTGGGTTGGGTTGGGTTATGTTAAGTTGGGTAGAGTTAAGTTTTGCTGAGTAGAATTAGTTAATCCATGTGGACCAGTTAAATCGTGCCAAATAGGATTAGTTTTGGCCCACAATGCACACTTGGCATATCCATTAGTTTTTAGGGTATATTTTTACAAAAAATTAACGGTGAGGGTATTTAGATACGCATAGATGGACGAAGGGTAATATTGAACAATTTCCAATACGATAGGGGTATATTTGGCCATTTTCCGTATTGGAAAGGACTTATATGAAGTATCTCTTTTTTTATATACAAAACTTTAGTTGAATGCTCCATAGAAATGATCCTTTTATTGGTTATATAGCACTAACTAGTTGAAAGGCCCCATATGAACCATCTTTTATAAATTGTACAACGCGTTAGTTGAACCACCTTATATGATTGCTCTTTTCATTGATTTTAGAACAAAGTAAATAAATACTCCCTCCGTCTCAAAATGAGTGTCTATCTTCTTCTTTTTTTCTTTTTTTTGTCCCAAAATGAGTGCTTTTTATATTTGGTAAGTTGATAATTCAAACGCCATAGATGACATGTTTACAACCACAAATTCAAAGGACGTTTTAGTACATTACACACATCTTTAATTTAGAACTACAAAATTGAAAAATCTCCTTATATTTTTTAAATCATGTATTCAGTCAAATTAAGACACTCATTTTGGAATGGGGAGTAGTACATTTAATAGGACATCCTTTTGGACATTAACAATACAAGAGTGAGTCATCCTTGGACATTTGCTTTATTATCAGCCACAGAGGGAGTGTGTCTGTGTGTGTGTGTGTGTGTGAGAACATGGGACATATGCTTTTATTGTATAAAAACTAAATTATTTATTTTGTGATGTGGGACATCTGTTGAATGAGGTCTTTCAACTAACATGTTGTATTATCTGAGTTGCTCTCTCCTTCTTAATCACCTTTTGCAGTTCCTAGTAACATATCACTTGTGAGAAAAGAGTGAGATAGATGTCATCTAACCAATATCAGTCTTCAATGTATGGTCTTTTTGAACGTCTGCAGCAACTTGACAATATTTTATACTTCCCTGAAACTTGCATAGATAGTTTCTTTAGATGGGATTTTAAGGAGTTCTTTAGATCAGAATTCCAATTCCTGGATATTTTTCTCAGCTTGAGCTTCATAGATGCACCTAACATGCGAGATGTCACTCGGAAAGTCCAAACTCTGTATCAAGATTTTCTAGTTGATTTTTCTGAACTGTACCTAGCCGAGTACTTTGATTTCTATACTTCCAAGGTGAAAAACAAGATTTTGTTGACTAAGATGGAAATTAAAGCCACACACTCCTTTTCAAAAGTATCATTACCAATTTCAGCCGATATTGGTATTCCCAAATTTGTTACGGAATTTGTCCATTTGGTGGCAGAGAATCTTCCTGTACTAGTGAAGATTGATGATCCCTATTCACTTCTTTATTATCCTGAAACAATGGAACGTGTAAAAGATGTTTTAAAGGAATTGGAATTGCTGAAATTTTTCGCCTGCTTTGTTTCAGAGAGGTCCATAGATCCTCAGAGCCAACATGATCATGTTACTAATTTCTTCACTCATGTTTTAGCTGTGGCGAGCGACGCAGCAATGCTTTTCTGGTTGTATTTACCAGACTTGGCTCCAGAGGAAATAAATGTTTTGCTTTCTGATTTCTTGCGAATGAAGATTAAACCCATTCAACCTTGCATCCGCAAGATCTATGTTGATGTCTTGCAATCTTTAAAGTCTACAATGTTACAATCAGGATGGTGTCCCCACATCCAAAATGAGCATGCGGAAGCCAACTTTTTGGAGACTATCCTACACAATTTGGTGGAGCTGGAAACTAACAGTAACTCCAGTCAGATAGTTGCTTCGAAGGATCACTTAGTAATCCTCCAAGAGATGCTCAACCTCTTGAAAGCCAATACCAACCGTGTGTCAATGCAAGATCTTGAATTTCTTCAAGATATCGACGATATCATTATTGATGTTGGACTTCTCGTTTACTCATTCTATAATGCCGAGGAGGACGTGAAGGAAGTCATGGCACCAGGAGAATCGAACCCGGCACTAGTTCTTCAAGATTTGATGGGCAAAATTCAACACACAAGCAGAGTGATATTGCTCACCATTCGTAAGGTATTTCAATATAACTTGCCAAGGATTCATGGACTAGGCTATGTTGATTTCCTTTTAAACAACCTGAAGGAGTTCCAAAGACGACATTCAGATTCACTAGATTCTATCATGAACCAGCTTCAAATAGTTCAAAAGGAACTTGAGTTCTTGCAACCATTTCTAGAGGCTGTTGCAGAAGAGAGACACAGTGACCACAACAAAGTTCAACATTGTGCTACACAATTGATTGGCAAAGCGTATGAGATGGAATACATAGTTGATTCTTATATAAGCAAAGGAGCTCCTACATGGTGCCTCAACCGTTGGCTCTTAGATATAGGGGAGGACATTACTAATATCAGAGCACAGGTAGCTGAGACTCGTGAAAAGAGAAAAGTTGGGAATTCCATGGACACACTCATAGTTCATGCGTCTCCAAGGATAAGGATGAATGAAGATATTGTGGGTTATCGGGAGGTCATACAAAAGTTGAGGGACCAATTAACAAAAGGAACCAAAGGTCGAGATGTTATCTCGATTGTTGGTATGCCGGGTCTTGGCAAGACGACTATGGCCTACAGATTATACTCTGACAGTTCAGTTGTTAGTCACTTTGACATTCGTGCACAATGTTGTGTGTCTCAAGTATATTCACGTAAGAACTTGCTACTGGCGCTTCTACGTGATGTTACTGGTCAAGACAGAGAAAACCAAGATGATGAATTAGCTGATGAGCTTCGCAAAGCTTTATTGCCCAAACGATATCTTATCCTTGTTGATGATGTGTGGGAAGCTAGTGTGTGGGATGATCTAAGAGGTTGTTTTCCAGATAAAGATAATGGTAGTAGAATCATTTTAACAACACGAAGTCATGAAGTTGCCAACTACACTAGATTTCAAAGTGAACCTCTTTCGCTTCGTATATTGAGCGATGATGAATGTTGGGAGTTACTCTGCAAGAAGGTTTTTGGTGAAGAAAGCTGCTCCCCTCTCCTAACGGATATAGGGAAACAAATAGCAAAAAGGTGTGGTGGGTTGCCTCTTTCAGTTGTTTTGGTGGCCGGTATTCTGGCAGAGATGGAGAAGAATAAAGAATGTTGGGAACAAGTGGTCGAAAACTTAGGTTCATACATTCATGATGACTCAAGGGTCATTATAGAACAAAGTTATCAGATCTTACCCTATCATCTAAAGTCTTGCTTTCTGTACTTTGGAGCATTTCCAGAGGATCATGTGATTAATGTATCAAAGTTAATACGATTGTGGATCTCAGAAGGATTCATAAAAAGCTGTGAAAGCAAGAGTTTGGAGGATATAGCAGAAGGTTATATGGAGAATCTTATTGGAAGAAATCTAGTTATGAGAACTAAGAAGACTTCCGGAGGTAAGATCAAAGCATGTCATATTCATGACCTATTGCATGATTTCTGTAAGAAGCGAGCAACGGAAGAGAATTTTCACCAAAAATGGTAATATAACAATTAGTGGTACTCTTTATATCCAATCAACTGATTGTTCAAGTTATATTGACAAATATTCTTATAATGACACTACTTCCATATTTGCAGGGATCCACATAATTTCACTACTTCTCATCGCATGTCCATATATGATGAAGGATATTATACTATAGAATGGAGCTCACGTTGGTCACAGGTTCACTCTGTAATTTATCATTGCAATTGCAGTTTATATGACAACATGTCACGCTTTTTCCACAGCTTCAAGTTTCTAAAAGTGTTGGATTTGGAGAAAACTTGTATTGTTTTTTGCCCAACTGATCTAGTTTACTTGAGGTATTTTGCTGCACAAGTTCTTGAGCTGTCGATTTTATCATCCATAACCAATTGTTGGAATCTTGAAACTCTGTTAATAAACAATATTGGAGGATGGGGAACCCTAACCATTAAGGTCTGGGAGATGGTTAAACTGAGAAATCTTCATGTTGGCATCTTCACAATCGAAAATGAAAAAGGATCAGTTGAGAACTCTAACAAACTTCATAATCTGACAACTCTTTCCACTCCAGAATTTTCTTGTATCCAACATGCAGAATTGTTTTTGAGCAAAACTCCTAATCTTCGGGAACTGAAATTCCGAGTCCATCACATTCCTGAGAACTGTGTTTTGAATTTTCCAACACAGATAAAAAAACTGGAGATTCACCGAGTAGATTATAGTACAGACGCATGGTTTGACTACAATGATTTACCAAGCTCCATAGAGTTTAACTACCCCTGTATCCCCTTTCTCATCTCTGCACCAAATCTCACAAAGTTGACACTAGAGAAATTTGGCCTGGAGCCTCGGCAATTATCAGAAATAGGTTTGTTTCAAAAACTTCAAGTGCTCAAACTGCTACGCATTTCCTTTCCGAAAGGATGGGAAGTGAGGAATGAAGATTTCCCTCTACTTAAAGTCTTGAAACTAGAGGAAGTACATTTTGGAGTAAAACCAAAATGGACTGTCGCTGATGAAGCCTTTCCTAACCTGGAACGCTTGGTTTTGATTAAAATGTTGCACTTCTGTTTTGAGGAGATCCCTTCTTGTTTCGGAGATATCTCTTCCCTAAAGTCCATTGAGGTAATGAATTGCCAGGATTCTATTTGCAAGTCAGCAAGGGATATCAAGGAAATACAAGTTGAAGATTATCAGAATTATGGCTTCGAGGTCTCAATTATCGACGGAAGAAATATTTTACATTCAGGTACACTACTGAAAAAACTTAACTAGGTTCATTCAAGTCTGATTTTTAAATTGTTAAATCAACTCTCCAGTTTCTCTGAACAATCTTTGTCAAAGCAATGCGATAATTGGTTGTGCAAATGATTAATAAAATAAATTAAATGTGTTCCACAAGGGAGAAAGTCCATTACTTTATCAGGTCATTTGTTTATGTAAAATTTCCTAGCTCTAAATATTACTGACAAAATAATTACTCCATTCGTCAACTTTTACTATATGAGACTCTTCTCTTTAATTCTTTTTATATTTTGAATAAATTTAATTTTGACATTCTTGTTTAACCTTTATGAAATGTTCTTATAAAAATGGCATGTCATGGTCTCATGGATATGTCATCTAGCTTTATTTCTATGTCAAAACTCTTTCTTATTTTGTTAAATTCCGTATCCAGTCAAACAGTATCATATAAAATGAGTAGGAGGCCTTGTTATTTAGTTGTGTTATTAACTCATCGGAACCTTGTTTTTTCTTTTTAATTGCAGATGATGATGATGATGATGATGAAGATGATGATGATGATGATGATGAGGAGGAGGAGGAGGAGGAGGAGGATCTGTACGTCACAGGTTCAACCCATATAAAGAACTAGTGATTATCATGATAGGCTGCGTACATTACACGCAAGAGGTGCAGCCCTTCCTCGAACACTACATCTGCATGAATACTAGATGCTTTGTACACCGGGCTGACCTTTTTTGTTTAGACATGATGAAGGGTCATAGCTTTTAGAAGATTACGTGTCTCCATTTGAGAAGACCAGTGCGTATTTCTTAAATTATAGCTTAATATATTCCGTTAACTAGCTGTTGCATTCCTTGCAAACTACTTTTCATTGTTTAACTCCCTAACAAATTGTTGATTCAATCTCAAAACTTATCTGACTAGTATACTCAGGTGGTTGCATCCTTTTCTCTATTATTGTTCTTAGTAGACTTGGGGTAAAGCCCAATGTGGTTGGAGAATCTATATATATATTAAAAGGAAAGTCCTAGCCATTAATAATTAGTCAAGTGGCAATAAATTAAAATGACACATGGCAATTTTAAGACAAAAATTAGTTATTAGTTACTACATTTGAAATTTAGTTAATTTTAATTAAAATATTAACAAGTGGCACAACTCTATTAGTTGTTAGTTTTTAAGGTAGTTATGTCGGAATAAAATTAGTTTTCACATTTTAAATTGAATTTTAATTTTAATTTAAATAAAAATAAATCAGCAAGGTTTAAAAACTGTATCTTTACACTTAGCAATATTCGGAAAATCTCCAATCCTAATCCATGCGAAAAATTGTTTTGGAGCATGAATCAAAACTGCTCTTTTTAGGTAAATAAGTTATTTTTTAGTTATGTGTAGTTATTTTAGTTACTTTTGAAAATTTAAATTGAAATTTTAAGCAATTTGCTCCATGACTCTTAAGCCTTCTCCTCCTAAAAATACTAAACGTGGTTTTGAAGTAGTGGTAGCCTATCTTAACTAAGACAGTAAGTTTTATTTTTAATTGAAAATAATAAAACTATTTTAAACTTGAATTGATTTAAATAGAATTTGAATTTAACAAAAACAAAATTAAAAAAACGAAAAATTGCTAACTGAAGATAGAATTTTAAAACCTGTAAATCACGTTCTCCCCAAAAGTAGGCCTTACCCTGGGTTGGTTTCTCTTAGATACGTGTATTTTAGTAACCTTTTGCCTTCTATATTACTCTGTATCTATCTGAATAAAATTTCACTTTTCCTCATTCTTTTTTTGCTTCATGAATTTGTTGCAGCCTTATGGAGTAATCCTCCTAAAGATTTTGTTATGTTGATTTAGATAAAATCAATTTCTACAATATCACAAGACGACGACTAGGATATATACATTTAGGTCGCCTGTTAATAGGTATATCTTCTTCTTTCGTAGATATATACATTTGTACTGTTCATATCTGTATTTTTATATTATAAAGTTTGGGTCAACTTCTATATAAACCTTATATCAACTAGAAAAAGGATTGTGATATTAGGGAAGGAGGACCTTATCAAGAAATATGGAACAAGCAAAGCTGCTACAACTGATGCTATTAGCTTTACCAGGGAATTTGGGTAAGTTACAGTCCAAGTTACAGTCCTCGATCTTTTATCGCCTCCCTATCTTCTTCGATACCCTTTGTTAACCAAGACAAATGTTTTGAAGGATAAAGTTAATCTGTTTATTTCCTCATTTTTTTCTCTATCTCTTGATGATTGAATGAATCTGGATATATTTTTATAGATCAATTTTGTGCTTTATATGTGTGTGCACTTTTTGTGTGAGTTTTGCAGATTTCGTCTACTACCTTTCTAGAGCGTACATATGTGGTCGTGACGAGGTAAGAGATCCAGTCTTCTATTTATATTGTTGGTATATAGTTAACAATATCTGCTTTATTATGGGTTTGTTCTCTTTCACTAATAATACCCAATATTTGAGGATCTTCTGACCAAAACAAACTAATTTTTCTTTGTGGATAGTCCAGGCTGAAATGCTTAGGATCATTGAAGTGTTGCACATCTGGATAAGAGAGAATATGCTCTATAAGTATATTTTCTTTAAGTCAAAGAGTTTATGCATGTTCTGCATTGATATAAATTATTTACATACTTTTAAGATTGCCTTACTTTAACTCATGTTTTATAAACTGCTAATATAGAATTGTGCTCATTCGACTCTCATTAGTGGAACCTGCCATGAAGACATTATGATCTTTTTGCTTAGAGAACCACGGTTGCATATTCATGAAAGTTTAGAGGTAAGTTCTGGCAATATGACTTTTGTGATATAAATGTACTTGCAATTGGCTCTATTATCTATAGAACATGAGTTAAAGTATGTTAAAATAACAGTTATGGTAGTCTATAAAATATGAGTTGAAGTAATTCTATGTTAGTAGTCTATTAAACATGAGAATAGAATAGAGATTTCTTTTTATCCTTTTGAGAATATTATGGTACCTTGATTACATCGTAAAGTTTCTATTGATCTTTAATGTCAAAAGAAAAATTCAAGAATGGGAGTTATTAAACCGTTGTAGACAAGAAATAGAAAAATAGATTTGATCTTAGTTTCTCTATGAATAATCAGGCAAGGTTGATTATGTTTAGTTTTTTTATCACTTGGATTAGTCTATTTTCCGTGCGTTTTTATTGGAGCAGTAGTTGCTAAGCTTATAATGAAACAATACAAAGCAAGCTCTTACTTGATGTGATCAATTGAAAGATAAATTTATGAATTGGTTATTGCTCATTTGTTTGTTTTCCTTTGATTTGAAATAAAACGGTATTGAATTTGACTTCAAGATAAAATATCTTCTCAAAGATAAACCTAAAGTTTGACTCTAATCAAAATATTCATTACTAATCGAATTTCTAAACCTATACGTAGAATTGTAGATAAGATATGATAAATATTATGAGATATATATTTGGATGTACTTGAAAAACTCCACCAGTTCAATTCTTCTACTTTCTGCTTTTTTTGCTAAGTTATATGTATTGTGTTGCTTTCAAAATTTAATTTCCTCAATTATTTAACTCCAGGTGTTTCTACCGAGAGAAGAGCTTTTCATCCACTATGCTAAAAACATTCCTTTGATTGTTCTATGTGATAGTCATGAATCAATATTTGGTATATTTTTATCTTTCTTTGAATTTTTCCATAACTGCTTATGTCTTTCTATTTCAACAAGCTTCTTTGTTGATTTCTTTCAAATTTTTATATTAATGGTGGCTATCTTTTAATTAGGGACGTGATTCTAAATTAAACCTAATTTCTGATTTACATTATTTGTTTGTTGGAATATGTTTTTGTTACTAGGAGGAGAGAGCAGGAGGAAATTCCTGGATATGTTTAGTATTACATGGGCTACTTTATTATGGGAATAAAGCCGTAAATTGGAGGAGAAGGGCTAATGGAAATACAAGATACAATATACTTCAAGTACAAGAGTGGTTTAGCAAGATGCGCATGTGAAGAGAGTGCAACGATAGGCTATTATGAATCAGATGCAATTTTAGTGTACTCACTAGGTCTTTGCAAGCTTTTATTATCTGAAGAAACAGATAAACTAATTATTTCATCCCACAAGTTTTGTAATATTTATATGATTTGTTCCTACTCTATTTTTATTTTTATTTTTTTGGGGTCTTCTAATTATTAATATTGTTGGTTGATTTGCATTAATATTTTTGAAGTTCTCTTGGTCCATTGACATAGCAGATATGAGAATTAAGATGTTATGTGATATGAAAGATATTGACAAGGAAATTCTGAGAAGAGAATGGTCATGTACATGCTCTCTAGATTCAATCAATTATTTCAAATTAAAGCAACTCCTACACTGGAGGGGGAGGGGTAGATTATCATAGATGTTTAGAAGAATTAGATCAGCTTATTCTTTAATTGTAATCATGGTGAACTCTGTATTTTGTTTTTGTAGATAGAAATTACTTATCATATTGATTTTGTTCAATGTAAAGAAATCGAAATTAAAAGCTTCTATTAACTAAATATTGAACAAATCTATTATCATGAGTTATCGCAGCTAAAAGAGAAGGAAATATTTTAGTAAGATTAAGAAAAGTTGGCCAAAAGTTTATTTAACTTATAAATTTTTGCAAGATCACAACTTCATATAATGAATTTGGTTTTATATTATCTGCTCACCACGTATTAGCTATGATTAATGTTCTATAATATAGCCGCGCATCGCGCGGGTACTATACTAGTTTAATTAGAAGGAAAGTAGTAAGATTGGATTAATGACCACAAGAATGGAATTATATTTCCGCTAGGTTTTTCTTAGGGAAAATAACACTATGTATACATTTAACCCCTCTATATATTTTTAAGCCTCTTTTTTAAAAATAACCTTAAATAAATCCTTAGCCCACTTCTCTTACTTTTTGTAGCCACTAGACTTTTTTAGTGTTCTCCCTCTTCTTCTGCTCTCCACCAGCGCTGCCCCCTTCCTCCTCCTCGTCCGGCCACCCCCTGCCTCCCCCGTCCCAAATCCACTGTCCTTGTCACTGTTGCTGCATTTTCCGACCACCCCCCGCCTCCCCCGTCAGAGATCCGTTGTCGCATCACTGCCTCTGCATTTTTCGGCCACCCCCGCCTCTACCGTCGATTTGCTCTATCTGGTTGTTGCTGCTCCTTCGTCACTCCCAGGTCTGCTGCTGTCGTTGCTACTGCTGCTCTGGTGAAGCAGCTAGGGTGGGTAGCAGTGCCAGTGATTCCCTTTTATTTTTATTTTTTGAAGATTATGTATACACAAGTGTATTCTATTAAAATGTGCGTACACTGTAAAAAGTGTATACGCTAAAAATAACTGCAAAAAATGCATGTACACATTGTGTATACTCGATAAATCTGACTGTATACACTACATTTTTTGGGTGTATACATTTGGTATATGTAAGGATATCATTTGTATACCTATGATATTGTTTGTATACCTGATCGAATACTCGAATCAAGCTAAGCTAGAGAGAGAATTTGGAAGGAGATATTTCTGGAAATGATTAACAATGAGCTTAAGCTCTTACACTTGCACTATCTCTAATTATATATGCAGCACCCCTAACTAACAAACTATCACATTAATTTAACTAACCTACACTTCCACTAACTGATGACACTACATCACCGATCCCTGCATGACACTTGGACTGCAGCTAGCTCTTAGCTGGCTCCTAGCTGTGAGCTCAGTGAGCTGGCAAATAACTAACTATCCTACTAACTAACAGCAGCAACTAGCTAACTAACTGCACGAGCAACCAACTGACTAACTGCTCGAGCAACTAACTAACTAACTGCTCTGCTCGATAATACTCATACTCTGCTCGATAATACTCTCCCTCAAGCTGGAGGATGCAAGATGTTAAGTACACCCAGCTTGCCTAGAAGATGCACATGTTGGTGCCTTGATAATGCCTTGGTCAGAAGATCAGCTTGCTGCTCTGTAGTATGCACATACACAGGCTTTACAAAGCCAAGTTTGATCTTGTCTCGAATAAAGTGACAATCAATTTCGATGTGTTTTGTCCTTTCATGGAAGATAGGATTGGAGGCTATCTCAACTGCAGATTTGCTATCACTGAACACACAGACTGGTCTCCTGACTTGTATCCCCAACTCACAAAATAAGCCCAGTAATCAAGTTACCTCTGAGACAGCTGATGCCATACTCCTGTATTCAGCTTCTGCTGAGCTCCTGGATACTGTCTGTTGATTCTTTGATCTCCAAGAGATAAGAGACTCACCAAGCTTCACCACATATCCTGTCACTGATCTTCTGGTGTTGGGGCAGGCTGCCCAATCTGAGTCACACCAACACGCAAGGGCATTGCTTACTCCTGCCTTCAGCAGAACACCCTGGCCAGGTGCATTCTTCAGATAGTTCAGCACCCTAATGCCAGCTTCCCAATGAGACCTCTTGGGGGCTTGCATAAACTGGCTCAATGTCTGCATTGCAAAGCAAATGTATGGCCTAGTTATTGTCACGTATAGTAGCTTCCCAATCAATCTCTGATATGCAGTGATATCTCTGAGAACAGGATCTCATGTGATTCCCACATAGGAGTCATACTCTGTGGTTGTCAGTTTTAAATTCATCTCCATTGGTGTGTCTGATGGCTTGACACCACTCAGCTTCATCTCCTGCAAAAGATCTAGGATGTACTTTCTCTGATTCAATACAATGCCATGTTTGGACCTGAGGACCTCAATGCCAAGGAAATATTTGAGCTCACCCAGGTCTTTGATCTTGAATTTCTGATGCAAAGTCTGTTTAGCTGATTCAATCAGACTTTCACTGCTCCCAGTAATTAGTAGGTCATCCACATAGACAAGGATAACCACAATATGTTCAGCTCTCCTCATAGTGAACAAGGAATAGTCATAGTTGCTTTGTTTAAAACCTGCAGCTATCAATGCATCAGTCAACTTGATGTTCCATTGTCTAGAGGCTTGCTTCAGCCCATAGAGGGACTTAAGTAGCCTGCACACCTTCATCTCCCCTGTTTTCTGAAACCTTTAGGCATTTCCATGTATACTTCTTCATACAAGTCACCTTGTAAGAAGGCATTATTAACATCCATCTGGTACAGGTTCCAGTTCTTAGAGGCTGCTAAAGCTATCACTGATCTCACTGTCACCATTTTGGCTACAGGAGAGAAGGTCTCATGATAATCTAGACCTTCTTTTTGGCTATACCCCTTTGCTACCAGTCTTGCCTTGAACCTTTCAACTTCACCATTTGCCTTAAGCTTAACTTTGTATACCCATTTTGAGCCCACAGTGTTGGCTCCATTTGGTAGGTCTACTACTACCCAGGTCTTATTTTCTTCCAGAGCTTTGATCTCCTGCTTCATTGCTTCTATCCACCTGTCATCCTTGGCTGCCTGCTTGAATGTTTTGGGTTCAGATATAGCTGAGAGGCCAGTCAAGTAAGCCTGGTATTTTGATGAAGTTGCCTCATAAGATAGGTAGTTTGATACAGGATATCTAGTGCCACATTTGGTTCTGCTAGTGACTATGTAGTCCTGCATCCAGGTAGGCTGCTTCCCCACTCTAGTGGGTCTTCTATCTGGCAGAGAAGCCTGAGACTGACTTGGTATAGTGGTATCTTGGTGGTGTGGTTGTCCTACTGTATTGATGTCTTCAGCATGTCCTATATCAATTGTAGCATCCTGTCTAGGGTGTGTGTCATCAGTGGATGGTGGTGCTGGTCCTGATGGCTTATGTGTTGGACTGTTAGTTTCCTCAACTAATGCTGTTTCCAGCTCAATGTCCTGAAATAGAACATCTCTCTGCAGCTGACCTGACAGTTTCTTGAAAGGAAATTCAGCTTCCCTGAATATAACATCTCTACCGATGAATACTTGATTTGTCTCTAAATCCAGTAGAATGTATCCTTTCTTGGTTTTTGAGAAGCACATGAGCACAGCTGGTCTTGCTCTTGCAGCAAACTTGTCTCCCTTAAGCAGTGAAGTGGCAAAGCATAAGCATCCCACTACTCTTAGGTGAGTCAAATTCACCCTTTTATTGTATAGTAGTTCATATGGGGTTTTCCCTTTCAATGCAGTAGATGGCAACCTATTTATGAGATATACTGATGCTTGAATGCACATGCCCCAGTATTTGATTGGAATTGATGCCTGAAACCTGAGTGCCCTTGCAGTATCCAGGATATGTCTATGCTTCCTTTCTACCACTTCATTCTGCTGTGGAGTACAGACACAACTGCTTTGATGGATGATGCCCAAGTCCTGCAACAACTCATTGTATTATGAGTTGAAAAACTCAGTCCCATTATCTGTTCTTAGCACCTTAACCATTACATCAAACTGGTTCTTAACCATGGCAAGAAAAGCCTTAACAACCACTATTACTTCAGACTTCAACTGTAGAAGATAAACCCAAGTAAATCTAGTGTAATCATCCACCACAGTTAAGAAGTAGTACTTCTTGTCAAATGTGGGTATTTTATAAGGTCCCCAAAGATCCATGTGTACAAGATCAAAAGCATGATCATCTCTTGAATTACTAGTTGGAAACTGAAGTCTAGTCTGCTTTGCTAAAGGACATATAGTACATTTATTTTGCATAGAACTATTTACATCATGTCTCAATTGCTCTATGTTCTTCATCACTGGATGTGAAGGGTGCCCAAGTCTCTCATGCCAGATCTTCCACTTCTCATCCTTATTCACATTAGCTACCATCTTCCTGTTGTCACTGACATCAACCCCTCCTGTACTTGTGATGTAAAGGCCTCCTCTCTCCTTACCAATCCCCCTCACCCTGCCACTGTAAAGGTCCTGAAATACACAGAAGTCAGGATAAAAAGTGACAGAGCAAGCAAGATCCCTGGTAACCTTGGAGACTGACAATAGGTTCAGTTTAAAATCAAGTACATACAACACATTATGCAACACATCAGTTTCAAATATGTGTGAACTACCAATCTGTGTTATGTTGGCATGCCTCCCTGTGGGTAAAAGGACCTTCTCATTCTGTGTTATCTTGCTCTCATTTTTTCTTAACATACCCATGTCAGCTGTGATGTGGTGAGAGGCCCCTGAATCAATGATCCACTCATCTCTCACATACTTAGCTAATGCACAAGTAGCTATACCTGTTATACCTGCAGTATTGGCTTGATACTCATCCTTTGTGTCCTTGTTCAATATGGTGAGGATCTGCTTGTATTGCTCATCAGTGAGATAGTTTCCTTTGCTCTCATTCTTCTCTTCATGTGCCTTGGAACAGGTAGCCCCATCATTATATCCACAGAAACTCCTGCCACCAGACTGTGATTGCTGTTGACCATCAATGTATCCTAAAACCTGATTCACATTTCCAAACTATTGTTGTTGGGTCATATACTCAGCTCTAGGCTTGTCATTTGGATATCCTATCACTTTATAATAATTCTCCTTAGCATGATTCTTCAGTCCACAGTGTTCACATGGAGGATATTGCCTCCTTCCTCTATAGCCCTGTGATCTGCCATAGCCTTGTCCTCTCATAGAGGTCTGGCCTCTGCCATAGGATTGATTTCCTTTGTCATTCTGTCTCCCATAGTTTTGCCCTCTATAGCTTTGCATAGCAATAGGCTCAGTTTTATCATTTAACACAGTCATATTCACAGACTGACTCTCATCTTGTATTATCATAGCATAGGCCTGATTTACCGTAGGAGTGTTAGATTTCATCAGTATTTGTCTCCTTGCCTGATCATATGCATCATTCAGTCCACTCAAAAATTGCAGTAATCTCTGATGCCTCAAATGACTTACATAGTCCTTTGATTTCTCACAAGCACAGCTAGGTTGTGGCACTAACACATCATATTCATCCCAAAGCTCCTTCAACCTAGAGTAGTAAAGGGAAACAGAACTTGTGCCTTGTGCAAAAGTTGCAATCTCCTTGTGGAGTTGCCAGATCCTTACTTGATTCACCTTATTAAACCTCTCCTTTAGGTCTTCCCAAACAACAAAGGAATTACTTGCATAGATGATACTATTTACCAATTCATGTGCTACTGTATTCATTATCCAGGAATGTACAAAAGCATTGCATCTTTCCCACTGGTCATGCAGTGTTTCATCAAATGATTCCTTCTCTGTCACGACCCAAAATACGAATAGGTCGTGAGGGCACCCAACTAACCCTGTCGGGCGAACCCACTTGATTATGAACGAATAACATAAGCTTATCAATGAAAAATATAATTATCTCAATACCACAGAATAAAGTAGAAATAATTACAACAATAAAAAGGTTTAAGTACTTCCCGAATCATGAACATCTAAGAGTGTCGAATAAGTTATACAACTCCAAAATTTTGAGAATACATTATAGGAAAATATAAACTATATAGGTGGCCACCACGGATGAAGGATTGGCTCACCGCTAATAGAAGGATACTCCACCTCGGTCAACCACGATACTCAGTAGTAGATGGTGTCGAATCTGTAATACATAAATAAATCAACAAAGAAAAGAAAAGGGGTGAGTCGAGTGACTCAATAAGCGGGGACGGAGCTCCAAGTAAAGTAGCAAGTTACTCATATATGGAAAGCAAAACAACTCAAAGATATGGGTAGTAAAGATAAACCATTAACAATCAAGTAATATTCATACTCCATCATCAAGTACCACGAACACTTTCATTATACTCGGGGGTAAATACGCAACCACACCATACCACGATAATATGCACGGAACTACATCGTGCTATGATAATATGTACGGAACTACATCGTACCTCAATAATATGTACGGAACTACATCGTACCACAATAATATGCACGGAACTACATCGTGCCACAATTACTTGTATATAAGGATATATTATATATAGGGTGTGGAGCAAGTCTACCAAGACAGAGAAATACACTTACCTCAATCCCAAGCTCACTAGCTACTCAACAATGGTTTTCTCTTTTCGAATCTCTTCCAAACGTTCGCCCTCTATTAAAAGAACGTAATACAATCAATATCAGGACTAATAGTTAAACATTACCAACCTTAAGCTAAAGGGGTTAAGAAATTAACTTAAAAGTTAATTCCGGGCTCCCATGATCAAATCTCAAAATTGAACATTACAATCGATTTACCCATAACTACACGAGTCTAAGTACATAATCTAGTCTCGATCTTGATACAAATTGGGATATCAAATCTCAATTTTACAAAATATATAACTAAGTATCATACACCTATCTCAAATACCGTTCTATTTATCCTAAGATGATTAATTTTTAATTACATAGGCTCATTATATTAAACAGTCTAGCCCCAAAGATAATAATCAAAAGAGATAAATAAACTTCTACTCTATAGCCATAGAACCAACACTAAATGACGTCCCTGAGCAACAGGCGAAACAACAGCAAGTGGAAAATCAAAGTTCGTATATTTAATATCATATTAACTAGATTTCAATCACTATGCCAGTACTTCCTTCCATTATGCACACTTATGACTTACTAAACTATTGTTAATTAAAAAGGAAAACAAATGGAACAATAGCTACATCTACTGTAACGAAACTGTAGTTGAATAGCACTTTGGAATCAATTTTTAAAACCGCCAATTATGAATAATTATTATACTTTCACATCATTAACTAATGATAATGAACTTTGAAGATATAAAATAATACCTTAACAATTCAATGGAATTTAATTGGAGGATTCTCCAACTTCTCAAGTCTCGAAGTGATACATAGCAGCTGCCGATACAAGGAGCTCTTATTCTATTCTTTTTTCTTTTTTTTTTGGTTTGTTCTCTACCTTAAAAGACCAAAATATGATCTTATACATGCCCTAAAAGTGTGTGGGCTCACAACTAAAAGGCCCACCACTCTACTCTTAAAGATATAGACAAGATACTTTAAAGCCCAAAAAAAATATAAAGTGCTCGTTTGGCTCAATAGCCACTTAATAATATATATAAATATATATATTTTTAACTCTTCTTTCACATCTCAAATTTAAATAAAAAAAGTAGTCAAATAAAAATATCGGGTTGTCACATTCTCCTCCACTTGAACACAAGTTCGCCCTCGAACTTGATCCACCCGCTACCAATCATCTATTTATACACATGCGTCCAACACCAAACCATTTACTACTCACAACCAAACTTCATACATACTCAAAATTTGACTAAGTCCTAAAATTTACAAAAATTTCACCAGAGTTTCCTTTGTAAATTGGACTATCCTAAAATAACTCATGTCTCAAATACCAACAACCACCATATACAATATATTAAGCCATGCATAGGCACCAAACAAAGCTCAAGATAACCTCAACCGCTCCGACAATGAGGTAAATCTCAATAATAAATCAAACACACTCCGGCAAGGAGCTAAATCACTATAATGAATCAAATACTCCAGCAAGGAGATAAATTACTTTAACGAATATAAAAACTCTGACAAGGAGGTGAACATGCTATAACTCACAATTAATAAGAGAAATTTAAATGCAAGGACTTTAAAATCTACTTACTTGATACTTCAAACAAGTGGGGATATCTATCTCGCATGCTCGACTCAATCTCCCAAGTATCCTCATCATGCGGACGGTTATGTCATCGCACTTTTACTAACGGAATCTCTTTAGACCTCAACTTTCGGGTATCTCTTCCTACAATAGCAACTGGAACTTCTTCATAAGCTAAGTTCACATCCAGTTGAACTGGGTCCACCTCTATGACATGAGTGGGATCTCGAACACGCTTCCGGAGCATAGAAACATGAAAAACGGGATAAACGGGCATAGATTCTGGCAATGCAAGTCGATAAGCAACCTCCCCAATACGCTTCATAATCTTAAAAGGACCAATGAACCTAGGACTCAACTTGCCCTTCTTCCCAAATCTCTTCACACCCCGCATTGGTGACACCTTCAAGAAAACCATATTACCTTCCTCAAATACCAACTCTCGGCTTCTCTTGTTCGAGTATGATATCTGCCTACTCTGAGCAGTTCGAAGACGATCCTGAATGATACGAACCGTATCCAAAGTCTGACGAACAATATCAGGACCCAACACCTCAACATCTCGGGACTCGAACCAACCAACTGGGGATCGACATCGGCGACCATATAATGCCTCGAATGGCGCCGTCTGAATGGAAGACTGATAACTGTTATTATAAGCAAACTCTGCAAGAGCCAAATGATCATCCCAATGACCGCCAAAATCCAAGGCACATACTCTCAACATATCCTCCAATATCTGAATAGTCCGCTCAGACTGTCCATCAGTCTGCGGATGAAATGCGGTACTAAGCTGGACCTGAGTACCCAACTCCGCTGAAAAGCCTGCCAAAACTGAGAAGTGAACTGAGAGCCTCGATCAGATATAATAGATAATGGAGTACCATGCAGCCGAACAATCTGCTCAATAAAGATCCGAGCCAACTTCTTTGATGTATCAGTTGTCTTCACCGGAATAAAATGGGCCGACTTGGTAAGTCTATCAACAATGACCCAAACTGAATCATGATGCCGCAATGTCTTCGGCAAGCCAACTACAAAATCCATGGTAATCCTATGGGTAGTGCCTGGGCTAAACCTGCGGGTCTCCTATGCTCGTACTTGACTTGCTGACAGTTCAAGCACCGAGATACATGATCAAAGACATCTTTCTTCATCCCCCTCCACCAATACAACTCCCGAAGGTCCTGGTACATCTTGGTGATACCGGGATGAATGGAATACCGCGAACTATGAGCCTCATCAAGAATCAACCGCCTCAAATCACCAACATTCGGAACACAAAGACGACCACCAACCCGAAGAATACCATCACTATCCAACTCAAAAGGAGGGGCTCCTCCACTTTGAATGCGCCCTCGTAACTCAAGAAAGTAAGGATCCTCGAACTGTCTTTCCTTAATCTGGCTAACTAAGGAAGACTGAGCCACCACACAAGAAAATACCCGATTCGAGTCCGAACTATCAAATCTCACCCTCGAATTATATAGAGTCTGCAACTCTCGAGCTAAAGGTCTCATCTCAACATCAAGAAATGCAAGACTACCCATAGACTTCCTACTCAATGCATCGGCCACCACATTTGCTTTCCCCGGATGATAATGAATAGTAAGATCATAATCTTTGATCAGCTCAAGCCATCTACGTTGCCTACCATTCAAGTCCTTCTGAGTAAGCAAGTACTGCAAGCTCTTGTGATCGGTGAAGATCTCACAAGGCTCGCCATATAAGTAATGTCTCCAAATCTTTAAAGCAAATACCACAGCTGCTAACTCCAAATCATGAGTCGGATAGTTCTTCTCATTCACCTTCAACTGCCTAGAAGCATAGGCAATGACTCTACCATGTTGCATCAAGACACATCCCAACCCAACACGAGAAGCATCACAATAAACTACAAACCCTCCAGCTCCAGAAGGAAGAGATAACACTGGAGCGCTAGTCAACAATGACTTGAGCTTCTGAAAGCTCGCCTCACACTCTTCTGACCAACGAAATTGAACCGCTTTCTGAGTCAGACGGATCAATGGAGCAGCAATAGATGAAAACTTCTCCACAAATCGCCGATAATATCCAGCCAGACCAAGAAAACTACGAATCTCTGTCGGAGAAGTAGGTCGTGGCCAATTCTGAACGGCCTCAATCTTCTTAGGATCAACTTTAATACCCTCACTGGACACAACATGACCCAAGAAAACCACAGAGTCCAACCAGAACTCACACTTCGAGAACTTAGCATAAAGCTTACGTTCTCGAAGCGTCTGAAGAACCAATCTCAAGTGATGCTCATGCTCCTCACGGTTATGCGAATAGACCAAGATGTCATCAATAAAGACAATGACAAACGAGTCTAGATAAGGCTTGAACACACGGTTCATCATATCCATAAAAGCTGCTGGAGCATTCGTAAGCCCAAAAGACATAACCAAGAATTCATAGTGACCATAACGAGTCCTGAATGCTGTCTTCGGGATATCGGACTCCCGAATCTTCAATTGATGATACCCAGACCTCAAATCAATCTTGGAAAAGAACTTGGCTCCTTGCAACTGATCGAACAAGTCATCTATACGAGGCAAGGGATACTTATTCTTGATAGTGACCTTGTTCAACTGCCTATAATCAATGCACATACGCATAGAGCCATCTTTCTTCTTAACGAACAACACTGGAGCTCCCCAAGGCGACACACTAGGTCGAATGAACCCCTTATCCAATAAGTCTTGCAATTGCTCCTTTAACTCCTTCAACTCGGCTGGAGCCATACGATATGGAGGAATAGATATAGGCTGAGTTCTGGGAACCAAATCAATACCGAACTCAATATCCCTATCCGGAGGAAGTCCAGGCAAATCATCAGGAAACACATCAGTGAACTCCCTCACAACGGGAACAGAATCAAGAGACGAAACCTTTATACTAGTATCTCGAATCATGGCAAGATAAGCATAACACCCCTTATTCACCATCCTCCTTGCTTTCATAAAAGAGATAACACGTCCCGTAGGTGGCAAACAAGAACCGTGCCACACTACAGGTACTAAGCCAGGAAAAGAAAGCCGAATAGTCTTGGCATGACAATCGAGAGTAGCATAACATGATGCCAACCAATCCATACCGATGATCACATCAAAATCTACCATGTCCAGGACTAATAAATCAACTATGGTCTCACGTCCCCCAAAAGATACAGTACAACTAGGATACACCCACTCCACCACAATAAACTCTCCAACAGGAGTAGAAACACAAAATGGATCGCGAATACATATATAATCAACATTAAAACCCGAAGCAAAATAAGGTGACACATAAGAATACGTGGAACCTGGATCAATTAAGGAATAAACATCACGTCCACAAATAGAAAGTGTACCTGTAACCACTGCATTGGATGCCACAGCATCCTGTCTGGCCGGCAAAGCATAAAACGGCCTCTGAGGCTGCGCTGAACTAGTACTCTGATGACCACCCCTCGAAGGGCCACTACCACCACGCCCACGACCTCTGCCTGGCGGTGGTGCACTCCTAGCTGGATGAGAACCTGATGTAGTACCATAAGTCTGCACAGATGCCTGGGGTCGAGAAAAAGACTGACTACCTCCCTGAAGTAGTCTAGGACAATCCTTTATATGATGACCAAGCTCACGACAATGATAGCACCTAGAATTGGGTCTGCGAGGTACGTGCTGCTGAGGTCGTGAAACAGACTGGCCTGGCTGAGAAGGCTGAGAGAATCGAGTCTGCTCATGACGGGGTACAAATGTGCTCCTCGAGCTGTGAGCCATAGACTGAGCTGGCCTATCAGAAGACCTCCCCTGAACCCCCTTGCCTCCAGATGAGGCAATAGGAAGTCCACCATATCCACGAGATCTCTTACTATCTCTCTCAAACTCTTCTTGCTCTAGAGCTCTATAAGACTCATATCGGCGAGCAATATCCACCGCTACATCGAATGAAGTACCAGCCTCTATCTCCCGAGCCATACTAGATCTCAAAGTAGCAGAAAGACCATCAATGAACCTCCTAACCTTCTCTGACTCCGAACGAACCAAATCAAGAGCATCACGAGACATGTCTAAGAATCGAACCTCATACTCAGATACAGTCATATGGCCCTGTCTCAACCTCTCGAACTGCCTGCGCCTCTCATCCTGCTGACTACGCGGAAGGAACTTATCCATAAACCTCTGCGAAAAGTCACTCCAAGACAGTTTCGGCAAGCCCTGCCTAGCTAGAGTAAGTGTATTCCACCAAATCAGAGCGGGACCCTCAAGCTGGAAAGCTGTATAATCAACTCCATGCTCCTCAAGATATCCCAAAGCAGCTAATATCCGCTGGCAACGATCCAGAAAGGCCCGTGGATCCTCGGATGGAAGTCCTCCAAATGTCGGGGGCAGTAACCTAGTGAAGTAAATAAGTCTGACTTGGTTCACCTCCGGAACCACAATCTGCCCTGGCTGACCTGCCTGAGCAACCTGGGGTACACTACCCACAGCTACTACCTCTGGAGTCTGCATAGTAGGAGTAACAAACTGAACTGGGGTCTGCATACCCCGCATCTGAGTACCCGCTGGTGGGCCAACATGAGAAGCTACCTGGGTCGCGGGAGATCCCTGTGGTGCAAGAGTCTGAAGGACACCTAAAACCTTCAACATAGTATCCTGAAGTACCTGTATAGCAATAAATCCCTGATCAACCTGAACCTCTGGCTGATCCTCAATCTCTGTATTATCATGATCTACAACTCTCGTAGCCCTAGCAGCTCTAGCCCTAGGCTGGGCGGCAGTACGAATCTGAACTCCACGTCTGCCTCGGCCACGTCCTCTGCCTCGACCTCTCGCTCGGCCGACACCTCTAACTCCACCTCCTGCGGCAACTGGTGCATCAGGTGGTGCCTCCGGCTCCACCTCCACCCCCTGAGTTGAAGAACGAGTCCTCACCATCTGCGCGTTACATAGTGGTAAAAGATTAGTCTTGTTATTGAGATACTACGCACGATAAGGAGGGAAAGAAGGGAAGTTGCCTAAATGTCACCATAGCCTCTCGTAGATAGGTACGGACGTCCCCGATCAGCAAGACTCTATTAGACACTGTTCATGATTCGTGAGCACTCTAAACCTATGGCTCTGATACCAATTTGTCACGACCCAAAATCCGAATAGGTCGTGAGGGCACCCAACTAACCCTGTCGGGCGAACCCACTTGATTATGAACGAATAACATAAGCTTATCAATGAAAAATATAATTATCTCAATACCACAGAATAAAGTAGAAATAATTACAACAATAAACAGGGTTTAAGTACTTCCCGAATCATGAACATCTAAGAGTGTCGAATAAGTTATACAACTCCAAAATTTTGGGAATACATTATAGGAAAATATAAACTATATAGGTGGCCACCACGAACGAAGGGTTGGCTCACCGCTAATAGAAGGATACTCCGCCTCGGTCAACCACAATGCTCACTAGTAGATGGTGTCGAATCTGTAATACATAAATAAACCAACAAAGAAAAGAAAAGGGGTGAGTCGAGTGACTCAATAAGCGGGGACGGGGCTCCAAGTAAAGTAGCAAGTTACTCATATATGGAAAGCAAAACAACTCAAAGATATGGGTAGTAAAGATAAACCATTAACAATAAGTAATATTCATACTCCATCATCAAGTACCACGAACACTTTCATTATACTCGGGGGTAAATACGCAACCACACCATACCACGATAATATGCACGGAACTACATCGTGCTATGATAATATGTACGGAACTACATCGTACCTCAATAATATGTACGGAACTACATCGTACCACAATAATATGCACGGAACTACATCGTGCCACAATTACTTGTATATAAGGATATATTATATATAGGGTGTGGAGCAAGTCCACCAAGAAAGAGAAATACACTTACCTCAATCCCAAGCTCACTAGCTACTCAACAATGGTTTTCTCTTTTCGAATCTCTTCCAAACGTTCGCCCTCTATTAAAAGAACGTAATACAATCAATATCAGGACTAATAGTTAAACATTATCAACCTTAAGCTAAAGGGGTTAAGAAATTAACTTAAAAGTTAATTCCGGGCTCCCATGATCAAATCTCAAAATTGAACATTACAATCGGTTTACCCATAACTACACGAGTCTAAGTACATAATCTAGTCTCGATCTTGATACAAATTGGGATATCAAATCTCAATTTTACTAAATATATAACTAAGTATCATACACCTATCTCAAATACCATTCTATTTATCCTAAGATGATTAATTTTTAATTACATAGGCTCATTATATTAAACAGTCTAGCCCCAAAGATAATAATCAAAAGAGATATATAAACTTCTACTCTATAGCCATAGAACCAACACTAAATGACGTCCCTGAGCAACAGGCGAAACAACAGCAAGTGGAAAATCAAAGTTCGTATATTTAATATCATATTAACTAGATTTCAATCACTATGCCAGTACTTCCTTCCATTATGCACACTTATGACTTACTAAACTATTGTTAATTAAAAAAGAAAACAAATGGAACAATAGCTACATCTACTGTAACGAAACTGTAGTTGAATAGCACTTTGAAATCAATTTTTAAAACCACCAATTATGAATAATTATTATACTTTCACATCATTAACTAATGATAATGAACTTTGAAGATATAAAATAATACCTTAACAATTCAATGGAATTTAATTGGAGGATTCTCCAACTTCTTAAGTCTCAAAGTGATAGATAGCAGCTGCCGATACAAGGAGCTCTTATTCTATTCTTTTTTTTTTTTTTTTTTTTTTTTTTGGTTTGTTCTCTACCTTAAAAGACCAAAATATGATCTTATACATGCCTTAAAAGTGTGTGTGCTCACAACTAAAAGGCCCACCACTCTACTCTTAAAGATATAGACAAGATACTTTAAAGCCAAAAAAAAATATAAAGTGCTGGTTTGGCTCAATAGCCACTTAATAATATATATATTTATATATATTTTTAACTCTTCTTTCACATCTCAAATTTAAATAAAAAAAGTAGTTAAATAAAAATATCGGGTTGTCACATTCTCACATGTTCCTTCTACAAACCCTAGCTTATTCTTAGCTCTTAGGGCAATTCGCATAGATTTGTTCCATAATCCACAGTTTTCAGATCCAGTTAGTTTGATAGAGATTAGGACTGAACCTGGTGTATCGGATGGGTGAATGTACAGAGGGTGATTGTGGTCGATTACTTCAGTTCCTTGGTTTCCAGTTGCTGCCATTGGTGCCTGAATTGGATTCACCATTGTTGCAGTCTAAAGCTTTCGTAATTGAAATTAGGAGTCTGTAAAAAAAGGCAGTTAATCCAGCATCGCCTGCTCTGATACCATGATCGAATACTCGAATCAAACTAAGCTAGAGAGAGAATTTGGAAGGAGATATTTCTGGAAATGATTAACAATGAGCTTAAGCTCTTACACTTGCACTATCTCTAACTATATATGCAGCACCCCTAACTAACAAACTATCACATTAATTTAACTAACCTACACTTCCACTAACTGATGACACTACACGACCAATCCCTGCATGACACTTGGACTGCAGCTAGCTCTTAGCTGGCTCCTAGCTGTGAGCTCAGTGAGCTGGCAAATAACTAACTATCCTACTAACTAACAGCAGCAACTAGCTAACTAACTGCACGAGCAACCAACTGACTAACTGCTCGAGCAACTAAATAACTAACTGCTCTTCTTGATAATACTCTGCTCGATAATACTTATACTCTGCTCGATAATACTCTGCTCGATAATAATACCATTTGTATTTTTTGTGTATACTGGCTATAAAAAGTAAGGGCTAGTTAAAAGTAATGGGAGAGAGTTGACGGGCTGTTTTAGTGATTATCCCTTTCTCTTATTGGTGTAAATATTTCTCTTTCGTGCCTTTTACTAATTATTATTCCTTTTGTTTTGACACCTTGGTTAAAGCTTTAGTATATACTACATTTATTTAATAGAAGCACTATCAATTACAGTCTAGCAGAAATCGATAAACGCGATAAAGCCTATAGTTTCTGTCAATGTAAATAATACTTGTATCTTAAATTCTATGTCTAATCAAACACCCTCATATGTAAAAAGAGATAGAGAGGATTCTAGTACATTCTGAGCTATTAACTCATATAAACTCTTTTTTTTTTAAAAAACAGAAACTGAAGTCTAGAATTAGGAATCATTAGATTTTGACTCTGTGTGCGAATGATTTCACCTTTGGCACATATATGATATATATGATATGAGTTGAAACGACTCTATGTACTTGATGATCAAGAATAAGGCATGTCTAGAGTCTATTTATGAACTAAACTACTCATCATAGTTGTCTTATTGTAGAGAATGTCAAGAGAAATAATGTACACCGAACTGAGAAAGACCATAACTTTATCTACATATTTTCTTCATGCAGTCTTTTTACTTTAACTAGATTTAACTTTTACGTATAGAGCTAGCTATTGACTTAACTGATTTGTTTTCTTTTTTCTTTTCTCCTATAGTAAATGATGGTGGTAGTGGTGAGGTGGGCGACTGGCGCAAGGAGGAGGAAAAGGAAGAAGAAGAAGAAGGAAGATTAGAAAGACTAGCAATCAAGTTTCTCTAACTAAGGAATTTTTCCAAGTACTAATCAAGTTTTGCTGTATGTCATTACATTTCGACTCTTGGGGTGATTGATTTCACTCATTTCTTTTTCTTTTTTTTTTTAAAAAAAAAAATAAACCTTGTGCTTTTCCTCAATTCACAAAAACGCTGTTATGTCACTGTTCCAAAATCCTGCTCCTTCAGCATACATTAATCTATATCTTTTGTTTGTTACAAGCATCCCCTAGACACAAACTTTAATTTGTGCAATGTTATCTAGTTAGCATCTCTTGGACATTCCCTACTTGAGCACGAGGGCGGAACTCTTAGATGTTAGTGTGTTAGCTATGTATTAATTTTCTCTTTTATTTTCTTTGAATGAAGATGTAAGGAGTTTTGTATGTTAATAGTTTCAAAAACTTGCATTTTAAGCGACAAGAACAATAAGAAATACAAGTGAAATTGAAAAAAGAAAGGCCAAATACATAGATGCCCTATCAGACTTAGACAAGAAATTTCACTTAGACACCTCTATCTATGCCCAATTTATGACTTTTAAACACTCGATCCTGACATGGCAGGTTGAGAGTTTTTTCATGTGAAGTGAGGCGCGTGAGATGATTTTGAAAAGGCTTTTTGCTAGTTTGGTTCCTCAAACAGTCTCTCTCCTCCTCACTATCGATCAAAGCCATTGTGTCCCCTTCATATTCCATATTCACCAAGGAAGGAAGCTTCAAATGTTTTTGTAATTGTACCTTCCTCATCCTTAATCTTACTTCTCAGCACCTTCCACGAATAGCTACTAGGGTATTGCTTTTTTACTGTGGTATTTTCCAAATCTCTTTTCAAAATTTTTCTATGGACAACCACTCTATCTCACACAAGGTAGTGTTAAGGTTTATGTACAACCCATCCTTCTAGACCTCATTTGTGAGGACCACACTAAATTTGTAATTCTAGACCTCATTTGTGAGGACCACACTAAATTTGTAATTGTATTGCTTATTAATCGACACTTCAAATCTAAATACATATTGCGAGGATAATTATTATATTGTTTTGGTCAAACAAACAAACCACATGGATCATTTCTTTTCTTTTAGACCCTGTTTGTAAACTAGAATATTAGCGACATAAGTTAGTCAAAGGGACTCAGCAATCGCTATGAGCTTACGGCGACGACGACAACAACAACATATTCAGTGTTATCCAACAAGTGGAGTTTAGAATGGGTGAGATGTACTCAGACCCTACCTTGAGGCTGTTTCCGGTAGACCATTGGCTCAAGGTGCAATCACAATGAGCTTAATTAACCTAACGAATTCTGCTGGAAATAAGATACGATAAAGAAAAAACACAAGGCGCTTGACAAAAGATCAAATGCATACATATAGTATATTAGAAATTTCAACAAATGAACATAATATTTTTCACAAATATGTTTAATAAAAGAACATAGAAAAACACATATTAGAATGCAAAAATGAAGAACCAGAAAAATAGCTCCGCCAATCAAGCGTTTTCACCGGCTCAACTTTTACCGGCATTTTTTTTCTTCGTATTTTTTATCGTCATTTAGCTGTTGCATTGTGTACGGAGAAAGCCAAGAAGTCAAGAGGTCCTTTTAGCCTACGTGTCTTAATTTTGAATGATGTGTCTATTTTCTATTAAAAAAAGACATAAGTTGCCTGTGTAGTTGGTCGATAAATTCATTTCTACATTTATAATACGGAAAATGGTCAAAAGTGCCCTTAACGTATGTGAAAATGATTAAAATTGGCCCCACCATTAGTTTTTTGATTTTTTTGCCCGCACCGTTAACGCAGTGGTTCAAGTTTGCCCTCCCCACTAACGGAATTAATTTATTTTTGCTTTTCTTTCTATTTTAATTACGTGGCTGCCTAATATTTGGCCACGTCACTTAATTTAACCCACCCAAACCAATTAACCCAACCCCAACTAAATTAACCCGCCTATATCTCAAGTAACCCGCCCTCCTTTTCTTCTACTTAAAACTTTTCTTCCCCATTCAGACACCCATTTCTTCTTATTGAGTTCTATAAAAAAAATTTCAACATTTTCTTGTATGTCATTCATTTTATGGACAAATCTCAATTTTCAGTTGGTCACACGATGAAACTGAAGAGAAAATGGGCTGCTTTTTCGTAAAATGAATGAAATACGTTAAGGGCAGTTTTGAAAAAATAACACCAAATGAACAAATGCAACACATTTTCTCTTTCTCTTGACAACATAAGCAGCCCCTTAAACTTGCCATTTTTTTTATTTAGATATTTGAACTAGGGCCATAACCATTTAGACACCTAAACTATATTTAAAATGTATGTATTAAACACATATTGCGGACTTGGAACAGTGCGTGTATTACACCCATCAGAGAGCGTGAAATAAGCAAAATTTTTGTTTTTCATTTTTTTTCCTTTCTGCTCCATCTCCTCTCTAACACCACCATCTTTACCATGTAGCCACCAACTCCACCACAACAATCCTTTCCTCCTTCACACCGTACAGGTTGAGCACGAAACCCCCTACCGTCGCTAACACTTTTCATAAACCATCTTGCTGACCTCTACCTCCTTTCAGCCCAACATCTCCTCCTCCCTAAAACCACCACTGCCACCCTCACCGGTGAAATCGAGGCACCTTCACTCCCTCACTAACATAACTTACCAATAGCTAAAAACCATTTATCCCCATAAAGTAGTTATAAAAAAATAAATTAAATCAACCCATAAGATATTCAAATCAAAATACTCAAACTACAATATCATTAATTGTGTAGGAACAAAGGGGAAATATATAATAATTTACAATGAAAATATTACGGATACAAAATAACAAGGATACTGATAATAATATTTAAAGCTTGAGTCGTGCTGGGCACCGTCCTAAGAAACTATTTCTGCAATTAGAAATATTTTTCCAGGATTAAACAAGCCCTCCTCTATTTTAATAAAGGGACCAGGAATCAGCAAAATTAATAGTACCAGCAAGTTTGAAATTTAGTAGAGTAGTTAAGGAATAAAATATTATATTTGGCAAGGAGCAAAATAGAACAAAAGAAAGATGTAGTAGACAAGTAATGATTGCACAATGATTACTTAGTTTTTTTATGATGAAAGTGGTAACAATCATTGGCTATTTATAGCCTAAGTTGCATGGAAGAAATTCTCTATCGGTTGACACCTCTCATTCTACTTGTCATTCCCATTTAATACTTGTCCAAGGGTTTAGATAAACCCATGTTCTATTCCCATAGTTTTGAGGAAAAACAAAACACTTGTTCATGGAATAACATGATGATGACACATGTGTAACACTTGTCAATGGCTTAATATGATGATGACACATATGGTACACTTGTCTTTGCTAATTTGGAATACTAAACACTCCCCCCACGTATTTTAAATGAGTTTTTCAGGAAAGAGATGAGGAATAAAAGAGTAGGAGTAAAACAGTAAAACTTGCTGGATTTTCATGGTCGAAATGCAATAGATTTGGTGTCTTCTGGACTATGAACCAAACTTAGACCGATAAAACATCACTTACAGAATTACTGATGAAATATAATACTTCTATGAACCAATAATTCTTTTGTAAGCCAGAGGCCTTTCTGACCACGCCCAACTACGCCCTATAAAAGGCACTAAGCGGTCGCAGCAAATATAGCTCGGTACTTAAAGTCCCGAGGTCGAATCCCACAGAGAACACTCGTAATTCAGTCATTAATCTAACTAATTTATCTAATCAACCAACTTCAAGAGTTTATATTTTAATTATGGTTTTAAAGTAGAAACTAAATAACAATAAGGTAAATAGCAAAATAATAAAAAGTAATCAAGCAAGGATATTAAAAGCCTAGAATTGATTTACACCGACTCCTACCTATGTGATTGACTAATGATTCAACGAATTCAACTTGGTTCTTCCTATTGAACACTTGCTCCAAATTCACAACTAACCACTTCCATGCACTAGCTATGACTTTCACTAACTAATCTTTCAATTAATTAATGAAGATGTTTAGGACTACAAGTATGGTTCACAATCGGGCTCGGTGGTCACAACTCACCCTATTGACAACCTAAGTAGTTTCTTGATTTTAGGTTAAAATATTGCTAAGCATTTAACCTTAACTCGTGAATTTATTCCTAAATGCACAAGGATAAAGGGGACAATCAATTGGGGGACCTTCCAATCAATAGCAATCAAAACATAAACAATTAGATAGGAAAAATTCACAAGTTTCATTCATCAAAACAAATATTCATAGCACATAAGTATTGGAGTGGTTCAATCAACCCTAGAATGGGTAACTTAGCCACTCATGGTCATCAAGAACAAATCAAGAATAATCAAGAACGAATAAGTTACAAAGGAGAAGAAATAATGAAAGAAAGAACTCTTATTCTTGAAGTCTCCCAAAGCTCTAGCCTCCTTTTTGCCACTTCTCCCGTGTAGATTTTCGCTGAAAATAGGTTAGAATACCTTATAAATCTCGTGTCAAACTTGTGGACAAGTTTTCCCCTCGCCACTTTTCGCCAGAAAATTTGCTTCATGGCTGGATCATGGTCTTACGATGCCTGGGCCATGCACTAGCGAAATTCTGCTTTCAACTTCATGGCTTTACGATGGCTGGGCCGTGACATTTCGTCTTCAAATTCCTTTCATGGCTAATCCACGGCCTTGGCACCTTACAACGCTGTAAATTAACTTCATTTTGCTCCAAATCATCAAACTTTAACACTTTTTCATACCACTTGATTCCTACATATTCAAACACCCAATATAAGCACAAAACACTAATATTTATGATAAACCGTCCACCAAAATACCTAAAATGTGAAGAATCTAATACTAAAATACACATTTTGTGGCCAGTTATCACCACCCCACACTTAAGAGTTTGCTAGTCCTCGAGCAAAGAAGAAGAATACATAGAAAGCAGGCAAGACACCAAGATCAGATAAAAAATCATGACCGACAACTTAACCGGACTTACCCATGAAATTCAAACACCCTTTCTTTTGGTCATAATCAAGTATTGAAAGTAGAAACCTATAGAGCACTTAAATTCCAATGTACCTCACAACAAGAAGATGCCACCAAACACACAATATATGATTTCAAGAAACTCTGTGGCATATCAAATATCACTCTCACACTCACAAAGAATCTTCTCATGTCTCATAGAAAAGTACCATAGGCTTGCCCATTTTGTTGCTCTCTACTAATGTAGGAATCCTGATCAAAAGTCAAGTAGGACTTTTTATAGGTTGTAATGTTGGCTTGGGGTAAGGTGTGGTACACTTTTGGGTATATAGTGACTAATTCTTCCCTAAACACTTTAAGCATCACTCACTACTAATTTCCTCACATATTCATATAATTGTAGCACTTCCCAAGATTTTCATTCATATCCACTTCTAAACTCAAGAGTCCCTTCTTTTACACCGTTCTTTCTCCTCATTTATTCATCAATTTACTCTCTCTTTTTTTCTTTGCTTTTTGATATATATTTTTTTTCTTTCTTCCCTTTTCACAATTTTTGTATATGAGGAGAATATAAGTGTTTCTTCCTTCATTCTTTTGCAACTTTCTTCTCAAGTGCACAACTCTTATGACATACCCACCATCTTACCAATCACACAACTTAAAGTAGTTAAGGGGAAGATGGGTAACAAGAAAGATAAATAGCAAAAAGTGATAGGGCTTGTAACACAGGTCGCCAAAGAAAAGGTCAATAGGCTCAAATTGGGACACTGAGGAATTCATTCATTAGGTAGGCTTATTTTAGTCACTGGCGGGCCAAAGAAGGCCTACTTTCATCCTAAAGATCAAGACTACCTAGGATTTCGCCTCAAACAACAAGCAGGGCAAGTTCTAGACTCAACATGAAACAATGAGAAGTAGAAAAAGAAGTAAGCTCACCACACACTGTACATAGAACTCAAGGATCGTTTCAATTTCACCTCGCAATACCTAAGTATGAACTCAAAAAGGAAGTTCAATAATATGTAGGTGGTTCTAGCTAAAGGTTGTCTTTCATAGTTCTCCCATTCTCTCTTTTTCTGCCTACTCTCATTTTTCCTCCTTCTGAGCTCTTAGGCATTTTTTTTAAGATATATCTAACCTACAGAATGTCTGGTTCAGCAAATATAACTCAATGGGAAAGAACCAAGGCTAAAAAAATCCAAAGAGATTATTGGTATGCTAAAAATTACTAATAAAATTTACTTTAATAACTAGAAAGCAAGAAACAAATCAAAAAATGTCAAGTGACAAGAAAATATGAAAACATACTAGAATAAATAGATACCAACAAAATAAACTCCCACCCCACACTTAATATCATGCATTGCCCTCAATGCATTAAAAATAAAAACTAAGGATGATAGAGAAACTCCCTGGGGCTCTAAGCCCGAAGAATATCCTTGTAAGTTTCCTTAGGGCGCGAGGTACTCAGACTTCCCCCATAGCAGGAATTCATCTTCAAGCATGGTGGGTTTGCAGACACCCCACACTTAGACTTCAACCCAGTTGAAACCTGCAATACAAAGAAACTCACCAAGTAACATCCTTCAAAAGATAACATAAATTTTTTTTTTTTTTTACTTGTATACAATTACAATCACGGGTTGCCTCCCGAGAAGTGCCTTAGTTATAGTCGTGGCACGACATAACCCAGAGTCAATACTTTTTCCTCCACCTTGAGCTTATGAATCGCCTCCCCAGTTGTAAGCCAACTCTCCGATTATGCTCTTGAGGTGGCACAAGTTCTTGCATGCCAAAAACTAAGCATCTCCTTTTGCGCGTAGTCACTAACTCAGGAATATCTTCGAATTGTTGGCTATGCTCCTGACCAAGCACCAAGTATACTATTTTGTACTCTTTGGCCTTCAAACGAGGATAGTCATCGTATCTAGATGGTAGTGAAAATTTCATAATGTAAGCACCATACACCTCATCCTTCAACTCTTCTATTGGCTCAAAAGGATCAATTTCCATGTCTCCCTCTAAAACCAGTGTAGAAAAGTGTCTAGAATGCGGTGCAACCCTCTTAGACTTCACTTCAATATTGACATCCTCTTTTTGGCACGAATCGGAGTCAAGTAAAATTTCAGCTTCAATGTTATTGGCTGACTCCAGTACCACATCTTCATCATCGGCATCTTCCCGCACCATAAGGCTAGATGGTTGGCTTTCAATCTTTGTCTCATCCAATGGAAATTCACATTTTAGATCTTCAACTATAGCCATAATTTCTTCTTCTAATTCCACGTCTTCTTGGCTAGGTTGTTGAATTACTAATAGTGCAGCCAACTGATTCACTTGAGCTTCTATATGGCATAGTTGTTCTCTACGTCTGTCCCAAACCTTCTTCAATTCAGCTTCATATTCTTCCTCATCATCCTCCAGTTCATTGCACCGACTATTATCATAAGAGAAAATAAAATCAACATAATAGGGGCTCGGGGAAGAATAAGACGTATTAGCACACCCATAATAATGATCACCTAGCCACATGTTATTTCCTGATGCCATATTCTTTTATATTTTTTTTTTAATAATTTAAAAAGAATATATACAGAAACGAAGTTAATTGAAAAAACAACTCAGCTATCCTAACAAGCTAGAAATACACCGTGTTCCCCGGCAACGGCGCCAAAATTTGATCACGCCCAACTACGCCATATAAAAGGGACTAAGCGGTCGCAGCAAATATAGCTCGGTACTTAAAGTCCCGCGGTCGAATCCCACAGAGAACACTCGTAATTCAGTCATTAATCTAACTAATTTATCTAATCAACCAACTTCAAGAGTTTATATTTTAATTATGGTTTTAAAGTAGAAACTAAATAACAATAAGGTAAATAGCAAAATAATAAAAAGTAATCAAGCAAGGATATTAAAAGCCTAGAATTGATTTACACCGACTCCTACCTATGTGATTGACTAATGATTCAACGAATTCAACTTGGTTCTTCCTATTGAACACTTGCTCCAAATTCACAACTAACCACTTCCATGCACTAGCTATGACTTTCACTAACTAATCTTTCAATTAATTAATGAAGATGTTTAGGACTACAAGTATGGTTCACAATCGGGCTCGGTGGTCACAACTCACCCTATTGACAACCTGAGTAATTTCTTGGTTTTAGGTTGAAATATTGCTAAGTATTTAACCCTAACTCGTGAATTTATTCCTAAACGCACAAGGATAAAGGGGACAATCAATTGGGGGCCCTTCCAATCAATAGCAATCAAAACATAAACACTTAGATAGGAGAAATTCACAAGTTTCATTCATCAAAACAAATATTCGTAGCACATAAGTATTGGAGTGGTTCAATCAACCCTAGAATGGGTAATTTAGCCACTCATGGTCATCAAGAACAAATCAAGAATAATCATGAACGAATAAATTACAAAGGAGAAGAAATAATGGAAGAAAGAACTCTTATTCTTGAAGTCTCCCAAAGCTCTAGCCTCCTTTTTGCCACTTCTCCCGTGTAGATTTTCGCTGAAAATAGGTTAGAATACCTTATAAATCTCGTGTCAAACTTGTGGACAAGTTTTCCCCTTGCCACTTTTCGCCAGAAAATTTGCCTCATGGCTGGATCATGGCCTTACGATTCCTGGGCCATGCACTAGCGAAATTCTGCTTTCAACTTCATGGCTGAATCATGGCTTTACGATGGCTGGGCCATGACATTTTGTCTTCAAATTTCTTTCATGGCTAATCCACGGCCTTGGCACCTTACAACGCTGTAAATTAACTTCATTTTGCTCCAAATCATCTGATTCCTACACATTCAAACACCCAATATAAGCACAAAACACTAATATTTATGATAAACCGTCCACCAGAATACCCAAAATGTGAAGAATCTAATACTAAAATACACGTTTTGTGGCCAATTATCACTTTCCAGTCACATTTAGACCCAAATTTTTGCTGTTCAACGCAGTTTTTCGCGAATAGGCCATGCGTGTGCCTGGTTATTCATGAAAGCTTTAGAGATTTGGCTTGAATCTTAAAGGAGCGGCTCCACCTCTACTCTCATATAGGTGAATTCATCAAATGTACACTGCTTTAAATACACCATCCATAAGGACTATGAATTCATTAAGAGTTAAAACTCAGCCCTCCAAATAGTAGCAGTTAAGCACTCTCATCTAAGTGCTTCAGTGTCAACATCGACTTGTTATTACCCATATGAACCTACTTCATGGGATCTCCAATCACTTAGGTTGTGTTACTATCTTTATTGACAATCATGTTAGCCTTGACCCCATATCTTTTGAGGTTTTAAGAATTAATTTTCTTCCCGCAGGTTTAGTCAGAGGATCGGCTAAATTTAATTCTAACTTCACATAATTAATGGAAATTATTCCATTTCTCAACAGTTGTTTGATACCTTTATGTCTCAGACGAATGTGTCTACGTTTCCCATTATAAGATTTATTCTTGGCAACATTAATTGCCGCTTTACTATCACAGTGGATAGACACAGGAGGCAGCGAATTATTTGTTAAAGGAATATCAACTAAGAATTTTCTTAGCCACTCGGCCTCAGAACCAGCCAACTCCAGAGCTATAAACTCTGATTCCATAGTAGATTTAGCAATTATGGTTTGCTTGGCTGATCTCCATACTATTGCACCCCCCACCAAGGGTGAAAGCCACTAGTGGATTTTATAACATCTGAATCGGAAATCCAGCTAGCATCACTGTATCCTTCTAATACAACGGGAAATCTTCTATATAAGATACCATAACTTATGGTTCCTTTCAAATATTCGTCAGTCTCACTAATGCAGACCAATGCTCTTGATTGGGATTACGAGTATATTTGCTCAGTCGACACACATCATAGGCTATATCTGGCCTTGTAAAATTCATTAAATGTATCAGACTCTCAATAATCTGAGCATATTTAGACTGAGCAACTGGGTCACCATTGTTCTTTTTCAATTGAGAGCTGGCGTCATAAGGAGTGGCCACATGTGTCACATCAAAACAATCAAACTTCTTAAGAAGTCTTTCAACATAGTGTTCTTGTGACAACACAATACCATCATCACTTCTTATGACTTTAACTCCCAATATCATGTTTACTTCACCCCAGATCTTTCATATCAAAGTTAGAGGATAAAAATGATTTGGTACTCTGCACAATATTTAAACTAGTACCAAATATAAGCATGTCATCAACATATAAACAAATTATTACAAATTCACCATTTAAAATTTTGGTGTAAACACATTTATCCACTTCTAACGAAGAAAAACCGTCTCTCATTAAGACTTGATCAAATTTTTCATGCCACTGTTTAGGAGCTTGCTTGAGACCATAAAGAGATTTCAACAATTTACAAACTTTATTTCTTGCCTTGGAAAAACACATCCTTTGGGCTGAACCATATAAATTTCTTCTTCCAAATCACCATTTAAAAATATTATTTTAAAATCCATTTGGTGAATAAAAAGCTTATAAATTGAGGCAAGAGTAATTAAAAGTCGTATTGAAGAAATTCTAGTCACTGGTGCAAATGTATCAAAATAATCTATATTTTGTTTTTGAGAAAATCTTTTTGCTACTAAACGAGCTTTATATTTATCTATAGAACCATCAGGATTAAAATTATTTTTTGAAAATTCATTTGCAACCAATAGGTTTTGTACCAGGAGGTAAATCAGTCAAAGCTCAGGTATTATTTTTCATAATAGAATCAAGTTCAACTTTTATAGCCTCTTTCCAATATTCAAAATTAAAAGAAGAAATAGCTTCAAAATAGTTTAGTGGTTCATTATTAATAATAAAAGTTTGAAAATCATTTCCATAAGAAAAATATTTTTTTCTAGGCCTTTTGGTCCTTCTCTGTTCCTCGGTAGAGGTACTCTCATTATTTAGTGCATGAGAAATTTTGTCAGACAGTGGAAAAATATGTTCAAAGAATTCAACATTCTTTGTTTCAATAGTAGTATTGCAATCAAGCAGATCACTTTTCAAAACAAGAAATCTGTACGCAACACTATGTTCAGCATATCCAATAAGCATGAAATCAGCAGTTTTAGAACCTACTTTTCTCTTTTTAGGTTCGGGTAAAAGAACTTTAGCTAAACACCCCCACACTTTCAAATATTTTAGGTTAGGTTTATAACCTTTCCATAATTCATAGGGAGATTTACCAATTCTTTTGTGTGGATCCTATTTTGTAAGTGATATGCAGATAAAATTGCTTTACCCTACAAATTATCAGGAGCATTAGCACTAACTAACATGGAGTTCATCATTTCCTTTAATGTTCTATTTTTCCTTTCAGCTACTCCATTTGACTCTGGTGAATATGGAGGGGTTACTTCATGAATAATTCATTCTTTTTTACAATAATCATTTAAGGCCAAATATTCTCATCCTCTATCAGATCTATTCCTTTTGATTTTTCTACTAAGTTGATTTTTCAACTTCAGTCTTATAAGAAATAAAAGCATCAAAAGCCTCATCTTTGTTTCTAAGCAAATACAACTTAGTATATTTAAAAAAATCATCAATAAATGTCATATAATATCTTTTACCACCTCTAGTCATGGTTTATTTCAAATCACCCAAATCAGTGTGAATTAGAGATAGTAGTTCAGTTTCTCGGTTTACAGAAAAATAAGGTTTTCTAGTAATTTTAGCTTCAACACAAATTTCACATTTGTCAAAATCATTTGAGTCTAAATAGAAAATTAAACCTAGTAGTTGCATTTTCTTTATATACGAGACATTTATATGTCCTAGTCTAGCATGCCATAAAGAAATTGACTCAACAATATAAGTAGAATCAGATACATTATCATTAACAACATTAGAAATATTAAGTACAAAGAGTCCTTGGTTACAATAGCCTTTTCCAACAAACACATCATTTTTTGTCATAATGATTTTATCAGATTCAAATGATACTTTTACCCCCCCCCCCCCCCCACTTTTACTAATAAGGCTACGGAAATCAGGTTTGCCCTTATGGTAGGAACATGTAGCACATCCATGAGGGCTAAAGTTTTTCCTGAAGTGACTTTTAGGAGTACTTTACCCTTACCCAGGACTTTAGCAGTCCTTGAGTCTCCAATGTAGACTACTTCATTGTCATCTCCTATAGATGTATAGGAGGTAAATGCTTCTCGGTTTGTACAAATGTGCCGAGTAGCCCCAGAGTCTACAACCCATTCTTTCACATTTGCTACAATGTTCGTTTGAGAAACAATAGCTGCAATAATATCATCTCCTATGACTATGTTAGTCGTAAGAGGATTATTCTTTTCATTGTCGTCTCTCGCTCTCTTCCTACACTGTGCAACATGATGACCTGGTTTTCCACAAACAAAACAAAAGCCTTTCTTTTTCTTAAAGTTAGGGTTATGGAGCTTGTAACTTTTGGACTTATATGCGTACCTTTTATTACGGCTTTGGACTAGGTTTCCTTTCAGTGCTGTCATTTTAGCCTTTAATTTACAGATTCTTTTCTGTTGGCATCTTCTATTAAAATATATGTTACAATCTCCTAAATAGTAAAGTTTGTCTGCTTGTATTTCAAATTGTTCTTGTAATCATTCCATGATTCCGGCAGCTTCTCGATCAACACTCCAGCAGAAAATTTTTCTGGTAGTGATATGCCTCCGGCCTTGAGGTCTTCGATCAATTTTTGGTACTCATTAATTTGAACTTTCATCTCCTTTTCATCAGTCATTTTCCACTGATAAAATTTTCCTGCTACAAATTTTTGTTTTGTAGCATCTTCCGCTGTGAACTTTTTAATTAAAGCTTCCTAAATAATTTTTGCTTCCTTGCAACTACAGTACACGTCAAACAATTCATTAGAAAGAGTTTGCAAAATAGTGTGACGACATACCTTATTAGCGTATTGCCATGACTCCTGTATTTTTCCATCAACGTCCGGACCGGGTTATGGCTCGGACAGTGCATGTGCAACACCGTGAACATCGAGCAGTGAAAAAATACATTCTTGCCAACGTTTAAAATTTTCATTGGCGAAAATTTCATTGTTCGACACATCAGGAAATTGTTTGGCAAACGGTAGTACAACTGGTACTGGAGTAGTGGATGTAGTACCAACATTGGTAGTATCGGTAGCGGAACGGACATTAGTGACATTGGTAGTATCAGAAACATTTTCAGGAGTAGGGTTACTTGCCATAGTTTCTTAGATTGTAGGAACAAAGGGAAAATATATAATAATTTACAATGTAAATATTGCGGATACAAAATAACAAGGATACTGATAATAATATATAAAGTTTGAGTCGTGCTGGGCATCGTCCTAAGAAACTATTTCTGCAATTAGAAATGTTTCCCCAGGATTAAACAAGCACTCCTCTATTTTAATAAAGGGACCAGGAATCAGCATAATTAATAGTACCAGCAAGTTTGAAATTTAGTAGAGTAGTTAAGGGATAGAATATTATATTTGGCATGGAGCAAAATAGAACAAAAGAAAGATGTAGTAGATAAGTAATGATTGCACAATGATTACTTGGTTTTTTTGATGATGAAAGTGGTAACAATCATTGGCTATTTATAGCCTAAGTTGCATGGAAGAAATTCTTCATCGGTTGACACCTCTCATTCCACTTGTCATTCCCATTTAACACTTGTCCAAGGGTTTAGATAAAACCATGTTCTACTCCCATAGTTTTGAGAAAAAACAAGACACTTGTTCATGGTATAACATGGTGATGACACATATGGAGCACTTGTCAATGGCTTAATATGATGATGACACATATGATACACTTGTCTTTGCTAATTTTGAATACTCAACAAATTGTCAATTCATCCATTTCTTCCCTCTTCTGCCATTGAAGTTCTCTTTTCTTTTCTCGAGGTCTCACAAAATTGTTCTCCCTCTTTCCCCCCAATCTACTAAAAGAATTGTATCAATCAATTCTTTGAAGCTGGATCTCATACTCCCATTGTACCAGAACATGGGTATTATGTCGGACATTTTGATACATAATCCAAGAATTAGCAAGAACCCAACCTGATAATTAATCTAAGAATTAGCAAGAACCCACCTGATAATTAATAGGCTTGAGTTTGAACTTAGAAGTTTTCGAAATCTCGTCTTGAATTAGCTATTTCGAATCTCATATCTGCTTTTGATGAAAAATAAAAATAGGAAAATGGTAGAACTTTGTGCTAACGGTAGTTATTGGAAGGAAATTGAAGAAAATTTTCTATGGATTACATGGCCATGAATGGCAACAGACGGGAGAAGCTTGGAGCTTTGGAAATGACATTATTTTCCTATTTTTGTTTCTTCTAGCCCTATATATCTTATGCGGCTTATGAAAATAGGTGGCAAACTTTAATTGGCTGATTTATCCATGTCATCCATGCTTGTAGATACGCACCTTGATTTTTTTAAAGCAGGTCTGAGATGTGTTAAATAATTACACATGCTAAAAGGTTCAGGTGCCTAAAAAGTTATAGCCTTAGTTCAAGTGTCTAAATGAGAAAAAATGGCAAGTTTAAGGGGCTACTCATGTATTCTGCATAGTTTATATTATATAAAAGTTGATATTTTATGTCATTTAATAGGAACACTGATATATATCCCCTTACTCTAAGTACTGGGATAAACAATCCCTGTATTAGAACCTGTATACTTTAATCCAATGTTTGGTTGCCTTTTTCAATTCTGGTATAACTAAAACAAGTATAACTAGTACAATAATCTCTGTATAATTCTATACCTGACTCAAGGTGGTATTAGCTATTCCTGTATTAACTAAACCTGGATAAGGTGTAAAAAGACAAGACTGCCCACACTACATTCTCCAATTTTCAACAGATTACTACATTATCACAGGGTTTCCATATATCATAGTCGGAATTGTCGGCGAAGCACCTTCTCCAAACTTCCAACGTGCGCAAAATTATCCATTTGATTTTATCTTCCTCTGACATTACTTTTTTCCCCTCAATTACGACAGTAGCACACCCTCTGATGCGTTAGAAGCTACTCCCTCCGTTTCAAAAAGGATGAACCTTTGCGGAGTACGAGAGTCAAATTGACTAATTTTGACCAGAAATTTGCACATCGAATTTTTAAATTTTTTGAAATAAAATTTACATATTTAGAAACTACATGAAAAATACTATAAGTCACAATATTTAACAATTCAAAATAATTAAAAGATATTTGTAAGATATGTGGTCAAACATAATCTTGTTTGACCCTTCAAATAGTAATAGGTTCATCCTTTTTGAAACAGAGGGAGTACTAAATTTGGGGTAATTTTGGATACCAATAACCCATTTGAAAATCTTTGTTCCCAAAAAAAAAAAAAAAAAAAAAGAGTGACTGTGTTTAGTAATTTATGGATTAAGACATACATTTGGATGATTGTAAAATTTAAGAAAAAGAAGTGGTAAATTGAAAGGAGAGGAAATTGATGCGCGTAGGTGTAGAGAATGTTAATTCTGCTAGTAGCTTATAGCATAAAATCTTCATATGTTGGAAGATATTACAAAAAGACACTGTTGATGTTGGTCACTAATTTTTCTAATGTAGTGAACTCAGTAGATCAATTCAATGGAGTTTTGAGTTATGGAGTTGCAGAGGTTTGTAATTAAAAGTGCTATGAAGAAGCCAAGGGTTATAATTGAAAAAAATAATCATCCATTTAAAAAACAAATACATAACTCATTTTTAATACAACGAACCAAACACTCAACAAAATATGTATATATACAAATTAATCCCTGTATTGCTAATCCCTGTATTATAATCCAAGTATTAATAATCCCTGTATAACTTCTCCGCAAACCAAACGACCCCTAAGGGTTTCTAGCGTTTTGATTGATCATTCAATTTATCATTGATTAACGTCAGTAAGTAAAAGTCAAATAGGTTTTTTAATGCTTTTTCTCTCTTGTTTACACTCATCTCTTAATTATCAAGATACTAGTTTTTACGCGCAACGTGCTGTGGGCCCTTTACTGATAAGCATAAATTTTAATTTTATTAGTAGAAAAAATAACAATGAAATATTTTTGGCATTAGTATATGAAGAATGAGTTTTCCCTACACCGATTCTTACAGCCTATTTGGCCAAGCTTTTAGGGAGTCAGAAGTGCTTACTTTTTTCAAAAAGTGCTTATTTTATAATTTTGGGGGTGTTTGGCCAAGCTTTTAGGAAAAAATAAGTACTTTTTAGTGGCAGCAGAAGCTGTTTTTTTGCTGTGGGAAAGAAGCTGAAAAAAGTAGCTTCTTGAGAAAATAAGTGCTTTTGATTATTTGGGACAAGAATACCCATTTCAAACTTCCCTATTTAATCAAATTAAAATTATTATATATCTATTTTCGTAATTTAGTTATTTTTCAAATATTGGTCAAACATAAATTAATAACAAAAGTATTTCTATAAATTTTGGCAAAACACAAACTGCTTATCTCACAAAACACTTCTTTGAAAGACACTTTTGATAAAAAGTACTTCTCAAAATAAACTGATTTTGGCAGCTTGGCCAAACGGGCTCTAATCACATTCAATTTTGTATATCTTTGCTTTGTATTAATCTCTTTTTCCATCTTTGCCTTGCTACATCTATATATACATTTCGAAGAAATAAAACACACCAAATAAATAAATGAAGCTCGATGTGCATTCATATATACTCATAATTATTATAGGTTTTAATAAAATATTACTATACCGTTGTCTCAGAGATTGAGTGTATTAAAATTAAACTGGTTGGTCATCTTGTTGCTAGAAGCTCCTAAAAATTAAAGATACTTGGACGATTAATATTTAGGATGAGTTTAAATCACAATTGCCTAGTATTTCATTCCTCATTGGTATCAACTTGACTGTTTTAAGGGCTGTATGACTCGTGTAGATTAACTTAGGGTGATTATATTCAAGTCAGATATGACAATGAAACATCAAGATCCTGAGTATCATTCTATGTGTTCCTTGATCTTAGAAGTACTTATTTTAAGAAATTTTCAACTTTTGAAGGATATGAATATTTATTGTCATCGATTAATTATGTGTAGTATATTACAATAATAAGTTGTTAAGGTAAAGAATTAATTGAATAACTAAATAAATTTTCAGGAAGAAATTCACATAAAATTACCAATATCAGTAACTTAAATTTGCTTTAGAATCATGGATGAATTTGTTTACATAGGTCTATCATTAACACCTATTGTTAGCATTGGTGGAAGAAAGTTTCCAAATGTTAACAGTGGACGAGGTATTGTTGCAACAAATTGTTGACAAGTCAGTAAGAGAGATATGGGAGCTACAATTTGAGGATTATACCGGCTTCGAGGTCTTCATCCACTAGACAATTCGGATTCAGGTACTCTAGTGTGAAAATTCAACCATCATGTTCAAGTATCATTTTAAAGCTCTGCTAAATGAATTCTCCTTTTCTCAACGTGCCTTTTACTAATCATTCTTTTTGTTTGACATCTTGGCTGAAGCTTTTATTATTTTCCGTTCAGTATTTTGTAAAAAGCTCTTGAAATTGAATGCTTTCTTGTGTGATTATTCTTTGATAAGTTGATCTTTTTTATTGTTTCGTTCGTGTAGATCTACCTAATTCCATGTGAAATCATGGTGGAACCTTCCTAGTTTACACTACAAGAAAAAGGAGCTTTAGCGAAGGGAAATCTGGTCGCTAAAAGGGAAAATATGGTCGTTAAAGGTCAACTACGACAGGATAAAAGCCGGTCGTGGCCGGCCGTTATATCCTCTCACGTTAAAAGTTCACGACCGGTTTTTGATCCAGTCGTTAAAAATCCTTTAACGACAACAGTAAGTCCGGTCGTTGTACCTCCTTTTAACAACAAGATGTCCCCTCGCTAATGGTCAATTCTCGGTCGTTAAAAGACATTAATAATGGCAAAATTATGCTTTTAACCACCAAAATTCCTTTCGTTAATTGTCTTCTACTTTTGACAACAAAAGTTTAATGGCTAAATTTCCCCTTGCTAATGTCAAAATTTTAATAAATATTATTAAATAGATATTTATATATTTTTTCATGTCTACCCAACAATAATGTTAATAATATGCTTTCAAACATATAAACACACAAAAGAACACATACAAAATAATCAACACTCGAATAAAACATCATTGTATATACCAAATTCAAATTGTACATACATTATTTTTCTAACTCCTAAAATAAGAGTAGAATTATAGCATGTATAGAATGCAACATCTATAAATAACCCCTAGCAAAATAAAGTAGGTTCCTCTTGCACTTCAACCTGTTCTTTAACATTTTCATCTGCTTCAACTCTCTTTACACAATATCTTCAGAGACATTCTTGAAAACTTCAAGTTATTGATCTGTAAAAGGACAATTATAATGTTGAAATGTGACTTCTCTTTGTCCTCCTGAAGTATTTTTATCTCTAATACTAATATACTGTAATAATTTAATCATTGAGAATGTGAATTGTTATAAACTTGTCGTTGCACATGAGAACAAAGGAATATTGTGGAAGTAATTTGGACACTGAATAAGTTGACTTGCTCGAGCATCTCTTATCAGTCTTAAAAAATTTGCATCTAAAAGTTTAAAGTGCGTACATATCCTACATATTTGTCTGAGCTGTAAGACTCAATTATAGTTGACCAACCCTAACATAATCAATTGTAAGTTATGTCTTCTTATAATATGTTAAAAGAAAGTGGTTTAAAAGCGAAGAGCCAAAAAAGGGAATAAGATACTTGGAGCTTAAAGCAAAAGCGAGAAGTCAATTGCACAATTAACAAAAAAAATCAGAAAAACAAAAACCAAACATATACTATAAGTATTAAACTGCAACTAAAGTTACAAATTTCAACATACATTATACCTTATTATTATTATTGTTATTACTCCTATTATTTTATTTTTCATTAACGACCACCAGCTTTTGGAATAATAATATTGTTCAGATTTACTAAATTGAGATTCAAAGAACTAACAAGCTTTTCGGATAAATTTTGTTAGTCATAGTTTATAGTGTACACTTCTCCGAAGTTCATGACTTCACCAATGAGACGATCATAGAGCAGGATTTTAAGTGTATGCGTAAGGGGGACAGCTTTTCTTGCTTAGGTGATTCCGAATAGAGTATTTATACATACTATATGAATTCTTTTTTTTTTCACAAACATACTACTATATGAATTCTTTAATATAATATAAGATTTGAGCCAAAATTATTTGATTTCAAAACTTGGCTTGTAGATCAGCCCCTGATCATAACCCCTCACTTCACATCACTTCATCGCTTTAAGGGACGGTCTTGTACTAATGCTAAATATACTTGGGTTCAGAGCGAGTAATTTACCACAGTTATAAACGTTGGGTAAATACCCTGAGAGAAACATTTGCAGTGGCATATCAAATATAACATTTCCCATAGCACCACGGAATAAAACTTCTCTTTTTATTTTATGAATGAATATTTGCAATATATGTCCAACAGGAGCAAATGCGATAAGTGTGTCAAATAATGAAGTTTTTATAATCTCCAATAAAAAATGAATAAAAAGAAAATGAAAAAAGATATGAATTGATAAAAGATGATGCTGGAAGTCAACTGTCCGTAACGTGACAATTAATATCACCATGCAAATTGCAGTATGAAATGTGAATATAAATTTATTGAAGGTCACATGAGTACGTGCAGTGAAAATAGAGTACTTAGCGGGTCATTGTCGAGTAACTAAAATATTTGTGAATGGAATCCATTGAGAAAAAGGAAGCCTCTGTATGTATACTATAAATTGTTGTATGGTATGTAAAGGCTTAGTACCAAACATCTCAGTGTTGCTCTCTTCTTCTTCTTTGTACCAATTTCATCATAATTTCTTTCTTTTAATTAATGACCACATCTGAGATGTCTTCTAACCAATTTCTGTCAACAAAGAGTCGTCTCTTTGAGCGTTTGCAACAACTTGACGATATCTTTTCCTCCCGTGAAATTTCGACACATACAGTTAAGTTTGTCAAACGGGATTTCAATTTCCTAGATGTTTTTCTTACCTTGCAGAGATTCACAAATGAACCCAACATGGTAGATGTAACTCAGAAAGTCCAAGCTCTGTTTGAAGATGCTCTAGTTGACTTTTCTAAATTACACCTAGCCGAGTACTTTGATGTCTATACATCTAAGGTGCAAAACATGATTAGCTTGACTAAGATGGAAATTAAAGCCAAATACTCCTTTCCTAATATAATATCATTACCACTTTCAGCCAAAAATGATGACATTGGTTTTAATAAATTCGTAACAGAATTCATCGATACTGTGATAAAAAATCTTCATGATCTGGTGAAGATTGATTATCCCGGTTCACTTCTTTATGCTCCCGAAACAATGGAACATCTCGAAGATGTTTTAAAGGAATCGAAATTGCTGCAAAATTTCGTCTGCTTTGTTTCACAGAGGAACACAGAGACTCAAAGCCAAGATGTTAATTTCTTCACTCATGTTTTAGCTCTGACCAGCCATGCATCAATGCTTTGCTGGTTGTATTTGCCTGAGTTGGCTCCAGAGGAAATAAATGATTTGCTTTCTTCTTTCTTGCGAATGAGGATTAAGCCCATTCAACCATGCCTCCGCAAAATCTATGTGGATGTCTTGCAATCCTTAAAGTCGACAACACAAGCTAGATGGTATCCGAGCATCCAAAATGAACATGCAGTTGACAGTCAAGCTAGGTTTGTGGAGACTATCTTTCACGATTTGATGAACCTACTAACTAATTCTAACTCCAGTCAGAAAGTTGCTTTGAAGGATCAGTTGGCAAACCTTCAGGAGATGCTTAACATCTTGCGAGCTAAGATCATCCATGTGCCCATACAAGATCTTGAACCTCTTCTTAAAGATATTGACACAGTTATAATTGATGTTGGCCTTCTCGTTTACTCGTTATGTAATAGCGAGGAGGAGGAGCAGGAAGACATGCTACCGGGAGAAGTGAATCTAGCACAAGTTCTTGATATGGTAAGCACAGTAATCTACCACACCACTCGAAAGGAATTTCAGTCTAACTTGCCGATGATTCATGGACTAGGCTATGTTGATTTCTTTTTGAACAACCTAAAGGAGGTTAAAAGCCGCCATTCAGCTTCACTAACATCTTTCACAAACCAACTTCAAATAATTCAGAAGGAACTGGAGAGCTTGCAACCTTTTCTAAAGGTTGTTTCGCAAGAGCAAGACAATGACCTCGACAAGATTCACCGTTGTGCTACACAATTGATTGGCAAAGCATATGAGGTAGAATATATAGTCGATGCTTGTATAAGCAAAGAGCTTCATCTGTGGATCCTCGAGCGTTGGCTCTTGGATATTATGGAGGAGATTGCTCTTATCAAAGCAGAGGTACCAGAGATTCTGGAGTACAAAATAGTTGAGGAAACACTGAGTATTGCTACAACTCAAACATCATCAAATTTTTCAATGTCTCCAATGATCAATGAAGAATTTGTTGGTTTTGAGGATGTCATAGAAAAGTTAAGAGGCCAACTAACAAAAGGCACCAAAGGGCGAGATGTTATCTCAATTGTTGGTATGCCGGGTCTAGGGAAGACAACTTTGGCCTACAAACTCTACTATGACAGGTCAGTTGTTTTACATTTTGACATTCGTGCACATTGTTGTGCCTCTCAAGTATATTCACGTAAAGAATTGTTGCTAGCGATACTACAAAATGCTAAAGGTGAGAACTTTGAATGTGGACATAACCGAGCTGATGAATTAGCTAATAAGCTTCGTAAAGCTTTATTCTCCAAAAGATATCTCATTCTTGTTGATGACGTGTGGGAAGCTAGGGCATGGGATGATCTAATAGGTTGTTTCCCAGATGCCAATAATGGAAGTAGAATCATTCTAACAACACGAAATCTTGAAGTTGCCAATCATGCTAGATTTCATAGTGAACCCCTTCTACTTCGTATGTTCAATGATTATGAAAGTTGGGAGTTACTCCGACAGAAGGTGTTTGGTGAAAAAAGTTGCTCCCCTCTCCTAATGAATATTGGGAAACAAATAGCAAAAAAGTGTGGTCAGTTGCCTCTTTCAGTTGTTTTAATGGCTGGTATTTTGGCTGAGATAGAGAAGAAAGAAGAATGTTGGGAACAAATGGCCAACAATTTACGTCCCCACATTCACAAAGACACAACAGCCATTATAGAACAAAGTTATCAGAGGTTGCCCTATCATCTGAGATCTTGCTTTCTTTACTTTGGAACATTTTTAGAGGATAGTGTGATTGATGTTACAAAGTTAACACGCAAGTGGATCTCTGAAGGATTTGTGAAAAGTTGTGAAGGCAAGAGCTTGGAGGATATAGCAGAAGGTTATTTGGAAAATCTTTTTGGAAGAAATCTAGTGATGGGAACTAAGACGAGTTCTGGAGGTAAGATCAAAGGATGTTACATTCATGATGTATTGCATGATTTCTGCAAGGAGAGAGCAAATGAAGAGAATCTATGGATAAATGGGTAATATACCAATTATTAATTAAGTGCTCAAGTTATGTTGAAAGTTATCTTATAATAATTTTACTAATTTCTGTATATATTCGCAGGGATCAATATTCCAAGCCTTCTCACAATAAGCAGATTGCTCATCGCATGTCCATTTATGGTGAAGGGCATCGTTTTGGAGAATGGAGCTCATGTTGGTCATATGTTGGCTCTATAATTTCGCATGATCGCCTTGAGCTTTATCGCCTTGTTTCCCATATTTTTCATAGCTTCAAGTTTCTAAAAGTGTTAGACCTGGAGTACACTACTATTGATTCTTTCCCAACTAATCTAGTTTACCTGAGATATTTTGCTGCCCAAACTTCGAGGTCGTCAATTTCAGCATTCATAGCCAGATCTTGGAACCTTGAAACTCTCATATTACACAACTATCGAAAAAATATGTCACTACCTGTTACACTCTACGAGATGGTTAAATTGAGGCATCTGCATATTTCCAATTGCAGCTTCACTGCAAACAATGCAGAAGAATTACTTGAGAGCTCCAAAAAACTTTCTGAGCTTAGAACTCTTTCCTATCCATGTTTTTCTAGTGTTCAGGATGCGGAATTGATATTGAGAGGAACGCCTAATCTTCGCGAACTGAGATGCGTAGTCGAGGGTGGTAACAACTTTCAGTACTATGTATTGAAATTTCCAACACGGATTGAAACGTTGAAGATTTATCTTAAATACCAATCGCTATATAATACCATCCCCTTTTCCATATCCGCTCCAAATCTCAAATACCTGAAACTATCTGGCTTTTACCTGCATCCTGAGGACTTATCAGCAGTTGCTTTACTTCAAAACCTTCAAGTACTCAAACTGCAAAAGATTGAGTTTGCCAATCCGGATTGGAAAGTGAACAATGGCGAATTCCCTCAACTCAAATTCTTGAAACTAGAAATGGTGGACTTACAAGAATGGACCGTATGCGATGATGCCTTTAATAGCCTTGAACGCTTGGTTTTGCGTCGTTGCTACGATCTTAAGGAGATCCCTTCTTGTTTTGGAGACGTCGCTTCTCTAAAGTCCATTGAGGCAGAGGATTGCCCAAACTCTATCGAAGACTCGGCAATGAATATCTATGAAATACAAGTTGGTGATTATCAAAATTCTGACTTCAAGATCGTTGTCGATGGGTTTGATCCGGAAGATATACGATCCCCCTTAAGGTACTGATATGAGTTTGCTATACTTTGATTCTAGCTAATATCACCCCATCTGTGTATCTCTTTGAGTGTTTGAAGTGTGCAACGTACTGAATTTATGCCCAATTTGTGAATTTTGGTGTATAGGGATTAATGGGAAAAGTTGCTGAAAATATGAAGCAATCATAGAGTTAATGGGACTAGTCATATTGAAGTAACACAAAAGGTCAAGCGGCGAGAGAGCACCATCAGAGAAAGATCCAGGCTAAACTGACCACTCGTGCGACGGGGAGTAATGCGAGCCAAATTTCAGGAGCTGCTTTGCGAGCCAAATTTGTTCACATCTAAAATTTCGAATTTTTAACTGCATACACATTCCACCATTTTTTGTTTGAGGTGTAAAATAAATTTTAGCTGACCAATTCTAACATAATCAATTGTATGTTATGTCTTTTTATAGTATGTTAATACAAAGTGGTGTTAGAAGAAAAGTAACAAGATATATATTTGGAGCTTGAAGCAAAAGGGAGAAGTGAATCACATTTTCAGCCATTTTCACTTAATGAAAAAGTGTTTGGGTGAGTAGAAAATGCTTAAAAGCCAAGTTGAGTGTTGGAAAAATCCAACTTATGGCTTTTTAAGATTTTAGTTTATTTGGGTTAGACCATATATTTTACTCATATATCCTTCATATTTAAAGTCCTAACCCAGTCTCTGTCGTTTCTTCATCTTCTGTTACGTTCCTCCATCTCTTCCTCCATTGCCTTCTCTGAGAATCATTTACTGCTTCCTCTTCATAATTCTCCTTTACCAGTAGAACTTGTGCGTTTTTTTTTTTAAAAAAAAAAGCAAAGGTCACCAAGCAATGTGCTTAGTGATTATTTTTATTAATAATACTAATAAAGACCTCACTTAGAACAATATTTTTTTATATGGAATGAGCATTTTAGTGCCTGATTTTTATTTGGTGAGTTATTTTTTGGGAAATTTACACTCTCAATCACTTACGGAATACATATTTACCCTAATGGCAGGGCCTATAAATTCTTTCTAAAATAGCTTATTTTATAACAAAAATAGCAAGTTCATACATAACTGCACTTGGACGTGATTTCACTCTCTTCCACAAAATAAGGGATATGATATAACAATTATTTCTATTCAAATCCTTTTGTATCTTTCTCATTCTTTTTCATCTTTAAAACCAAAAATATTATATCATTCTATTTCTTGATATCTTACTCTTTCATCTATCTCCTTTATTTAACTCTAGCTACCCTCATTTCCTCCATTTGTAAATGTCTCCTTTATTTGTGAATGATGGAGTATTTCTTATGAATTAATCTTTATCTACTGATTAATAAGCACGAATTGTTATACAAAAGTCTCAATTTTTTTCTTTGTTCAACGTAATAAAATCAAACGGTTGATTACATTGAATAAGATGTTCTCAGTTAGATGTATGTTAAATCACATCTATTCAATTCAAAATACATATACAATGCATATTTAAGGTATTTTTTACTTATAAATATACCATGTATTTTTAATGTATATTTATTTTCAATTCAAAATACATATACAATATGTATTTAAGGTACTTTTAACTTATAAATATACCATGTATTTTTAATGTATATTTATTTTCAATTCAAAATACATATACAATGTATATTTAGGGTATTTTTACCTTATAAATATACCATGTATTTTTAATGTATATTTATTTTCAATTCAAAATACATATACAACGTATTTTTTAGGTATTTTTAACTTATATACTATGTAGTTTTGTGTTCACATTCATTCTCAATTCGAAATAGATATACAATGTATATTTTCAACTTATATACCATGTATTTTTTAGTTCTCAATTCGAAATACATAAACAATAATGTCATATAGGGTATTTTTAACTTATAATAAATATATTTTAATTTGTATTTATTCTCAATTCAAAATACATATACGATGTATAAGGAATATTTTAACTTACACAACATGTATTTTAGTTTATATTTTCAATTCATAATACATATATGATGCCCATGTAGAGTAATTTTTAGCTTATATAATATGTACTTTTAGTTTATATTTATTTCAAATTTAGAATAATTATTTTGAATTGAAAAGAAATATAAACTAAAAACCACGTTTTTTGGTTAAAGATATACTACCTGATTTTTAGGGAAAGAATTGGTTAGATTTGGGCGAGATTCTAGGATTATAGATGGATATGCTAATATTGTGATTCTTATCCTGATATTCTAATGGATATTAAAAAGACTGCTAGTATTAAGTAATTAAGTTTTAAAACCTAGCTATTTATGTAAAAACCCCTTTTTTTTTGTGGTTATCTTGGATGGATTCTGTCTCTCCCATAGCAAACAATTTGAACTTTCTTTTCAGCAACTGGATCCTTGACTTCTTAACCCGAGTAGTTCCTTCATGAGCCGTGCATCCCAAATCTCTTTGGCAGTCTTGTATGAAGAAACTATGTTGTATTCATCATAACTAAGACTACATATGATGAGCCACTTAGCTTTAGCATTCTTTTCAACCATCTTAAAATTGTTATTCCTGCAACCAAATAAATCAGAAAAGACAACAAACAGAAGTATATTATCAGTTGTTATGGGACAATCCCGAGCCCACAATTTACTTGTGTCTCCTTAAGAAATCTAACCCCCTCACAGTTGCCCAAGGTTCACGGGTTAATTTCTCCCAGGATGGAACGGGATAACAATTCTACTGTAGCGGCACTTCAAACAGTAGAACACTGCGAACTCAAAGAAAATGGAGCAAATCACACGACTTACTAAGACTTACTTAGTATGCAGAAAAGAGAGGAATGCAGTAAGAAGTTTTGTATTTCTGTGTTTCAGTGTGTGTTGAAATGTTGAAGACTGACCAGCTTATATAGCCATGGGAAATGGAAGGAAGAGTCACCACTAATGGCCACTAATACCACTAACACTGCCACTAATGGCACCTGAATTCATTGCCACTAATGGCTGAATTCACTAAATGTCGGTAATGAGTAGTCCACTAATGAGAAAACGTGGGAGAGTGGGAGAACGTGGAGGAATAACTACGCTGGATTAATCAGATTAAATATTAATATTTTTAGTTTTTGTTGGTCCAAAAAATTAAGTCAATCAATCATATCAATTGACCGAAATCCGAAATCCGAAATCCGAATCCGAAGCCGAAGCCGAAGCCGAAGCCGAGACGAGCGAGCGACGACGACGGCGCGAGGCTTCCCTTCTTCTCAACCCTTTTAAGAGCTAAGAGAAGTGAATTTGTATTTAAACCCAACAAAAGTCTTTTCCTCTACCAATATGGGAGAATGTGCATTTCCTTACTAAAAGGAACCTTTTCACCTTCCCACCCATTTCCCATTCACACTCTATTTATTCCAAAATCCCAACAATCCCCCACATGAATGGGGAATGGCTATATTGGAAATATGCATGACAGACTTGTGTGATTTGCAAGAAAGAACTAGTTGCATCGGGATAAGTAGGTTTCCCTTTGAACTTTCCGTAGTGAACATACATCGGATATACTCGGTCAATCGGTAGATTTGATATCTTTGAACCGTTGAGCTTTGGTGTATACCTAGACAACGCATGTCACACAACTAACCCTTAACCGTCTTTGGTTCTCACTGTTGTGTTCGTTTCAGCCATGAACACCGCCTGGTTTCATAAGTACTTAGAGAACTTGCCATACCGAATTCTCCTTGAAGCGGCTTCCACTTCACACTTACATAGGTGATTTCTAAACGTGTAATCCTATAGATGTACACTGTTTGATAATTAAAATATCAAACTTAGACAATCATTAAAAAATGCCTCTAGCATTTTACCCTTGGTACTTGAACATTGTCTAATCATGAGAATGGACCAAACATTAACTGACAATGTTGGACCGTCAAACACGACTTTGTATTCTCCTTGAACCTAGTTCTTGGGATCTCCAGTCTCCTAGGTAGAGTTACCGCCGTGATGACTTGTCCTTGGCCATAGTCCCATTCCCTTCGATGAACACTCAACCGCCTCTCTAGTTAGGCCTTTTGTAAGTGGATCCGCCACATTATCCCTTGACTTCACGTAGTCAATGGTGATAATTCCCCTAGAGAGTAGGTCCCTAACGGTTTTATGCCTTCGTCGTATGTGACGATTCTTACCGTTATACATTACATTCTTCGCTCTTCCTATAGCCGATTGACTATCACAATGTATACAAATTGGTGTCAATGGCTTAGGCCAAAACGGAATGTCTTCCAAAAAGTTTCGAAGCCATTCAGCTTCTTCACCGGCTTTATCTAAGGCTATGAGTTCAGCTTCCATAGTAGAGCGGGCAATACATGTTTGCTTGGACGATTTCCAAGACACCGCTCCTCCACCAAGTGCGAAAATATATCCACTTGTGGACTTAGAATCAGTTGTGCCGGTGATCCAATTGGCATCACAATATCCTTCAATGACTGCAGGATACTTGTTATAATGCAATGCAAAGTCTTGAGTGTATTTTAAATACCCCAAAACACGTTTCATTGCCATCCAATGGGTCTGATTGGGATTACTCGTGTATCGACTTAGTTTACTTATAGCACAAGCTATATCTGGTCGAGTACAATTCATGACGTACATCAAACTTCCCAAAACACGTGCATAATCCCGTTGCGACGTGCTTTGACCTTTGTTCTTCTTTAGAGCAAGGTTTACATCAATAGGAGTCTTTGAAATTTTAAAATCCAAATATTTAAATTTTTCAAGAACACTATTGATGTAGTGAGTTTGAGACAACGCCAGACCTTGAGGAGTTTTATGGATCTTAACACCCAGAATTAAGTCCGCAACTCCTAAGTCTTTCATATCAAATTTGCTAGTCAACATGCGTTTCGTAGCATTTATATTGGCAATGTTATTGCTCATTATCAACATGTCGTCCACATATAAGCAAACAATGACTATAAAATTAGGAGTGTTCTTAATGTAGACACATTTATCACACTCGTTAATTTTAAAGCCATTTGACAACATCGTATGATCAAATTTCGCATGCCATTGTTTAGGTGCTTGTTTCAGTCCATAAAGTGACTTAACAAGTTTACACACCATCTTTTCTTTACCTGGAACCACGAACCCTTCAGGTTGTTCCATGTAAATTTCTTCCTCCAAATCCCCGTTTAAGAACGCTGTCTTAACGTCCATTTGATGGATTTGCAGACCATACACGGCGGCTAACGCTATTAACATACGAATGGATGTAATTCTGGTTACCGGCGAGTATGTGTCAAAGTAGTCAAGACCTTCTTGTTGTCTATAACCTTTAACAACAAGCCTTGCCTTGTACTTGTCAATAGTGCCATCAGCTTTCATTTTCCTTTTGAAAATCCACTTAGAACCTAATGGTTTGTTTCCAGGAGGAAGATCAACCAACTCCCAAGTATGGTTGCTCAGAATAGATTCTATTTCACTATTGACTGCCTCTTTCCAAAATGGAGAGTCTGAAGAAGACATAGCTTCTTTAAACGTCCGAGGCTCATTTTCCAACAGAAAAGTGACAAAGTCATCTCCAAACGAAGTAGAAGTTCTTTGACGCTTGCTTCGTCTTGGTTCTTCCTCATTTGGTGAATTTCCTTTGGTTCCTTCCTGAGGTCGTTTGGATCTTTCACCAACTGACTCACATTCCTTCTTATACGGATATATAGTTTCAAAGAACTCAGCACTATCTGATTCCATCACCGTATTAACATGAATGTCGGGATTTTCTGATTTATGAACCAGAAACCGATATGCTTTACTGTTTATAGCATACCCGATGAAAACACAATCAACTGTTTTCGGTCCAATCTTAACCCTCTTGGGTTTTGGGACTTGCACTTTTTCCAAACACCCCACACTTTGAAGTAATTCAAGTTGGGCTTCCTTCCTTTCCACTTTTCATATGGAATGGAAAGTGTTTTGCTATGGGGAACTCGATTGAGTATTTGATTAGCCGTGAATATAGCTTCCCCCCACAAGTTCTGGGGTAGACCCGAACTGATTAACAAGGCATTCATCATCTCCTTTAATGTCCGATTTTTCCTTTCTGCAATCCCATTGGATTGAGGCGTGTAAGGGGCAGTTGTTTGATGAATAATGCCATATTCCAAACATATTTGTTCAAAAGGAGATTCATACTCTCCACCCCTATCACTTCTTATAATTTTGATCTTTTTGTTAAGTTGCGTTTCAACTTCATTTTTGTATTGCTTGAATGCGTCAATTGCCTCATCTTTACTACTAAGTAAATAAACATAGCAGTAACGAGTGCTATCGTCAATAAAAGTTATGAAATACTTCTTTCCACCGCGAGATAGTATTGACTTCATGTCACAAATATCTGTATGAATTAAGTCTAATGGTTCGAAATCCCTTTCAATTGACTTGTAAGGGTGTTTAGCATATTTAGACTCAACACATATTTGACATTTTGACTTAGCGCAATCAAATTTAGGCAATACTTCCAAATTGATCATTTTTCGCAAGGTTTTATAATTGACATGTCCCAAACGAGAATGCCATAAATTATTTGACTCAAGTAAGTAAGAAGAAGCTGCAATTTTATTCATAGTGTCAACGACCATTACATTGAGTTTGAAAAGGCCCTCAGTCAGGTAACCTTTTCCTACATACAGCTCATTCTTAGTTATTACAACTTTGTCAGAAACAAACACACACTTAAACCCATTTTTCACAAGAAGTGCAGTAGACACCAAGTTCTTCCTTATTTCAGGAACGTGAAGAACATTGGTCAGAGTCACAAACTTGCCAGACGTCATCTTGAGGAATATCTTCCCATATCCTTCAATTTTGGCCGTTGCAGAATTGCCCATAGAGAGCGCCTCATCAGGTCCAGCGGGAGCATATGAAGCAAAGGCTTCCTTCACAGTACAAACATGGCGGGTGGCTCCTGAATCAATCCACCATTCCTAAGGATTTCCAACTAAGTTGCATTCAGAAATCATAGCACATAAATCAATGTCTTGCACTCCTTGGGCCAATTTTGTCTCTTCAACCATGTTTGCTTGACCTTTTTCCTTTTTCCTGTCCTTCTTTGCAGCACGACAGTCTGCGGACTTATGTCCACTCTTGCCACAGTTGTAGCAATTTCCCTTGAACTTTTTCTTGCTGGGGTTTCTCTTCCCTCCAGAAGGCCTCTTTCTCTTATTCCGATTTGGAGTGTGCTCAACTATATTTGCTCCCGCTATTGCAGCACTTCCACGAGCCTTCTTTGCAGCAGATTTGTTGTCCTCTTCAATCCTCAAGCGTACAACCAAATCTTCAAGGGTCATCTCCTTGCGCTTGTGTTTCAAGTAATTTTTAAAGTCATTCCATGATGGAGGTAACTTTTCAATCATGGCTGCAACTTGAAACGCTTCATTAATCTTCAAACCTTCAAAGAAAAGTTTGTTAGCAACAATATAAGTAATACTCTTAACAGAAGTATTAATCAAGATCAAACCTTCAGCAAGGAGATCATGGATAAGGACTTGAAGTTCTTGGACTTGGGACACAACAGATTTGTTATCCACCATTTTATAATCCAGAAATTTGGCAGCCACAAATTTCTTCAGTCCAGCGTCTTCAGTCTTATACTTCTTTTCTAGAATATCCCACAGTTTCTTAGACGTTTCAACATTACTGTAAACGTTGTACAGGTCATCTTCCAAGCCACTTAGAATGTAATTCTTGCATAGGAAGTCAGAATGCTTCCAAGCCTCAATCACAAGGAAGCGTTCGTTTTCAGGTGTTTCATCAGTCAGGACTGGAGCATCCTCATTGATAAACCTTTGCAGGCTTAAGGTGGTCAGATAAAAGAACATCTTTTGCTGCCACCTCTTAAAATCCACACCAGTAAACTTCCCCGACTTTTCTGCAGGTGGCATAACCGTTGCAGCAGCACGGCTAGGCCCAGCAGCACCAGAAACTGCGGTAGCATTCGTATTCACAGCAGGGACAGTTTGTTCAGCTCCGTTAGTCATCTCTGTCAGGTGACACAAGCAGAAACAATCTTAATAAACTGTTTAATCAATAGGAGTAGAAAAAACCACGAAGGCTTTTAATCCCCACAAACAGATTATTTCACAGTAATTAGGAGTAGAAAAAACCACGAAGGTTTTAGTCTCCACAGCAGATTAATATATTATAAACGAGTAAAAAACCACAAAGGTTTTAGTCTCCTTAACCAGTATTTATTTAAGTGCAGAAAATAAATAACATTAGATTTCTTAAGCTTGTTATTCCTGCAACCAAATAAATCAGAAAAGACAACAAACAGAAGTATATTATCAGTTGTTATGGGACAATCCCGAGCCCACAATTTACTTGTGTCTCCTTAAGAAATCTAACCCCCTCACAGTTGCCCAAGGTTCACGGGTTAATTTCTCCCAGGATGGAAAGGGATAACAATTCTACTGTAGCGGCACTTCAAACAGTAGAACACTGCGAACTCAAAGAAAACGGAGCAAATCACACGACTTACTAAGACTTACTTAGTATGCAGAAAAGAGAGGAATGCAGTAAGAAGTTTTGTATTTTTGTGTTTCAGTGTGTGTTGAAATGTTGAAGACTGGCCAGCTTATATAGCCATGGGAAATGGAAGGAAGAGTCACCACTAATGGCCACTAACACCACTAACACTGCCACTAATGGCACCTGAATTCATTGCCACTAATGGCTGAATTCACTAAATGTCAGTAATGAGTAGTCCACTAATGAGAAAACGTGGGAGAGTGGGAGAACGTGGAGGAATAACTACGCTGGATTAATCAGATTAATCCATTCACATTTCTGTTACACAAACAGATTAAATATTAAATATTAATAATAAAAAATATTAATTAATTAATATTTTTAGTTTTTGTTGGTCCAAAAAATTAAGTCAATCAATCATATCCATGGGAAATGGAAGGAAGAGTCACCACTAATGGCCACTAACACCACTAACACTGCCACTAATGGCACCTGAATTCATTGCCACTAATGGCTGAATTCACTAAATGTCAGTAATGAGTAGTCCACTAATGAGAAAACGTGGGAGAGTGGGAGAACGTGGAGGAATAACTACGCTGGATTAATCAGATTAATCCATTCACATTTCTGTTACACAAACAGATTAAATATTAAATATTAATAATAAAAAATATTAATTAATTAATATTTTTAGTTTTTGTTGGTCCAAAAAATTAAGTCAATCAATCATATCCGAAATCCGAAATCCGAAATCCGAAATCCGAAATCCGAAGCCGAAGCCGAAGCCGAAGCCGAAGCCGAGACGAGCGAGCGACGACGACGGCGCGAGGCTTCCCTTCTTCTCAACCCTTTTAAGAGCTAAGAGAAGTGAATTTGTATTTAAACCCAACAAAAGTCTTTTCCTCTACCAATATGGGAGAATGTGCATTTCCTTACTAAAAGGAACCTTTTCACCTTCCCACCCATTTCCCATTCACACTCTATTTATTCCAAAATCCCAACAAAAATCAGCATCAATATATTCAGATTTCTCCTTAGGAATAGTTTCCTGATTAGGTGGTTGTCCAACAGTCTTGGTAGGAATAAGTGGTCCATCAGTTGTGATGATCTGAAGCTGATAGTCTTCAGTTTGAATGAAATCTTCGATTCTACCTTTCCACCATCCATAGTACTGGCTATTAAACTAAGGAGGTCTATTGATGGATTGTCCTTCAGTTATAATCGGTGGTGCACTCATAATTTAGATCCTTCCCAAGATGTTAATCCTTTTTATGAGAGAATCCGCTTTGATACAACTTGTTGCACCTGGTGCACCCTTGTAAGACACTAGAGGGGGAGGGGTGAATAGTGTCCTTACCAAATTTTCGAACTTAAAAACTTGGTCTTGACTTTTATTGCGTAACTCACAAAGAACCAGGTTCCTTGTAAGTTTTACCTATCTCTGAAACTTAAAGTAATTGCGGAATATAAAGACACAGAGTTTTTAACGTGGAAAAATCCTTTCTCAAGGGATCAAAAACCACAACCCAACACTCTTGGGATTTAAACTTTCCACTCAAGAAAAGCTGACCAAGATTTAGATTACGACGCGATACAACCAAGGAACTAGTCCTTCTAGTACCTAGGATCTTCCAAGCCACACGTTAGCTTGTCAGGTTGAAACTACCTCACCAAAAAATAATCTTAATTCTATAACTCTAAACAAGCTGATAGATTACAACTCAATAGACTATAACAGAAACTAGACAAAACAGACTAAACCTTATGAAACTCCTACTCCGTTAAGTTCTTTTGATCGATTCTTTTAAAACCAATTTACTCATTATGTTATTTATATTATATGCAAGTTTCATTTTCTTTCTTAATTACTTGTAAAAAAATTTTCTATGTAGTTATTTAAGATTCTCTTTCTCGCTCTTTAATTAGAGTAGGCTATTCAAGTTCATTGACAATTCATTTTAGCTAACCATTATTTTACACAACCTCGATATTGTTAAATTAAGTCCGACATGAAACTGCTTCTTTAATGGATCTTAAAGGGTGCCTAACATCTTCCCTTTAGATAATTTGAACCCTTTCCTAGAATCTCACATGTTTCGCAGACTATAATAGGAGTATGCATTTCTTTAGTTTATTTAGGTGTCCTACCAGACCTTGGAATTGTTAGGCGGCGACTCCATTCTTTACCCAAAAAGAGTCCCAACAGTTGAAAACTATTTGACTAGTGCCAAAATAGGGCGCAACAATATCTATATATATATATATATATATATATATATATATATATATATATATATATATATATATATATATATATATATATATATATATATATATATATATATATATATATATATATATATATATATATATATAAGTTAAGGAGAGTGCTATTTGGCCACACCATGTTTGTCCCAACTATAGCCACACCCGTGAAAAAACTAATTTAGCCTTAATATGTGTTTGGCTACTCAAACAATTTTTTCCTCCAAAACCTTTCCTCCCAACAATCTAATAAATATAGCTTATTCCCAAGATCTTGAGCCCTACAAAATATTCATGTGTGGAGATGAATAGTTAATTTTACATAGTAATATGTACATAGTGCATAATTATATATATTTTTTTATTTTTTAAATATACTCTATTTATTATAATAATTTCTTATACCATACACTTTAATGACGTGAAATTATAAACATAAACAATAATAAGACTGTTTGTTTAAAATAATACCCATGATTGCATATTTTGGCCTGATATTATCGCGTAATTAAATTAATGACTCAATACAAATTACATTCAAATATTTTATTGCATAATTAATTAGACATGAAAATTTTAAAATACACTTTTTTATCCGTATATGTATGTACATAGTGCCTAATTATTTTTTTTTTTGGTTTTTTAAATATAATTTATTTATTAGAATACATTTCTTATACCATACATATTTGCACACTTAATGACGTGAAATTATAAACATAAACAATAATAAGAGTGATTGTTTAAAATAATAACCCCTAATTGCATATGGACTGATATTATAGTGTAATTAAATTAATGATTCAATACAAATTATATTTAACAAAATATTTCAAATATTTTATGACATAATTAATTAGACATGAACAACATTATTGTGGGAGGTCTAAGGGTGCAATTGACTATGATCACTCACTTTAATTACATCATGTAGCCACATGAATATAAATTTATGTGATCACATTTATACAATAGTATGATGTACACTACAACATTATACCGGTGACCTTAACTCACCACAAGGACTAATGTAGGAGATCTAATTATGTAATTAACTATGATCAGTCACTTTAATTGCATCATTTAGTCACAATAATACAAATTTACGTGATCAGATTTATACAATAGCATGATGTACACTACAATATTATACCGGTGACCTTAACTCACCACAAGGACTAATGTGGAAGATCTAAAGATGTCATTAGCTATGATCAATCACTTCAATTACATCATGGAGTCACAAGAACACAATTATATGTGATCACATGTATACAATAGCATGATGAACATTATGACATTATACCGGTGACCTTAACTCCCCACACAGACCAATGTGGGATATTTAAGGGTGTTATTACCTATAGTCAGTCACTTTAATTGCATCATGTAGGCAAAAAAACACAATTATATATGATCACTATGTATATAATATCGTGATGTACAGTACAAAATTAGACTAGTGACCTTTAGGGTTTAGGGTTAGAGTTTAGAGTTTTATGAATTTGGGTTTAAATAGCACATTTAAAAAAATAATAAAAAAGCCTAACCAAACTCGAACCCTAAACCCATACCTCAAGTTATTACGCTTAACACCACTTTGCTAGAATAGAATCTTCTACCAAAACAACTTTCATTTTTTTTATTTATTGTTGTAGTTGGTCGTCAATAGGTATGTAACGTAATTTAATGTAGGCACACTTAACGACGTGAAATTATAAACATAAATATTAATGAGACTGTTAGTTTAAATATTGACCCTAATTACATATTTTAGACTAATATTATTGTGTCATTTAATTAATCACTCTATACAAATTATATTTAATAAAATATTATCAAATATTTAATGTTCTATTAATTAATCAAGAACAACATTATATGTGGGAGATCTAAGGGTGTCATTAGCTATGGTCACTCACTTTAATTGTATCATGTAGGCACAAGAACACAATTATAAGTGTTCACTTGTATACAATATCATGATGTACAAGTACGACATTATACCGGTGACCTTAACTCACCACATGGACCAATGTGGGATATCTAATGGTGTTATTACATATGATCACTCACTTCAATTGCATCATGAAGGCACAAGAACACAATTATAAGTGATATCACTTGTATACAATAGCATGATATACAAGTACGATACTATACCGGTGACCTTAAATCACCACATGGACTAATGTGGGATATCTAATGGTGTTATTACATATGATCAGTCACTTCAATTGCATTATAAAGGCACAAGAACATAATTATAAGTGCTCACTTGTATACAATAGCATCATGTACAAGTACGACATTATACCAGTGACCTTAACTCACCATAGGGTCCAATGTGGGATATCTAATGGTGTCATTACCTGTGATCACTCACTTCAATTGCATCATATAGGCGCAAGAATACAATTATATGTGATCATTTGTAGACATTTATACCGGTAACCTTAAGGGGTCGTTTGGTTGGCAGGAGTAAATATCAAGAAAATCCCATAAATAATCCCACCAACTTCATGGTATAAGTTATAAAAATAATTTTTGCAATAAAATCTATCCCGAATTAATTAATACTACTAATCAAAGGGTGGATAATTTTTATCCTTATCAAACCAACCAAACGACCCCTAAGGGTTACTAGTTAATGGTTTGGGGTTTGGAGTTTGGGGTTAGGGATTATGATTGTAAAAAGTACATAATTAAAAAAAAATTAGAGTCTAACCAAACTCGAACCCTAAACCACCACCTCATATTAATACGCCTATAACCACTTTGCTGAAATAGCATCATCAGCCATACGACTATTTTTTTTTATTTAATATTGTAGCTTATCATATTAGGGGGAATTCAAGGAGGGAAAAATGTAGGCACAAATTTTTAAACTAAAATTTCTAATAAAATTCTTGGAGGAAAAATTAAAGTGGAAGAAATTATTAGGTACAACAGTCAACATTTAAAGGTATATATATTGCTCAAAGTATTAGGGTTATAAAATGACCAACGAAAAATAATAGTTGCGTATATAAATGATAACTTTAGTATAGTCTGTTGTAGTATATACACGATAATAGTAGTATCGTTTATGTATTTTGTATATATTTCATGTGTACTTTATGGTATACCTATCATTATTAATTACTTTATGGTAAATAATCAAGTGCATATGTAGATGTGAAAGTGCTTTGAAAATTGACATGAAATTAATATTATGAGAGGGAGAGTTAAACAAACTATTCAAAATTAAGCTAAAATCTGCTGAGGGGTAGAAATGGAAGAAAATTAACGAATGAATTAAAAATGAATGTGAAATTACTATAATGACCCCATTTGGGACATTTGGGCCACAATTAGTGTGGCCAATTATATTTATCGTAAAGTTAAATGTTAAGAATTTTAAAAAGTTGAACTCATTAAGTTACCTACATCTATTTCATACATGATTTCAATCTATTTAATGCCTTTTTAGTTTTCGTTTTCTCCCCCGATGTATTCAATTAAATGCCAAATTTCAAAATCTTTTGATATAAGAAAGAGGAAAAAAAATATTTTAGGCATGGTTTATTAAAAATATATAGGGGTAAAAAGCTATTTATGGCTATGTAAAAATTATAGCCCTAAGTTTCCTCTTGCATCAAGTTCAATCATTAGACTTTAGTGATCTAATCTTTTACACCTTGTTTGGATCATTGTTATCCATTGTATTGTATTGTATTGTTATTATGATTACAACGTTTGTTTTGGTTGTTACTTTAATTTCGTTGTATTGTATTGTTAAGTTCCATTGTTACCTAACAACGAAAAGACCCACTTTTTGCTACAACCGATTTGGTGGTTTTGCATTGTTATGCTTTTACACTTTCCCATCATGTCCTTAATTATAACCTTATAACCCTATTTTACCCTCTACCCTATTTTCTTATTTAAATACACCCAAGTAGTTATTTTGACTTCATCTCCCCTCTTCTCAAAATACAGTACGTTCCCTGCCTCTCTTATTACTTTGTACGTTCCTTGCCTCTTCAGATTCACAAGCCATCTTGTTGTGTGATTACATTAAACGTTTTATCTTAATTTATTTAATGTATAATTCTTAATTTCATTAATTACATAGCAAAAACGTGAAACTTGAATTAGTAGATTTCATTAATTACAAGCCATATGTTCTTTTTTTTTTTATACAAAATATGTGATGACACTTTCGTTAATAACTATTATTTGGATAATATGATTGCTTGCATGTCGTTATGAAATATTATTTTTTATCTAAATTATTAATAGTGTGAACTAATTGTTATGTTTACAAGGTATAGTTGATGATAAACTAGTAAATATAAACTGTCTCAAATTATATTTAAAAAAATTTGTTACTTAATCTAACATTTAGAACAACTAAGGGTATATTAGTAAACTTATTAGTTACAGTACAGTACAATACAATCAAAACAAACAATAACAATGTTACTAAACAACGGGAAACAATACAATCAATTCAAACGTTGTTTTTATAATACAGTACAATACAATACAATACAATACAATACAATACAATACAAAACAATACATTATGAAACAATAGGTAACAATGATCCAAACAGAGTATTAGAATGATATCAAAACCATATTTTCTAAAAACAGAAAATTAAAACACGGAGTGGCCCACAAGGAAAAACCCCATCTAAAGGAGGGTTTTCTTGAATGTGTGTATCTTCCCGAGGCAATTTTCTTGCTTCTCGGGGTGCCAAATGACCCATTCTTATCTATACTCTCATTTCTCCTTTCTATAAATAGCTAAACAAAGTGAATGACTCATTTCAGTGTCTAAAGTGAGAGAGCAAAATGTTGATGGGAATAAGCTTGCAATGTATGATGGACTTGGTGGTAGCTGGTTTCTCACTCATGATTGGTTTAGGCATTTTCGCTTTCATTGCTTCTATTCTTTGCTCTGCTGCTTTCTTCCAGAACGCCAAGCAACTTTCTTGAACCCCACCCCCCTTCTTATGGATTTAGGTATCATCTTTTATTATATTTTGGGTTTTCCCAATTTCACTTTTATTATAGTTCATTTCAGTTCAGTCAATTGGAGTATAATCAGTGAAGGATTATATGATGCATAAATCTATACTAAATAGATAAGCCATAATTATAACTCTGACAGCTTATTTGTTATTCTCGTTAATTAGTGGAAGCGATAGATCTTGACCACAGTTAGAATTACTAGCCATCGGTGGTTGTCACATCCTTGACGGAGCAATCTCTTTACCCACAGTCTAAACACTAATTATTTTGGTAGAGAGAAGAGTGGAAGAATACGTATTTTTCTTAGTGTATTATTATTTTTTTTTGATAGGTAAGAAAGCGTGCATATAGAGCCTGTTTGGGTGAACTTAAAAGCAGCTTATTTTAAGTGGCTTTTAAGCAACTTATGGTTTATAAGTCCAAAAATTTTGAGGCTACCAAATATATATTAATGGGCTTATAAGCTTATAAGTCACTTTTAAGCTCACCCAAACGGGCTCACAGTAGTTGTCCTCTTAACTTTATCTTTTGTCTGGATAAGCTTTAAGAGCACCCCTTTATGGGTGGACTCTTAAACCCAACAATCAGCACAATTGAGAATGTGTTTGCATTGATGGTTGAATTGTTTTTATAAAGGGAAAGTGAATGTTGAAGCTCTCTGTGATGATTTAGTTATATATTGTATGGGGCTTCAAATGCATCTTCCCTTAGATGTGACACTCATGTTGATCAAGGGTGTTAAAATGGGGCACGGTAGAGGCATATGTCACTTGGAGGAGAGTATTGAAAGACCTACAATCTCTTAGAGTTGGTATAGACCTAGCGGAGAACCAAAATATAATGGAAGTAAAGTATTCATATAGGTGATAACAAATTGTTTGGTTTTAGGTTAAGTTGTTGGTACACTTATTTTAGTCCAGTGTTTGATGGGAATATCTTTAGTTTGTTTAGAAATTACATGTAAGTGTAGTGATATGTGTGAGATTTAGAGAACTTGTAATGTCCTAAAAAATGAAATTGTTGAGTATTCAAATGAAAAAAGGTCCAAATGGAGCTGACCGGTTATTGAGGATTCATATAGGCTCCCAACGAGTTTGGAATTGGGACGTTAGTGGAATCATAAATAAGGAATAGCTGAGCCCAAATAGTTCTAAGACGTTCTTATTGTTGTGTGGTTGTTGTTTGTACAATTATACTATTCCCTGATAAAGATGAGCGACAACACTTTGTTTGAAGATACATTTATACCTTAAGAAAATATTTCTGGAAAAGAGACTTGGTTTCATGATCCATACTAACTCCAAATTTGGTGGCTCAATGTATGAACCACCAAGTTGCCAGGTTATTTTATTTACTACTCTATTAATAAATTTAATAGGTTAGATTATGATGGTAGATTTCATTTAAGTTCCGACATTTTCGATGGATAAGGTCATGTAAGTTAGGCTTCACTGTTTTGGTTTAGCGATAGGAGCTTAGCACGTGATGTGTGTGTGAGGCACACGTTGCAGGTTTGAATACTGCATAGACAATGCTTGGTATTTTAGTAGAGAAGGGTAGAGGCCCGAGCCCATTATTCACTCCTCATGGATTTCCTGGTTGTCAAACAAGAATAAAGGTCATGTAAGTTACTTATGGACCAAAACTTGAATCAGGATGACACAGAGTCCCTTCAATGTATTGATTATGCTTTTGTTCTGAAAGAAGCATTTGCAATCCGTAAGTTTCTTACCTGTAAGTATCACTTTTTGACATATTCACCTTGGAGTTTAACTTATAGTGCCTTAGTACCCATTATTGTTCAGTTATAGACTGAAACTTGTGATCGCATGTATAGAGAGCTAGACAAGGATGTGATACCAATAAACAACATGTCAAGTTCTAACAAACTACCTGAAGATCACTACTAAATGGACAAAGAAACTATTTGCAAACAAGGAACTCTGGTGTTGTTAAATGCCTCTCATATGGGTACGAGTTTCAACCATACAGTGCCCGTTGTGAGCTTGCTCAATTACTCTGAACAGATTTTGTTAACAACTGCTCCATGGAGATGTCGAAATTTTCTATGAACTGATTTAAAATAAGGGTTAGGTAAAATTTAAATGATCTATCCTTCGTGATGTGAGCTTTCTATATAAAGTGGTAGTCTTATGTACACAAAATATTCCTTTGGAGCACGAAGCTCCATTCAGTTTTCTAGTTTACAGTCTAATAAAACAAGGATTATGGAAGAATATATAATATCTGGTATCCTACTACCTAAAGTGCCTAACACACATGCATAAAATTGAGAACTGTAAGCAAAGTACTCAAAGTGCCCAACACAAGTGCCTAACACATATCCCTAGCATTAAGTCCTTTTACATGGTGTACTACTCGAGGCTAAGCAAAGTACTAAAAGTTGCGGTAGCCCTTCTTTGTCACCCGTTATGAACTGTAGCATAGCCAATGAATGCTAATGATATAAACAGTGACTATGTGGGATCTTATATCTTATCTAGGTCTTTATCATAAAGGTGAGGTCTTACATCAGGTAGATAAACTCCTCCACTACTGGGCAGGTTTTCTTATTCCATTGAACATGAAAACTAACATGGATTAGTAATTGTTCTACGCTGGGTGGATCCACAAATATGCATAAAATTGAGATTTGATATGTTGAACTTGAAACTATATAGAAGTTGATCTTGTAGTACCTATATTTTCCAAACCCGACGCCAAAATTGGTTGAATTACTAGAAAGCCAACAGAAATAGGTTGTTGAACCAGTTTATAACATAAATAGGTTTATTGACACTATTTCTGCCAAGTTATATTAATGTTTAGACGGTGCACATTGACGGATGAACGGAGTTTCTGTCATTAAGTACAAATAAATTTTTTAATAAGTCGGCACTTTTCCCTGGGACCTAGTATTAGATGTATGTGTGTATGTGTGTTGTTTGACTTGCTAATGGTATTGCTTCTGCGTTTATTGGTACTTCCTAGTGCACACAATAAGCTGATTCATGGCTTCATTTATGCAGGGTAGACATCGACAGCTCATGTAAAACCACCAACCACCTTCAAAAAACAAAAACAAAAGAATTGACTACATTAAGGTACTTTAGAATAGGAAAAACAAAAGCAAGATGGCAGACAAAAGTTCAAGAAATAAAAGGGGTTCCTCCACTATCATTCTCTTAATCAGTCACTTTTGCTGCTTATAAACCAGGAGCTGCACGGAGAGATGAACTATACATGATTAGGCGAGCCCATGTGATAATTTTGTTGTTTGTAATAGGTAGACATAAGTATGCCATCTTAGGGAAAATTAGGCGTTTGTTTGCAGTACAGGAATGAGTATGCAATTTTGAGACTCTGTTTACTATGTGTTCAGAGACTTCTCTTTTAATGCTTCTGTAAGCACTCAAATTTTATTGAATATTAATTATAATTTGGACTATACTAAATTTAAGGAAGTCCGAATAAATATTGAAGGCTTGCACAAGTGGAATGATTATTTAAGTCCAAGATATATGGATTTAATAAGGGAAATTTACACGATTTACTCATAACCCAACTTTATTACACTTAATTGCCCACTTTAACTTTAGTTTCACCCAATGCCCATATGCTCTAAATTATAGAACGCATAAGTGGAAATGATTCTTGCCACTTCAACTGATGCTTTTCTTTAATAACATCTTAATATGCTAATCCATTATTGCACACGTTTCACAAGATAAACAATTTAATTAGTTGATGGTATGATTACATGAGTCTGCTTATTCCCTTCTATAGTGTCCCATGTACACATTCTCTCTGCCTACTAATAAAGCACGTCCAAGGATGACTAACAAACAATAAGTGTAGTTTTTGCACTAGGGCCCGAGCCGGCTGCCCCTTACTGGTTCTCTTCTTAACAATATAAAATTGAGTCATCCTTGGACTGTTGGACGTATGCTTTATTAGCAGCCAGAGAGTGTCTGTACATGGAACACCAATAGGAAATAAATTAAACAGGTTCAACTAATCATATCATTAAGTTGTTATTACTGTATATAAAAACTAAATTGTTTATCTGGTGATGTGGGCAATTTTGGAGTAGCATGTTAAGATTTTATTAATGGGACAAGCATCTGTTAAGGTAGCAGTGTAGCACTGATTAAGGAACTAAACGCCAATGACTATAAGAAAAAAAAATTGGCTATTCAATTGACTAAATGTTATTGGCAACTAGTGTGTTCCACATTCAATAAATGTGATTTCATATGTGGCCTTTCAACTAACGAGTTATTTAATCAATAAAAAGAGGTTCATAGGTGACTTTCGCAAGCAGTGATTAACAATATATATTGGTTTTAAGAGACATTCTTATATTTAAACAACTTGAGTAGATAAAATATTTGTAGAGTGGTGTCATACAATAGCTGGAAAGTATATAATACTTGTGAATATAAAATAATACTGTAAGAAAAGAGGAATCCAATGAGAAGAAACCTCTGAGTGCTCTCTCTTTCTTAATTTTTATTTGCAATTCAAGATCATCACAGTTTCTTCTAAGCACCACCTGTGAGAAAATAGTGAGAGAGATCGATGTCTTCTAACCAATATCTGTCTTCATTGTATGGCCTTTATGAACATCTGCATCAACTTGACGATATTTATTACTTCCCTGAAACTTCCATAGATATAGTCCAGTTCTTTAGATGGGAATTCCAATTCCTGGAAACATTTGTCAGCTTGCAGAGCTTTATAGATGAACCCAACATGCGAGATGTCACTCAGAAAGTCCAGAGTCTGTTCCAAGATGCTCTAGTTGATTTTTCTGAATTGTACCTAGCAGAGTACTTTGATTTCTATACTTCCAAGGTGAAAAACAAGATTTTGTTGACTAAGATGGAAATTAAAGCCAAATACTCCTTTCCAAATATATCATTACCAATTTCAGCCAAAGACAAGGATATCACTATTCTCAAATATATAACGGCATCTGTCCATTCTGTGGAAGAGAATCTTCCAAAACTAGTGAAGATTGAGTCAATGGACCATATAAAAGTTTTTTTGAAGGAATTAGGCTTGCTGAAATATTTCGTCTGCTTTGTTTCAGAGAGGTTCATAGCTGAGCCTCAGGGTCAAGATGATCATGTTACTAATTTTTTCGCTCATGTTTTAGCTGTGGCAGGCCACGCAGCAATGCTTTTCTGGTTATATTTACCAGAGTTGGCTCCTGAGGAAATACATGTTATGCTTTCTGATTTCTTGCGAATGAGAATTAAGCCCATTCAATCATGCACCCGCAAGATCTATGTTGATGTCTTGCAATCTTTAAAGTCTACAATATTACAATCAGGATGGTGTCCCCACATAAAAAATGAGGATGCAGAAGCCAACTTTTTGGAGATTGTCCTACACAATTTGGTAGAGCTGCAAACTAATAGTAACTCCAGTCAGATAGTTGCTTTGAATGATCACGTGGTAATCCTTCAGGAGATGCTCAACCTCTGGAGAGCCAATATCAACCGTGTGTCAATGCAAGATCTTGAATTTCTTCAAGATATTGACAATGTCATTATTGATATTGGACTTCTCATTTACTCGTTATATAATGGCGAGGAGGACGTGAAGGAAGTCATGGCACCAGAAGAAGTGAACCAGGCACTAGTTCTTGAAGATTTGACGGGCAACATTCAACACACAACCAGAGTGACATTCCTCTTCATTCGGAAGGTATTTCAATCTAAATTGCCAAGGATTTTTGGACTAGGCTATGTTGATTTCCTTTTAAACAACCTGAAGGAGTTCCGAAGCCGCCCTTCATATTCACTAGATTCTATCATGAACCAGCTTCAACTAGTTCAAAAGGAACTTGAGAGCTTGCAACCATTTCTAGAGGCTATTGCAGAAGAGAAACACAGTGACCTCAACAAAGTTCAATGTGCTACACAATTGATTGGTAAAGCATATGAGGTGGAATACATAGTTGATGCTTGTATAAGCAAAGAAGCTCCTACATGGTGCCTCAACAATTGGCTCTTAAATATAAGGGAGGAAATTACAAATATCAGAGCACAGGTAGCTGAGACTCATGAAAAGAGAGTGGTTGGGAACTCAGTGGACACACTCACAGCTCATGCGTCTCCAAGGATAAGAAAGAATGAAGATACTGTGGGTTTTGGGGAGGTCATAGAAAAGTTGAGAGACCAATTATTGAAAGGAACCAAAGGTCGAGATGTTATCTCGATTGTTGGTATGCCGGGTCTAGGCAAGACGACTATGGCCTATAGATTATACTATGACAGTTCAGTTGTTTCTCACTTTGATATTCGTGCACAGTGTTGTGTGTCTCAAGTATATTCACGCAAGAACTTGCTACTGGCGCTTCTACGTGATGTTACTGGTGAAGACCCTAAACATAAAGTAAACCAAGATGATGAATTAGCTGATGAGCTTCGCAAAGCTTTATTTCCCAAAAGATATCTTATCCTTGTTGATGACGTGTGGGAAGCTAGTGCGTGGGATGATCTAAGAGGTTGTTTTCCAGATAAAGATAATGGTAGTAGAATCATTTTAACAACACGAAGTCATGAAGTTGCCAACTACACTAGATTTCAATGTGAACCTCTTTCGCTTCGTATGTTGAGCGATGATGAAAGTTGGGAGTTACTCTGCAATAAGGTTTTAAGTGAAGAAAGCTGCTCCCCTCTCCTTACAGATATTGGGAAACAAATAGCAAAAAGGTGTGGTGGGTTGCCTCTTTCAGTTGTTTTGGTGGCTGGTATTTTGGCAGAGATGGAGAAGAATAAAGAATGTTGGGAACAAGTGGCCGAAAACTTAGGTTCATACATTCACGATGACTCAAGGGCCATTATAGAACAAAGTTTTCAGGTCTTACCCTATCATCTAAAGTCTTGTTTTCTGTACTTTGGAGCATTTCCAGAGGATCGAGTGATTAAAGTTTCAAAGTTAATACGAATGTGGATCTCAGAAGGATTCATAAAAAAAAACTGTGAAAGCAAGAGTTTGGAGGATATAGCAGAAGGTTATATGGAGAATCTTATTGGAAGAAATCTAGTTATGAGAACTAAGAAGACTTCTGGAGGTAAGATCAAAGCATGTCATATTCATGACCTATTGCATGATTTCTGCAAGAAGCGAGCGACGGAAGAAAATTTTCACCAAAAACGGTAAACAATTAATGGTACTATTTAGGTCCAATCAACTGATTGTTCAAGTTATATTGACATATAATCTTATATTTTCACTATCTTCATATTTGCAGGGATCTAAATGTCAATCCTTTTTCCCCCATTTACTGTCACGAGCAACTTGCTCATCGCATGTCCATTTACGGTGAAGGGGATCATATTGGAGAATGGAGCTCGTGTTGGTCACATGTTCACTCGGTAATTTTGCAAAGCGATTGCCTTTCATTTGACATCATCGCCCACATTTTTCACAGCTTCAAGTTTCTAAAAGTTTTGGATTTGGAGAGAACTCGTGTTGATTCTTTCCCAACCGATCTAGTCTACTTGAGGTATTTTGCTGCACAAGCTTGGAATTTGTCGATTATATCATCCATGACAAATTGTTGGAATCTTGAAACTCTGTTATTAAACAATATTGGAGGGAAGGGAACACCACCCAATACAGTATGGGAGATTGTTAAATTGAGAAATCTTCATCTTCGCATCTTCAGCTTCACTATCGAAAATGAAAAAGGATTAGTTGAGAACTCCAACAAACTTGATAATCTGAAAACTCTTTCCACTCCAGAATTTTCTTGTGTCCAAGATGCAGAATGGATTTTGAGCAAAACTCCTAATCTTCGGGAACTGAAATTCGGAGTCTGTTACACTCTTGACTATGAGAACTGTGATTTGAATTTTCCAACACAGATCGAAAAACTGACTATTCACCGAGTAAGCACGTTCTACTCCAATCTCCCCTTTCGCATCTCCGCACCAAATCTCAAAAAATTGACACTAAAGTATTTTTGCCTGGATCCTCTGCAATTATCAGAAATAGGTTTGCTTCACAACCTTCAAATACTCAAACTGCAAAGCATTGAATTTTGGGAAGGATGGGAAGTGAGTAGTGAAGATTTCTCTCAACTTAAAGTTTTAAAACTAGTGGAAGTAAAAGGAAAATGGACCGTCGATGAAGATGCATTTCCTAACTTGGAACGCTTGGTTTTGTCTTATATACATGGCTCCTCTTTTAAGGAGATCCCTTCTTGTTTCGGAGATAACTTTTCCCTAAAGTCCATTGAGGTAATGAATTGTGAGGAATCTGTTTGCAAGTCAGCAAGGGATATAAGGGAAAAACAAGTTGAAGATTATCAGAATTCTGACTTCGAGGTCTCAATTATTAACGAAAGAAGCAAAGGTACACTACTAATAAAATTAACCACTTTCATTTGAGTCTGGTTTTTAAACTGTTAAATCAAGTCTCCCCTTTCTCTAAACTTACTTTGTCAAAGAAAACACGATAATTGGTTATGCCAATGATTTATATATGCATCCCTCAAGGAAAATATGTACACCAAAAAAGGAAAAATTCCATCACTTTAGGAGCAGAATATTTAATCCGTCCGTCAAATTTTATTAGGAGACTCTTTTTCTTTACTTCATTCTATATTTGGAATATATTTAATTTTGATAAAAATGGCTGTCATGGATATGTCATCTTGCTTTAGTTTTTGTATCAAAACTCTTTCTTATTTTCTTAAATTTCATATCCAGTCAAATGAGTTGGAGGCCTTATTATCTTCTTGAGTTATTAACTCATTGGAACCTTGTTGTTTTTTATAATTGCAGAGGATTATTAATGGTTGTCCCGTTTAGAAGATTACGTATTTACGTGTGTCCGTTTGAGAAGACCAGTACGTATTTCTTCACTCTTTTCTTTTTCTTATTGCTAGACTAGATGGGGTAAACCCCAATGTGGTTGGAGAGTTTAATTAGAAGAAAAATTAGTACGATTGGATTTGGTGTGATTGAATTAATGACCACAAGAATGGAATTACATTTTCACTAGGTTTCTGCTATTGGTGTAAATATTTCTCTATCGTGCCTTTTACGAATTATTCCTTTTATTTTGATACCTTGATTAAAGCTTTAATTCGAATATTTCATCTAATAAAGGTTTAAGTTCTTGAAATAGAGGCACTATCAATTAGTAATATGAACTTTAGCAGTAAACTAACTAGAGATGGATAAACGGAAAAAGCCTATAGTATATGTCACTTGTAAACAATCAACTAGGAAAGTACCTCCTTGTAGATATTCTTTTATAAAGGCAGATGATAAGAAATTGTTCCTCAAGCAAAAAGGTTTACATAAAGTTGCATTCATTTGTTTGTGTATGTTTTTCTAGCTCTAAGTATTCTGGACAGAACAATTACTCCATCCATTTAATTTCAAATGTGACATTGTTTTCTTATTTATTAGTGTGATCCAACAAGATGACATCTTTTCATATATGGAAATATTCTAATTTCAGTATTCTATAATACCTTAATGACATGCACGTGCTTGTAAAAATGGCATACAACAAGATTCTTTGGATACTTTTGATGTGTTATAAGTATAACTTTAGCTTATATGTCCAATCCATGCCTAGTCAAACATCCTCACTACATTTTGAACTCTCAACTCATTTCACCTTTTTTTTTTAAACCGAGTTTGAAGAGTAGAGCTGTATTAGGAGCAGTGAAGAGGATTAGTATGTGTATTTATTTACTTAGCTGAATAGTTTGTCAAACAGATGATGGGTTGATGACAGTCATCTCTACCACACCTTGTTTAAAATCAATGAATGTAAACCATTTCTCTTTGGCTTTATTAAAGCTGCTAATGTTTTCCAGACCTCTGCTAATGTTTTGCTACCGGACATGCCTAGTTTAAGATCAATGAACCTTTGCTAACCTGGGACAGCTTGGTTTTGCGTCGTCGCTACAGTCTTAAGGAGATCCTGTGTTGTTTGAGAGGCTTTTGTTCCCTGAAGCATATTGAGGTAGATTGTTGCAACAAATTTGTTGACAAATCAGACGTGGATATAAAAGAAACACAAGTTACCGTTACAAATTTAACTCTCCCCTCCCCTTTTACATTTCACAGCCTTTAGGGAAATTTTGAGTTGTTATTAAATTAATTCTCATATTGTAGAGTAAATGACTTTTTCACCATATTGTTTCAGTTACAATTTTATATATGTACCAATTAGTTACAGAATTAAGAAGGAATTTTCGCCATTAAACTTTAAACACCACTATATAAACAGACACACCAATGCATCACCAACCAAATCCAAACCTTGCTTACGATGGATTGAAAAAGATAAGTTGGATACAATGGTGAATGAGGTCAAGGGCTCAAGCCAATAACAATTTAAGGCCATTCGGTAATTTAATTTCAAAACATCAGCTATTCGTTCGTGCACTCCTGTTAGATTAGCACATAGACATGTTACTACTTATATAGAAAGGTGAAAGGGAGCAGCTTGGGGTCGTCCTCCCTATGGTTGCGTGCCTTGACTTGACAAAACAGCCACTTTTGTTATTTCAGTTGACTAGGTAGCCAATTTATGCATATAGTATAATATACTAATTTGCTAAAACAACCACTTTGTAGATTTAAGTTGACTAGGTAGCCATTTTGCATATGTTATATTATCCTGATTTGGCAATTTACGGTTACTGATTGGAACTGTAGTCACTCTTTACACCGCATGCAGATCAAGAGGCTACACATTCAAAGCTATAAATTGAAGCATAGCCAGCGGCAACAAATCAATGCAAATCAAGGAGTCGTATTCAAATCTATAAATTAAAGCAAATGTTTATTTTAGCGCATTATGGCGATCCAACAGGATCTGATAGGAACCTTTTTAAATCATATTCCCAGCGATTTATTAAGAAATTTATTTAAAGTTTGTCGGCCAGTGTCCAAGTTCTGACTATAAAAGCTAAAAGTTAAACAATTTTTATGGAGATTTATTGACTCTAAAATATCGTATTAATACATGAAGTTCAATCTTTCCCAAGCTTGGGCCCGGGCTGGCCCGGGCTCATCGCCCCTAGTGGTAATAAAAGAATATAAACGGCAGTTAGAGGAGCTTGGGGTCGTCCTCCTTGCCGACCCCAAGTAGCCATTTTTAGTGGTGCTCCTTGAAGCATAGCCACTTTTAGGAATAACTTATTAATTAGGTGGCCACTTTTAGGATTGCTAATCAATTATTTTTAAAGTAGGTACAAGATAATCACAATTTCAAAATGCGGCCAAAAATACGAACTTCGAGAATTCTTTTGGAATTTGAACTTATACAAGTGAACCTCTAATACAATGTCCAAAAGTTTTGAACTAAATACATTTTAGGAGTATTGCCCTAAATTTTCTGAGAAATAAAGGTGCTTAATAAAGGTCGTGGAACTTAATCGACCATATTGAGAGCTGAGGTTGTCTATGTGAATTATGTTGATTGTATTCCTTGATTGACATACTGATTTAGCAAAGTAATGTTTCTTGCCAAGTCTTTATTTTTAATGGTAGAAATTTAAACTCTCGAATGAGAAATTACTTTCGAATTAGACTGAGACTGTTAGAAAAATTACATAAATCATTAATAACTAACATAAAAACATAGTAATAAGATTATTATAAAAAATGACAAAACAACAATAATTCAATAAATTATCTGGGGCCCTAGGTAGCCACTTTTACTGCTATCTTTTGAACTATAGCCACTTTTAGGCATCACTTGCCAACTACGTAGCCACTCTTTGGACTTCTAATTAGAATATAACTAAAATATTAAATAGGTACAAGATAATCACAACTCAAAATGCGGAAAAAAAAAGTTGAAGATGAACTTCGGGGAACTCTTTTGGAGTTTGAACTTATACAAGTGAATCTCTAATATAGTGAAGCATTACTCTGAAGTTTTAGAGAACTAAAGGTTCTTAATTAAAGTCGTACAACTAAGTCGACAATAATGAGAGCTCAGGTTGTCTCTGTGAGTGATGTTGATTGTATATCCTTGATTGACTTAATAATTTAGCAAAGTAATGTTCCTTGCCAGATCTTTGTTTTCGAATAGTTAAACTCTCGAGGAGAAAAACCTGGGTAATACACTTTACAAACTATAATGAGATTGCTAGAAGTATTACATAAATCATTAACAATCATATGAAAGTTTAAAGAAAAAGGCAATAGTATTATACAAAATAAAAAAATAACAAAAATTCAATAAATTATCAGTATAGATTTGGGCCAGTCACATATGAACGAACAAATTAAAAAAATAAGATCTTTTTTGGAATAAAAGGGATATCGTGTTACCTTACGACTTCAACAATACATACCTTCTTAATTGTGGGAATGAAAAGGGAACCATGACTTTTATCCAATATACAAAAATATACTTGCAAGAAATGTAAATATATACGACTGATTAGAAGTTAAAACAACTTCGTGTCGAGCACAAGTTGTAAATAGAAAACATGTCGACAAATGAAATTATTAAAAAGATTTGCTCAATCTTGTTTAATTTTAGCAACCTTTCTTAATTAAATTTTTGACGATCCTTCAAGAATGTTTTTGACTATCCACTAAAAGTGTTCAAGTTCTAGCACTTCAAATTTATATAGAATTTATATAGTACCCAATTTATATAAAAATTTTGGCGATCCTTCAAGAATGTTTTTGACGTCAATTAGGAATGTAGTGTTTTTCTTTTCCTTTCTTCTCTCCCTTTTTTTCATTCAAGCACTTCAAATTTATATAGAGTTAATTCTTAAAATGGTCACTGAACTATTGCAAAGTATCTAAAAAAGTCACTTTACTTTGGTTTAAGACAAAAATATCACTCAACTTATCCAAAGTACCTTAAAATATCATTCTCCCTAGTTCTGCGTTAAAGTTCACCGAAAAATGTTGACGTGGATCTTTGTTTTAATTTTTTTTATTAAAAGAGGACCCAATAAATATTTTAATTATTTTTTAAAAAGACAGCAAATTATTTATTTTGTGAGAGACTCACATACCGTCCGACCCAAAACGGATCTTTTTAAAATTACTTGGAGTGATGCTAAATTTTAAAACTCTACGGGTAAAATGCAAGATAAATTTTTAAACTCAATAAAAAAATTAAATTATTTATTGTGTCCATTTTTAATAAAAAAATCAAAATATAATTCCATGTCAGCATTTTTCGGTGCTTTAACGCACAACTTGGGAGAATGATATTTTAAGGTACTTTAGAGAAGTTGAGTGATATTTTTGTCCCAAACTAAAGGAAAATGACATTTTTAGATACTTTAGAGTAGTTCAGTGACCATTTTAGTAATTAACTCATTTATATACGGACAAAATGCACTTTAAATTTATATAAGACACTGATGAGATCATTCAAGAAAAAACCCGATTTGGAGTTACGAAGAGATAATGAAAATCTAAATACATAGCCTAACAGTGTAGGGAGATAAAGGAAAATCGAAACAAACAAAGAGGAAATAAAAAGAAAGAAAAAGAAGAAGAAAGAAATGCAAAAGATCCCATATATTAATGTAAGGCTGAAAAGGAAGTATAATTGAATTCAATTTATTCCAAATATAATCGAAATGGCAGTTTTGAGATACTTTTTACTATGTTTCAATTTTTTTACATCATATATTATGTTATTTAATTTATCTAATTTTATATCCATCGTCAAGAAGATTTTGCACTCCGATCCAAACTTTCATTTGAACTGATGATGTTTTAGAGGAAGAGTATAGTGGAGGTCGTGAAGTTAAAACTCTCTATCCCATATAGTATCTATATAGAGAGAAGAAGCATACTTAAATATTTAAAAAAATAGTAATCAATCTTAAGAATACAATTACATCAATAAATAATTGATAGTCTTATGGTTGGAGAGTACGAAAATGACTTTAAATGACTGCATGAGTGCAGTCAAGTTCACTAATATTATATAATGCTTGGCTCAGAAGGAGTAATGTGACACCTCTCTGCACTTCATTCACATTCATCCTTTTTGTGGTAATTTTGCATTCTTCCTATATTTTGCAATTTTTTGCAGTAATTGCTCAATTATTCCGCCGTTTCAAATACACCCGACTTGCTTCCAAACTCCTATAATAATTCTATCAACTCAACTGTAACGTAATATACCCACATTCTCCCTCATTTAAAGTTCATTACTTCTACCAATCATTATCTTTAAAATCTATATAATTGATGGCAAAAAAATTCTTTAAGAGGACATGTTCATGACCAAACTACTCATTAGTGTATATACACTCTTTATGTAATCTTTCAACTTTTATGGTAAATCACTCATCCTCAAAAATCTTTCCAGATCACCTACAATCATTCCTAGGACTCTCTGTTAGTTCCCCCAACACCACTTAGAGAAATTACACACACCCTGATAACTTCAGGGTGACGCCCATTTAAAGATAAGTACATTTCTCTTTTGTTCTTTAGATATCTTGACAATGATAAGTACAATATGAATGTGTGTGTTCTATGAGCATATTTTAATTTTAATAGAATGAATTAATACTCAAACTTCATTTTTGGTGATTTAGATTTCCTCGATTATGTGTGTGGTATCACAAACACTCAAAAAATATATATGTGTTTATAAGTTATTTTTAAGCTCACCCAAACAGGCTCTTAATTTTCAAACCTGAGATTTTAAAAAGTACATATCACATTCAAAGCCCCACATATTAACCAACCGCACTCTCAATTTATCATATCCATCCATAACATCAAAAAATGGTTCTTAACATGACACAACATGATAAATTTAATCTGTGTGATCCTTAAATAACAAATCACATGTGATACAGGAAAAGTTTGTTGTCCCTTGATCAGCAAACCTAGATGTTTCAATTATGTTTAAGTCATAATACTCTTACGTCTATGCAAGAGAAACATTAAACTATTCCCACACTTTAAATCCTCTAAGGAACTCTCTCCCTCTCTTCAGATAGAGCTGACCATTACAATAAAGTAGAAATATTGAAGAATGCGACATAATATGATAACATGACATTTGTGACATGCCTTTATTACTATAATTCCTATTGTAAAATTCTGGACTAAACTAATGATAAAAGTGAACACGTGCATACCTGAGAAACTATTAATGGAACCTTGAACTTAAGTAAACTTTGTTGTGTAGTATTTCAAGAGACCGTTTTGAATATTTTCCACTTCACCATTTTCTATCAGTATTGTAAAGACTTCCCTTTAGATTCCTTTGCTAGGCGTCCACATCTTGCAACCAATACTTAGAGACCATTGGAAGCAACTGTTCCTCCTGCCAATACTCAATGTACCTACTTAAATCTAAGAAAGAACTAAAGCGAAAATTGGTACTTAAGAGTTAAGAGTTAAGAGTAAATGCAGAATACATGTCCGAAGGGTCATATGCTTGGATAGCTTTTTTAGCGAGTTCATTACCTAAATGGCTACTCAACTATTGGAAATAAACCAAGAAAGTCACTCTTGTATGTAATATTCCTAAATAATCACTCAGCTTTTGATAATTAACTCAAATGGTCATTCTTATCTAAAAAGTTGCTATTTCCGATGATAAATATTGATGTGGAATTTTTTCTAAAAAAAATTAAAATATAAAGAAATTTAAATCCCACTGTCCCCACCCATTTAATAGAATTATTTGACCATACCCGACCCAAATAACTTAATGGGTCAACTATTAAAAAATTCAGTGCAACTTTAATCTTAAGATACTATACGATGCTTCCCTCATCCTCTTATTTTTAGGGTTTTATAGGGAGAACCAAAATTTTACTTTCAATCGATTTCTTCCTCAATAAAACCATTGCAATTAAACTAAAATTCTCATAAAATTCCATAAGGAGAAGCAAAGACTTAAGTTTGGGAGAATTGATAAGTTGGTATTTTACCAACTTAAAGATTAATTTAAGCTTTCGTTTCTGAATAAAAAATTAAAGCAACGTTTAGTGTTGTTTAATGTCGTAAGTGCTTAGTTTCAGGTTTTAATGATTTTGCATGAGCAATGGTTGAAGACTGAAGCTAGAGAGCAAGAATTGGAGCGAAAGTGTGAAGATCTCAAGTTACAGCATGAGGCGCCCCGCCCAAAGCACAGGCGCCCCGCCTAGTAAACTTCAGAGGCTTGGAAAGTGGACTGCAGCATGAGGCTCATCGCCTAGAATTTCAGGCGGAGCGCCTGGAAAAATACAGAGGACAAGGCTGCCTGAGGCGCACCGCCTAAAATTTGAGGCGGGGCGCCTGAATGAAGTCCTGAAGCTTGACATTTTGAGACTCAGAAAGAGGCGGACCGCCCACTCTGAGAGGCGCTCCGCCTCAGCTATTGTGACTATGTTTTCTCAACTTGTATAAATAGTTAAAAGCTAGGGTTTAACAAGAGGATTCCATTTTTACATTTGCTACTTGTTTTGAGGCGATTTTGAGAGTCAAGTAGAGGTCATTACATCGATTTGTAAGCTTCTTAACTTGTATTTTTTAATCGTGATTCTCATATCAATCCACGATCCATGTTTGAATCCATTACCTCATTTCATTACATATTTATTGCTTTGATTCAAACCCTAGTTATGAGTAGCTAAATTCATAACTAAGGGTGTAAACATGCGATAGCGATAGAAAATCAATGGGTGTAATTCTATTTCATTACCCATAACACAAGCAACGATTATCCAATTCTCATTACAATAACATCAAAATTTCAATATCTATGACATTCGGGATTTCATATCTACTTTACTAATTAAAGACTCGGAAGAGATTAGTTAGTGTAGAATAGTGGAATTGGCGAGGATTTGGGTTGATAGGCTATTGTCATAGACTAACACATCTAAAGGAGTTACGGTCAGAAGAGGTCTCCTTTCCTTGGGTCTTTGAGTAGTGCTTTAAGCATTCAACTAAGGCTTTGATGAGCAGGTTGTGAAAGATCTCTTTTAGGCTGGAAGGATTCTAGAGATCATATTAGGAAGACTCGACCATAATTATGTTTGTGTTGTAAACATGAAGTAATTATACCCATTGATTGGAAATTGCTATTAGCCGTTTACACTCCTAGTCTCGTAATATCGAATCAGTTTATTTGCTTTAATTGTATGCTTTGTAGTTAATTATAGTGTTACTTTAAAACAACCCCATTTCTCGGACTCAACATTAAACTTCATTTGAATTTCTTCTTGCGATTCTCTTACTTGACAAGCTAGTTCCCTTGGGAAATCGACCTCGGCTCACATCGGATATTATACCTTGACGACCGCCCCTCACCATTAAAGGTGTAGGATTGAACATGGATCAAGAGGGTCTCTAGAAAATCTAGAGCCTTAAGTAGTCTTCATTCAACAGTAAGTAAGACAATATTTATAAGGATCATGGCATGTAAAACAACAAAAGAAGTTTGGGACAAGCTGAAGTTAGAATTTCAAGGAAATGAAAAGACAAAACAGATGTAGATCTTTAATTTAAGGAAAGAGTTTGAACTTTTTAGGATGAAGGAAACTGAGAATGTAAAGGAGTACATTGATACAGTTATAAAAGTCGTTAATCAAGTAAGGTTGCTGGGTGAGGATATACCAAAAAGAAGAGTTGTGGAGAAGGTAATGGTGAGTCTTCAAGAAAGATTTGAGTCAAAGATCTCTTCACCTGAAGATGCTTGGGATCTTTCCAAGCTTTCTCTTACAGAGCTTGTAAGTGCTCTACAAGCCGTTGAGCAAGGGAAAGCTTTTAGAGAGAATGAAGGGTCAAGTGAAAAAGCACTTTTTGCATCTCAAAGAGAAAAAGTGCAAACTAATAAAGTAGGGGAAGGTTGTCATCTAAAGAGGGGCAAAGATAAAAATGTTTAAAATATTTATCAGAACAATAAAGAAAGAAACAGAAGAGGCAAGTATCCACCTTTTCCTCATTGTAAGAAGACAAATCACACAGAGTATTATTGTTGGTACAGGCCTGGTGTTCAATGCAAAGCCTGCAAGTAGTTCGAACATGTCGAGAGGGTGTGTTCCCGAAATGCAAACCAACAAAATCAAACTCAGCCTGCTCAAGTCACTTAAGTTACTGAAGGATCTGAATTTCAAGAGGAGAACCTCTTTGTTGCTGCTACTGTTGAAAGATGTGCTACTGCAACTCAACACACTGATGCTTGGTTGATCGACATTGGTTGTACTCATCATATGACGGCAGATTTAAAAAATTTCAAGACTTTGGACAGGACTTATACTTCCAAAGTAATGCTTGGTTATGGGAGACTACTAGATGTCAAAGGCAAAGGTGCCATGTGCGTGCAAACTCTATCAGGTATAAAGCTTATCTCATATGTGTTGTTTGTGCTTGAGATTCAACATAATTTGTTAAGTGTGGGTTAGCTATTAGATAAGAATTATTCCGTCAAATTTAAGAACAAGTTCTGTGAAATATTTGATCCTTCTTGTGTAAAACTTCTGTCAATTAGAATGCATAACATGAGTTTTAATGTTGACTGGAAAAATGATGAAGTTGAAGCGTTTGTAAGTATCGAATATGATTCTTATATTTGGCATAGAAGGCTGGGTCACATTAATTTTGATGCTTTAAAGTTTCTTGAAAAGGGAAAAATGGTGAATGATTTGCCTGTTGTGTCCACAATTTCTGATGTTTGTGGTACTTGTCAACTTGGTAAGCTAAGCAAAACTCCATTCCCTGTGAATCAAGCTTGGTGAGCAGTTGAGAAGCTCCAGCTGGTCCATACAGATGTATGGACCTATGAATACTCTTTCTTATAATGACAACAAACATTTTCTTTTATTTATTGATAATTTTTCAAGGTATTGTTGGGTATATTTTCTCAAAAACAAATCTGAAATGTTCTCAGCATTTCAGAAGTTCAAGGCTGCCGTAGAAAATCAAAGCAGACATATGATCAAAACTTTAAGATCTGACAATGGGGCTGAATAGATCATCAATTTTTAGTCACTTACACACCTCAAAAAAATGGTGTAAGTGAACGGAAGAATAGATCAGTCGTGAACATAGCAAGGTGCTTTTTGAAAAAGGATTGCCAAAGAAGTTATGGGCTGAAGAAGTGAATACTGCTGTATATTTGCAGAATAGACTTCCAACAAAAGCCGTTGATAGTAAAGCACCTTATGAAGCTTGGACAAGTGTTAAACTATCAGTGGCACTCCTCAAAGTGTTTGGTCGCATTTGCTATGCCCATGTCCCATAGGTAAAAAGAGATAAATTGGACAAAAGAGCCAATGTTGGCGTGTTTGTCGGTTATAGTACTGCTTCAAAAGGATATAGAATTTTAAATCCAATCACTGAGAAGGTTTATGTGAGCAGGAGTTTAAAGTTTGATGAAAAAGGTGCTTGGAATTGGGAAAAGATGATTGAAGAGTCATCCAACCAAGGAAGTGGTGAGGTAAATTCACCTCGGGTTCATAGTGAAACTTCTGAGGTGGAGGATTCTGATAATGAGTGTTATGCTGTGAGAGGCACTAGAACCTTACAAGATATCTTCAATAGATATAATGTGGCTATACTTGAGCCTATCTCAGTTGATCAAGCCTTGAAGTCTTCTAAATGGAAAGCTGCAATGGAGGAGGAACTTAACATGATAGTAAAAAATGACACCTGGATACTTGTTGACGGACCAAAAGATCAACAAGTGATTGGTATAGAGTGGATATTCAGAGAAAAGAAGAATCCTGATGGCTCAATCAACAAATATAAGGCCAGATTAGCAGTAAAAGGCTACTCGCAATGACACGATCTTGACTTCACCAAGGCTTTCGCACCTGTAGGAAGATTTGATACAATTAAACTGTTAGTTGCTATAGCTGCTCAAAAAGGTTGGAAAGTCTATCATCTTGATGTTAAATCAGCATTCCTCAATGGTGTTAGTGAGGAGAAAATTTATGTCGAGAACCCGGAGGGTTTTTCTATTGAAAGCACTGCTAATAAGGTTTATTTGTTGAAAAGGGCGCTCTATGGCTTAAAACAGGCACCTAGAGCCTGAAGTTTATTTGTCGAAGATTGATAGCTACTTGCTGGACTTTGGATTTAAAAGGAGCATTAATAAACCAACATTGTATGTGAAGCAAGTCAGTGCTGAAGTTATGATAGTTTCAATCTATGCCGATGATATTCTTATGATTGGAAGCAATTCGAGATCCGTGGATGTGACACCCCAGCTAAGGGTTAAGTATCCCAGATCGGCATAACACATGAGCGATCCTGGGTATTTAAGTAAGCATGCCATAGACCCTAGTAACGCGTTTTAAAGCCGTGCGGACCTATGCCCAAAGTGGACAGTATCACTAGCGGGCATGGGCATTTACAGATGGTATTAGAGCCACGCCGTGTCAGCCTTGTCAATGCGGGAAGAGTTCAGCGTTGAGTCTAGGCAAATCCCGGAAAGGCGGGGCAAACCTCAATGAAGACGCTGAGTCCATAAGAGGGGTGTTATGCTGGGTATATAAGCTAACTAGTCTTAGACCCTAGTGACGCGTTTTAAAGCCGTCCGGGCCTAGGTCCAAAGCAGAAAATATCACTAGCAGGCTAGGGCTGTTACAGATGGTATCAGAGCCACTCTGTGTCAGCCTTGTTGATATGTCTCAAAAGAAGTATGCAACTGAGATATTGAAGAAGTTTTGTTTTACTGGTTGCAAAGCAGTCAGCACCCAACAGTTCAAGGATTGAAGTTACAAGAGGATGACGGCTTACAATCTGTGGATCCTTCTATATATAGGAGTCTGATTGGTTCATTATTATATTTGTAAATTACAAGGCCGGATATTATGTATGCTACCAGTGTTCTATCAAGGTTCATGCGCAGGCCTACTGAAAATCATCTTAAAGCAGCGAAAGTGTCTTGTGATATATTCAGGGAACAATTTCATATGGTGTGTTGTTTAGTAGGAGTTCAACGCTGAAATTACTTGACTTCACCGACAGTGATTGGGCTGGATCACCTGAAGATTCAAAAAGTACTTCAGGCTTTTGCTTTACCCTTGGATCAGGTGTTATATGTTGGAGTTCAAAGAAGCAAGGGTCTATTGCTCAATCAACCGTGGAGGCGGAATATATTACTGCATCTGCTGCTGTTAATCAAGCTTTATTGCCGATAAAAATCATGGAATACTTAAAGTTTAAGCAACAAGGTGCTACAAAGATCTTGTGTGATTAAAATTCCACTGTTGCAATGGTTTAAAATCTAGTTTTTCATGGAAAAACCAAGCATATTAAAATCAAATATAATGCTATTAGAGAAGTAGGAAAGGAAGGTGAAGTTTTGTTATTGCATTGTTCAGCAGAGGAGCAAATCACTTTCTCCAAAGGGCTGCCAAAGAACAGATTTGAAGAACTCAGAGATGAACTTAGTGTTGTGCATAGCGCTTGCATCAAGGAGGAGTGATGGAGATTATTTTACTAATACAATGCTATGCACCAATTTTTATCTTATTTTGTTTATTGATATTTTCGAATGTAATTGATGAATGTACTAAAAATTAAAATGACTTGTGGTGGAAATTATTTTGAGCTCTAAAATGGAGGACAAATTTCCTTAATCAGAAACTTCCTACAAGATGCCTAAAGTCCCTTGGAAAACAAAAAATGTGCTAGAACTAGTTTGTGGTGCAAAATATGTTTGTAGGACACGAATTAGTGAATAAAGAACTGGTTCAGGTCTTTGAAAGATCTTAACTTGTTAATTGTAAGTTTTTTTCCTTTGTGAAATCGTTTGAACTAAATCATGTCCTTCAAATATATGTCTGGTTCTTCAAAGGGAAGAAATTAAAGTTTGTGGGCCTAACTCCATTAAATGCTAGATGATCGAGTGTTTGTCAAAGAAGAAAAGAAAGAGATTGGTGGACTTTGCGACAGTATGAAATTATTTTTCTGAATAAGGATCATTTCTTTTTATACATGATAACCTTGCGAGGGTATGTAACTACTTGCTCTATGTTATCGGAAAAAAATTTCAATCCCAATAGATAGAGAAGTATTTGTGAAAAAGTCAATAGGAAAGAAATAGAAGGTGTGATTTGAAGACTTTGGATGTGACCAAGTATAAGATAAAGGGTGCCTGATGAAAAATAGACCAAGTCACATACCGAGGGATAAATGCACTGGTATCATATTTATTTACTTATAAAGCAAAGGTTAGTATAAGTTCTTTCTCCATTCTTTATTCAAGAAAAAGAAAACAATGTATCAACAGGAGAACATAATCATTATTTAAAAATTACTGTGGACCAATGAAACGACCTCGGTTAGTCGTTTCGGCAATTAGAACTCTGATTGGCGTGCCGATAAATTTAAAATATTCGTAATATCCATTAGGACATGTTTGTAAAATTTGAGCTAAATCAGACCTCGTTTGGTAGGCATCGGATGAAGGCTTCGGTTTTATTATCGGTAAATATTAAAAAGAGTTTTTCGAGCTCGGTTTTGGCGAATGGGCTCCGATTCGAAATCCGAAAGCGTCGTTAGGTTCGTATGATTATTTGTGACTTTTGTGAATTTTCGAAAGTGAATTTCGATGTTGTTCGGCTAGTTTCCGCTAAAATGCCGAAAGTTAAATAATTTGATTTTTTTAATTTAAATTCGCACCTTGAGTTTCGGGAGTCCGATTTGAGATTCGCCCTCGCGAGTATGTTATATATATTTTGCATAACTTGTATGCAAAAGTTGGACTTATTTCGAATATCGTAGGGTACCAATTTAATTTTCGTCGCAAAAATAAAAAAGAAAAGAAATTAAAAAAAATAAAAGGAAAAAGACAAAACAAGGAAAGAAATTAAAGGTGAGCTGATGCTAAGTCCTTAGCAAGAACAGAAACATGAAGAACAGAAAACATTAGAAACGAAGCAGAGAAAATTATCAGAAAAAATGTTAGAAAATAAGAAAAGAGCCGGAGAAAAGATACGATTTTTACCCCAAAACATTCAGGTACTGATCCTAATATATTATTTGAGTTTATTACGTGTGTTTGAATATGTTTTAACGATAAAATTTGAAATATTAGACATCGTTTTAATAAGTTCAATTAACAATTTAAAGGGTCAAATGGACCCCGATAATGGAATTGATTATATATTCGTACTCAGTGAGTTATGGGAAACTTATAAATGTAATTTATTTAGGGTTTGGTTATGTGACCTTAAACCCTGTACATAGGCCTGTCCTACGTATTGCATATGTGAATAGGGTATCAGGTTCCTACCTGGATTGTTCTAAGATGTAAGGAATGAAGCCTTTAGCCTTATGTGATATATTTTTCTGCTTATTGAATACAGTGGGATCGTTTGGCAATAAATCCAAAAGGATAAAGCGATTATTGGGTAGCAGTATTAACTTTAGAACGAGGTAAGTGTTTATATCCATTTCTTTGGAGGCACCTGGCCTCGTGGATTTTCTACCACGTGTTCCTTACGTGTGTAGCTGCCGATAGGCGTACTCATTACGCCTCAGCTTTGGATTTACATTGTATATTATATGTTATGTCCTGTTGTTGGTGTTGCATTGAGGATCTGAGCATTGTACTCTGGCTGTGAGTTGGCATCTACTTCCCGGCTGTCGATGAGAGTCCCGCGCCGGTGAAGGGTTATTATTGCATTACATTGTATTCATATGCATTATATGTCATTCATATGCATTACATTGCATATCATATTGGGTGCAGGAGTATTTCGCCCCAGGAGCAGGAGTATTCCGCTCCATTGTATCATATTGAGGGTAGGAGTATTCCGCCCCAGGAGCAGGAGTATTCTGCTCCATTGTGTCATATTGTGGGTAGGAGTATTCCGCCCCAGGAGCAGGAGTATTCCGCTCCATTTTATCATATTGAGGGTAGGAGGATTCCGCCCCAGGAGAGTGCAGGAGTATTCCGCCTCAGCTTAACATTATATCGGGTGCAGGAGTATTCCGCTCCAAGAGAGTGCAGGAGTATTCCGCTTCTGGTTTATATTATATCGGGTGCAGGAGTATTCCGCCCCAGGAGCAGAAGTATTCCGCTCCAGTTGGTTATTAGATTGGATTCCCCTCGAATGCATGAGTATTCCGCTTCGAGATGGGATGACGGACACATGTGACCCTTTGCATCAGATTTCATTTCATTTCATCTCATTTCAATTTTTTTCACACCATTGTATAGACTTGTGGTACATAACTACTGTTCTGCTTATACGTGCATTGTTTATTTGTTGATATGTTAATGGCTCGTATTCCTTGTTGAGTTTATGGTTTCATACGTGTTTCTGGTTATTATCTGGCTCTGCCTTTTTATAATTTATATAAGAGGAATTTGGACTATCTGTTTCCTTTCTCCCTGGCTAGCTATCATATTCCTTGAGGTGGCTAGTCTGCCCCACTTACTGAGTCTTTTTGACTCACCCTTGTTTGTTGTTTGTTTCTTGTCTATCTATTTCGTTTCGGCAGGTTCGCTCCAGGATTGAGTTCGCCACGTTGTGAAGGAGCGAAGACGACTTCAATTGTCAGGGTTAGCCAGCTTTTATTCCGGATGGCCACCAGTTTATTGGTTATTATGTCAGCTGCATTTTGCTCCCTTCAGGAGGTATTTGTCTTCTTTTGTACTCTTAGATGTCTAGTCTGGATAGCTCTAAACCTAGTATGATGGGTAGTCAGCTGTAATTTCTTTTGTACAGCTTAGAGATATCAGTATGTCTGTATTTTTGTTTTAAATCTTGTCCTTATTTATGAATTGTTATATTTATTTTCCTAATTTAATTGGTAAGGGTTCGCCCGACGGGTCTAGAGGAGGATGTCGGGTGCCCGCACGGCCTAGTCGAAGTCCGGGTCGTGTCAACCTAGTTCTTGATTTAGTCTTATATATATCATATATGTGATTCTTTGTATTGTTATCATGGTGCATTTGAAGTATTAAACTCTTTGTGCTTTTTTTATTACAGAAAGCCTTCATGACTTGAGTGAAAATATAGCCACGCGAGCACAGAAGGTGATTTGTCAATTTTAGTGCAGTTCTCTTTTACTATTCCCTCTGTCCAAGATTAAAAATCCTGAGGACAGAGGGAGTACTAGTTACTAACTAATGTCCCTCTCTAATTAAGAAATTTTCGAATCCACCAAGGTTTGGATAGATGGGAAGAAAAACATTGTGTCGTTTTCTTCTACTGAGGTTCAATCCCACTTCATTGACCACTAGATCACACCCTTGGGTGCGAATGTGTCATGACCTAATATGATGACGGTATTCTTGGTCCTTGTAAGAGAATAACAATGAATGTAGACTAGTTTATTAGGAGTATACATAGATAGTATAACTAGCATTTATAGGATTGATTTATTTCCTTATTTAGATACATTGTAGTTTGTATATAAACCTTAACCTATTGGAATAATATGATAAGGAGATTCCTCCATTCTCTGTCACTTTACATGGTATCAGAGCCATTAGGCTCAAAATCTCTCGAAGGAAAAAAATTTCAGAATCTGTGGCTTCAAAATCTGTAGAGAAACTTTGAAACTTTCGGCTTGTTAAAGACAAGCATCATGATTTACCTCACCACCAGTTCAGGAAAAGTGGGAAGGTGATTTCCGGCCGGAAGAACCAACTCCGGCGTCTGGGTGGGAAGCGAATGTGACTCACGCGCCACCACCACTCCGTTGCTGTCACTCACGCGCCAGCGCATGAAGGCGCGTGTTCCGTCAATCTCTGTATTGGCTTGAATTTCTGGCATCGCCTCGTCAAATCCGGGAGTACCCTGCAGTGCTTTGGTCTTAAAACCTCATTTGGAGACTATTTCTTCCTTTCAGGTCCGTATTTTACATAATCCTGTGTTGGTAAATCCGTTCTAATGATGTTTCTTACTTCCATGGTTGCTAGGATTCACTGATATTGCCTTCAAAATTTGCTTGGTAATTTCTGGGTCGCTGTGACAGTCTTTGTACTCTTATTTGTTGAAGATCTTGGTAATTGATTTGCTCATGCACTTCAATTCTATATTTTTGGTTCATTGATTTCATATATTGGTTTGCTGGAATTTTTGACACGATTAGAATTTGTGGGTCTCTAGTTCGTGGGTCTTTAATTACAGCTCTTGTTTTGTGATTGTTTGCGTCACAAAGTCTATTGGGTATATTTATTGGTGTGGACATTTGCTGATTCCTTTTGAATTTAGTTTGATATAAGGAAAAATAGTGGTAAACAGTAAGCAAGGAGGAAATAAGCCTATATCATCTGAGAAGACATTCATGGTCCCAGCCGATGAGTTTGCCAGATTCTCTCAGTATCAGAAATCATGGATGGAATCTACTCCTATTACTACCCTTGTTGAGTTAAGTAAAACATGTCTTATTTCATCTTCTACCAAATGGGTGATTGACTATGGTGCGATAGATCATATGACCAGTAATCCAAAAGTTTTTTCTAGCTTTCGATCACATAAAGCACCATTTTCCGTGACGGTCGTTGATGGGTCAACATATAACATTGTGGGATCTGGGACTGTTGAACTAACCCCTTCTATTACCTTGTCATCTATGTTAAGTCTACCCAACCTTGCATTTAATTTGATATATGTGACTAGACTTACCAGAGATCTTAATTGCTCAGTATCATTCTTTCTCGATCATTGTCTGATTCAGGATGTTGTGACGAAGAAAACTATTCGTAAAGGACATGTATCTGCTGGTCGCACACTGCCAGTTAGGGCACCCATCTCTTCCTATGTTGAAGAAGCTCTGTCCTCAGTTTTATAATATTTCGCCATTAGATTGTGAGTCTTGTCATTTTGCAAAACAACACCATACCTCGTTAGGACCAAGGGCTAATAGGCGAGCTGAGTCGCCTTTTGAGTTAGTCCATTCTGATGTTTGGGGGCCATGTCCTGTCATGTCCAAAACTGGGCATAACTATTTTGTTATCTTTGTGGATGATTTTTCTAGGATGACTTGGGTTTACTTCATGAAGAATCGATCTGAGGTATTCTCTCATTTTTGTACCTTTTATGCTGAAATCAGAACTCAGTTTAATGCTTCTGTGCGCATATTAAGAAGTGACAATGCCAAAGAGTATATGTCAGCTTTATTTCAGTCCTACATGAGACAACACGGGGTAATCCACCAGTCATCTTGTATTGATACGCCTTCTCAGAATGGAGTAGCTGAAAGAAAGAATAGACATCTACTTGAGACAACTCGGGCACTGTTATTCGAAATGAAGGTTCCTAAATAATTTTGGGTTGATGCAGTCTCGACAGCTTGTTTCCTTATTAATCGCATGCCATCTGCAGTGCTTTCTGGTGATATGCCTTATACTGTTCTCTTCCCAAATAAATCATTATTCCTACTGGAGCCTAAGATCTTTGGAAGTACATGTTATTGCAGAGATGTCCGGCCATCTATTACTAAATTGGACCCAAAAGCCTTGAAATGTGTCATCTTGGGTTATTCTCGCACTCAAAAGGGGTATGTTGCTACTCTCAAGAGCTTGATAAATATCTTGAGTCGACTGATGTTGTGTTTTCAGAAAAGACGCAATTCGACTATGCGCCTCCGGTTTCTACAAGCCAGGGGAGGAAGATGAGCGGCTGATGTTGGGTGTATATTTTATGTCTCGGCGTCGATTTTTTATAGCTTTTGAGTTATTTTTAGTATATTATGTGCCCTACAATGCGTGATTTAAAGTAAAATGCTAACTTGAGGTGTTTGGATGTTTTATGAGCTAATTGAAGGAAATTCGAGCTTGATTCATACAAGAACAAGGAAGAAGCAACGGGTACAACCATGGATGCTTGGCATGCTAGGCTGTATGGTCCGCGAAGAGTGTAAATATTGAAGAAATTGAGAAAAGTAGCGCATACAGCCACGGATGCTTGGCATGCTCCGGTGTATGCGATGGTAAATAGTCCCAGAGCAGCCAGGACTAGCTAAAACGTGGGCCACTAGCATATTTCTTATTTTAAAACTCTTGTAACTTTTTTCTGAGGAGAAGGACGTACTTTTTTGGAGGCAAGAACCACAGTAGAGGCTAGAGAACCAAGATTCATCAATTGAGTTGTAATTCTTCTTTCCTCTTTATTGTTTCATGAATTCTAGACTATTTTGTGAGAAAGTTATCTTGTCTATGAGTAGCTAAACTCTATTATTCTAGGATTATAGGTTAACCATAAAATTTGTACTCTGAAGTTGATTGAATTCTATGAAATTTATCAGATTGAGTTTTTTATTTAATTATGCTCTGAATTACTTGATTTCCTGGCCAGTTGTTAAGTACTATCCATGAACCTAAGGTTGAACTCGAAAGTGGGAACCGTAGGTTGCAATAGAATTAAATAAAGCGTGTTCCTGAACCCGGGCATCGGGGAATGGTTTCGCGGTTAGGATAGAAATATACCTAACAGTCACGCTTAATTTTTATATAGGAGAAGCACATGCATTCTTGTTAATTCTAATTCCATAGACATATAGGCGTTAGGTTGGCTCGAATCAGCGAGCAGGGTATTGAAAGAGCTCTCTGGGTATAATCAACACTGTGGTTAGCAACTCAGATAAATAAAATTTGTTCAATTAGCGGATGAGTGCAACTGAATTGGTGATCGTCCCATAATCCTAGAATATTTCCTCTCACTGATATCTAAAACTCTTGAATTTTCTTACATTCCATTTACTTCAATTGCTTTAGTTAATTAGTTTAATTAAAACCACTCAGAATTTGGTTGAACTTTCTTGAAAAATATTTGTATTAAAGTTCGTCTAGTGAATAGTTAATCGATAGTCCTCGTGGGAATGATACTTTTCTTATCACTTATTACTTGATCGATCGCGTATACTTGCGTGTGCGTTTGGAGCGACAAATTTTTGGCGCCGTTGCCGGGGACTAAGATTTAATTAGTTTCTAGATAGCTTTTATTTGTTATTTGTTCAAGATTAATTTTTGTTTTAGTTGTCTTTGGGTGTTTCAGGTATTGGCTTGAATGCGAAGGAGCAAGAGTGGTGATAAACTCTACACTTTTGACCCGGAAGCTGAAAGACTTTTTCACAGGCTAAGGAAGGAGGCCAGACTCAAAGCAAAGCTAAAGAAAGCTCCTATTTCTGAACATGCAGAGATGGCTGAAAATCAAAACCGCGCCATACTGGATGTGGCCAAACCTAGTCTTGATAACATGGCCAAGGCCATTGTAAGGCCCACCATTACTGGTAAATTTGAGCTGAAAGAGAGTATGATCCGACTCTTCCAGTCTAATAGTCAGTTCGCGAGATTGTCACATGAAGATCCTCAACAACATATGTAGAATTTTCTGGAGATCAGCGACACTTACAAATATGTTGATTTGTCGGATGAATATATACGGCTGACTATGTTTCCATTCACCTTGCTGGGTGAAGCAAAGAAGTGGCTCTTGGTTCAACCACCTAACTCCATTAACTCTTGGGATGAACTGGCAAAGAAGTTTCTGATTAAATTCTTTCCATCGGGCAAAGTTGCAAAGATCAGAGGTGAGATAGTGTCATTTAGTCAGAATTCATCAGAGGAGATAGGTGAAGCATGGGAAAGGTTCAAGGCATTGTTGAGAAGCTTCCCACACCAATGGTCAATCAAATTAGGTGTTAGGATATATTTTTGTTGAGGGACTGCAATCGCATAGTCAAATTTTGTTGGATGCTTATTGTGGCGAACCAAGTCTAGAGAAGAAATATGATGAGCTAGAGATCATTCTTAACAAAATTTCATAAGGCAGTCAGCATTATCATGGTGACTCAGGCAGAGGTAAAAATCTCAAGCTAGGTGGAAAGGTGGAAGTAGATGTACTGACAGCTATGTGAGCTGAAATGGCAGCAATGCAACACTCTGTTAAGCAGCAACTTGATGCAGCACTAGTCCAGGTAAGCAAGCCACAGCCATCGGCTCCACCCCAGGTTCAACAAGTGCAAACAACTCCATATTGTGATGTGGGTGGTGGATCTGATCATATAAATAATGTTTGCACGGACAACCCAGGGTCTGCATTTTATGTGGGTCAGCATGGCAGGGGTTTCAACCAAAACGCTCAGTATGACAACACTTACCCGCCTAACTTTCGCAGCCACCCTAATTTCTCATGGGGCGGTAATCAAGGCAAACAAGGCAGCAGACAACCTCAAGGTAATACTCAGCAAGTGTAGAATCCACCGCAGCAGAAACAGCCTGAAACGTCAAAAGATAGAGGCAATGATACAACAACTGATTGTTGATCTTAATTAGAAAATTTCAACTCTCCAGTAGAATCAAACAGTGCCATTCGATCTCTAGAAAAACAAATGGGACAGCTTGCTAGTAATCAAAATACAAGGCCACATGGTGCTTTGCAAGCAATACTGATCCCAATCCCAATGAACAGGTGCAAGCAGTTTCATTAAAAAATGGGAGAGAACTGAAAGAATTTCCAAAGAAGCCAAAGAAATCTCACTCTGACAAAAGAAAAGAACCAGAGCTAGTAGTCGAAGTCGAAAAGGAGGCAGAAAAGCAAGAGGCAGTGATTGCTGCTAAACCACCACCTCCCTTTCCTCGAAGGTTGCAAAAGAATCTGCAAGATCCCGCAGTCACGAAGATTTTGGGCATATTCAGTTAGACTAGTATCAATATTCCATTGGTAGACGTGCTCTGAGGAATTCCAAAGTATGCCAAGTACATCAAAGACATAGTGTCATCAAAGAGGAAACTCAATGAATTTTAAACTGTGGTACTTACTGAAGAGTGCACATCCAGAGTTCGGAACAAACTCCCTCAGAAGTTGAAGGATCCAGGTAGTTTCACCATCCCTATTCGTGTTGGCAACGCAGTAGTTGGTAGAGCCCTATGTGATCTAGGGGCAACATAAATCTTATGCCATTGTCTGTATGCAACCAATTGGGTCTCGGTACTCCAAAGCCAACAACAGTCTCACTTCAGTTAGCCGATCTGTCTACTATATATCCTGAGGGGGTGATTGAAGATGTACTGGTTCAAATTTGGTCAATTTATTTTGCCCGCTGATTTTGTTATCCGGACTATGAGGCAGATAAGGAAGTTCCTATCATCTTGGGACGACCTTTCTTAGCCACTGGTGATGATGTGATCCGTGTCCGAGAGGGAAAGATGACAATAAAGGTGGATGATCAGGAAGCAGTTTTTAATGTGTACAAGGCTCTAAAAATGCCTAACCATCACGAAGAGTTATCCATGATCACAGTGAATGACCCGGAGGAGAAGTCGACTGATCCAGCTGATTATGTCAATGATGACTTGCAACGACCACTGATGTTGGGAGAAGAAACTAGTGAAGATGCTGATATAGAGGAGATGTTGCAGCTCTTAGACTGCTCTTGTGACTTTATTATGGGGTTTCCCAAGTTTGAGCCTCTAGATAGACTGCTAAGGCCACCACCCAAGCTATCTATTGAAGAGGCGCCCAAGCTTGAGCTCAAACCTTTACCTGCTCATCTTTGTTATGCTTATTTGGGACAATCTGACACATGAGTAATAGGTGGCCTTGGTGGATCAGAAGGTGTTGTTACTGACGCATGAGGCACAACAGTCGGTTGTTGCTCAACTAAAGACTCGGGAGATGCTGAAGATTCGAAAACTGCCGGAGGAACCTCATCAACTGGCACAACAGCAGGTTGTTGCTCAACTAAAGACTCAGGAGATGCTAGAGAAACATTATCAACTGATTGTTCAGTAAAAACATCACTGACCCGATATATTAGCCACTGTCGCTCCAAACGCACACGCAAGTATACGCGGTCGATCAAATAATAAAGTGATTAGAAAAGTATCGCTCCCACGAGGACTATCGATTAACTTTTCACTAGACGAACTTTAATTCAAATATTGTTCAAGAAAGTTCAACCAAATTGTGAGTGGTTTTAATTAAACTAATTAACTAAAAACAATTGAAGTAAATGGAATGTAAGACAATTCAAGAGTTTTAGATATCAGTGAGAGGAAATATTCTAGGATTATGGGACGATCACCAATTTAGTTGCACTCATCCGCTAATTGAATTAATTTTATTTATCTGAGTTGCTAATCACATGGTTGATTATACTCACAGAGCTCTTTCGATACCCTGCTCGCCGATTCGAGTCAACCTAACGCCTATATGTCTATGGAATTAGAACTAACAAGAATGCATGTGCTTCTCATGTATACTAATTAAGCGTGACAGTTAGGTATATTTCTATTGTTGACACCCAATTTTGTCCCTCCTATTTTACAATTTAATCATACAAAACTTTGAAAATACAATTTTAATATTTAGACCAAATTGCGTCAATTATCATGCATTTATCCATATTATTCTTATCATCAACCCCCTATCTATATACATTCATATCTCAAGGTGATCATATTACATAAATACATCATTTAAGTCGTTCCCAAAGTACTTGCACGATTTTGTAACTATTTATGCAATTTATATACTTGAATATCCATTTTACAATTATTTACATTCAATTAATATTACATAAATTCATTTATAATTATTTTGAGTCAATTATTATTTTTCCTAAGTCTATAATATTACTCCTCATATTTTATTAATTTTTTTCTTATTTTATTAGCATTTTAAAGCCAATTATTGGCTAATTATACCTACATATACCCTAAATATACGCTAATATACACTATAATATGTGCTATATATACACATCTTATTAGTTTGGACCCCCACACACACACATCAGCCCACACGCGCCTACGTGGCGCATTCATGGCCAGCCACGTGTCCACGTCGGCCCCATTTCATTTTTTCTCTGAGTTTTCCACCTTTAACCAAACACTCCCCTCACCAAAATAAACCCTAATATCCATTTCCCTTATTCCCCTCTCCCTACCCGCGCCGTCAGTCCCCTCCCCTTCTCCCTCTTCGCCCAAAAACGCGACCGGGTACACCTGCCCACCCAAACTTCACCGCGGCATCCCCCCCCCCCCCATTTCTCTACTGATCATGCCACAATCGTGATGTTTGTCTCTCTATCTCACTGACCTATTTTGGCAAGAAAAAAACAAGAAGAAATCAAGCATATCACTTCAAATCCGGGTAAACCAAGGCATGAATCATGGATAATCTCAATTCTTATACACATACAAGGCAAGAAACATACATTTCTGAACTTGAAATCCATGAAACGAGCAAGAAACGAATCGGGTCAGATTGAACCGACACGATCCGAAATGGGTACACTTATTTTGTTTTATTCTGTCATTCTTATTGTGATTTATAGGAATACATGTTCAAATTACGTTTTTTAGCTTTTATTTTGTTTGAAAGCATGATCTTGCAAGAAATCCTTTCATGTTAATTTAGTTTGTTGATTTCTCGTACCCCACACTAGCTAGGAAATTAACGTAACTATGAACGAGTTTGATCGAATCCTTAGAACAAAAGTCGTTGAAATCATATCCTCAATAGTATGCAGACACTGTCTATCTTCTAATTGTTTGGACTGATTCTTTACACAATGTTAGGCTAATAATTTTGAGAATATATAAAATTCTGGACCATTTGTTTGGCAAACTTTGATGAGAGAAATTATTATTTGTTTATGTATGAAAATATATACACATCTTATAAAAATCAAATTTTTATTTTTTTGTGTTTTCTTTATTCAGAAAATCACTTAATTGGATTTATTTTTGGAAGTATTTAAAAGGTGATAATCCTTTTATTTTGGTTAATTAGGGAGGTGATTGATTCTTGCCTTACAAAAATTATTACTGATCTTGTCTTTCCTTTCCTAGTTAGAATTTGAATCTCTAAGAGCCCTACTTCTATTACTGTATAAACAGACCCTTCCCAACCTTCAAGGACATGCTTTTTCTCTCTGAATATTGAAAAAAAAAAAAAAACAGAAAACACTTCACTCTTTTTCTTATTTGGCTTACTATTAGAAGAAGGGGACTCCATGTACCACTCGTGGGAAGTCCTAACTATCCTCATTGATCCTGATTGTTTGTTTCAAGGCAATTATCAGAGGTTGTTTTGGATAGTTTTCGAGACTATACCATTTTTTTAGTGTTACAGGGAAAACAAACTCTTTGTTTGTGAAGGCTAAAAGAATGGATACTGATTGGTGATATGAGCTCTAAGTGAAAGACATCAAAGTGTACTCAGGATACTACATTCTCTTTTGTTTCTGTTTACTATATGTACTTTAAGACTCTTATTTGTGTATTAAAAATATCTTGTAAGTATGTTCGCGTGATCTTGAACAAAGGGAAGAATGGTAAGACTGTGATGTAAAAATACAACTTGATATTATTATGATTAAGGCTAAACATGGGCCTCTTCTTTTCTTTCTTTCATGTAGTTTGCTGAATAATGTGAAAGTTTGGTGATTAAAACATGTTCTGGAATATGGTGTTAAAATTCTGGAATTTTTAGGGTTTATTTTGCTAAAATAGGGGTGGAATTTTTCATATTTATTTAAAACAGAGGCTATTTTCGCAAACTGTCTCAATTGAGGATTATTTCTGCAAAACGAGAATAGGCCAGTAAGCAGCAGTTCTGATAATGAAAGTTACAAGTTCTTACTTCTTTTTTTTTAAAAAAAAATAGGGGCCATTCTGTCTCGTTTAAGGCTTATTTCTGCAAAAACGTGGTTCTGACCCAATTTTGAAACCCGTAGTAAATATTTTTTTTACAAAATAAAACATAATTCTTAAAAAAGCTAACATATTTTCTTTATACTAACTAATAGTAGTGTACAAGGGAGAAAATATGAGCTTTGGAATCAAGCCATATAAGTTATTTTTGAAAAAAAAATTGAATATTCATGGGTCTCTCTTAGTATTTAATATTTACTACGCAAATTAGCTATTTTTGAAAAAAACATTGAATATGCATGTGTCTTTTTCTATTTAAGGATTGTTACACAAATTAGCTATTTTTGAAAAGTGTTTGAATATGCATGTGTCTTCAACACGTAATGGTTATTTTGTAAAAAGGGTTACTCTTAAAAAAGATGTGAGTGTCTTTTAATACTTAGCAATTGTTATTAGTATATGCACATAATTTATAGTCATTCCGATTTTGTCAATAAAGTTGTAATCTATATTTATATGTCTTTAAAGTTTACTTATGATATATGCAACTATGTTTCAACTATAAAATATTTTAGTATATATATGTTAAAAATGGCTCGGAAAAATAAATAAGCCTTTTCTTTTGGAATATGTTTGACAATTAATGTCATAATATTTCATCAAAATTGGCTAACATTCTTTCAATGAAATGTTGATTATTGTGTCTCATTTGAAAAAGAAAAAATGATCTTTGAAACGTTGCAGGGCTTTAGAAAAACATCTTTGTTCACGGGCTTGCAGAAATAAACTTATCTTAGCATGATTCGCGTTTTTGGTCCTTTTGGGGTTGAAAAGTTAAACTATAGGTTAAAATTACAAATAAGCAGTGGGCTTGTATCATTACTGCAATATTGTGAGATGTTAGGAAATATTGAAACTGCTTGCATTTTTTTAATTTGCGCAGGGCGTCCCTTTCAGCATCAGTCTTAGTTTTATGGCCCTATTCTGTTATTATAAAATATTTTAAATTTAGTTTATATTCTTAGCCTTATCATAATTTATGTTTGACCTACTTAAAATCTTTTAATAAATTTTGCCCATATGTTTAATTGATATCCCAAAATTTTGAACTCGGTCGTGATCCACCTTTCGTGGGACTCGGAAAGTGCCTAACACCTTCTCCCCGAGTCATAAGGGCTTCTTACCCTAGGATCTTTGTTAGTAAGAGTTACCCGGGGTTAATTTTAGAAACTTAGAAATTTTAGGTGACCTGATACGCCTGTTATACAAATCTATTAGGTGGCGACTCCAAAACCGACTCAACCGAGTCACCCAGTCAAATCCGACCTTTGAACTCGCTCCGAGCTCGTAAAAAAAGGGGTGCGACATCTGTCCTAACCACGAAACCATTTCTTGATGCCCGGGTTCAGGAACACGCTTTATTTAATTCTATTGCAACCTACGGTTCCCACTTTCGAGTTCAACGTTAGGTTCATGGATAGTACTTAACAACTGACTAGGAAATCAAGTAATTCAGAGCAGAATTAAATAAACAACTCAATCTGATAAATTTAATAGAATTCAATCAACTTCAGAGTATAACTATCATGGTTAACCCATAACCCTAGAATAATATAGTTTAGCTACTCATAGACAAGATAGCTTTCTCACAAAATAGTCTAGAATTCATGAAACAATAAAGAGGAAAGAAGAATTATAACTCAATTGATGAATCTTGGTTCTCTAGCCTCTACTGTGGTTCTTGCCTCCAAAAAAGTACGTCCTTCTCCTCAGAAAAACGTTACAAAGGGTTTTCAAATAAGAAATATGCTAGTGGCCCACGTTTTAGCTAGTCCTGGCTGCTCTGGGACTATTTACCATCGCATACACCGGAGCATGCCAAGCATCCGTGGCTGTATGCACTACTTTTCTCAATTTCTTCAATATTTGCACTCTTCCCGGACCATACAACCTAGCATGCCAAGCATCCATGGCTGCCCGTTGCTTCTTCCTTGTTCTTGTACGAATCAAGCTCCAATTTCCTTCAATTCGCTCCTAAACATCCAAACACCTCGAATTAGCATTTTATTTTAAATCACGCATTGTTGGGCACATAATACACTAAAAATGACTCAAAAGCTATAAGAAATCGACGCCGAGACATAAGATATATGCCCAACATCAACACCCCACACTTAAACTTTGTTCGTCCCCGAAAAAACAAACTCAACACACTTATACTCAATAGATCTCAACTACCTGATTCAAGAACTTCAAGGAAGCGCATCTATGAAATAGGTTGATACCAATAATTAGCCACTAAACATAGAAGCACACAACTTCCCCCTATTTGCACATCACACATTTAGAAAATAAGGATTATCAAAGCAATCAAGTAGCAACAACCAAGCCGCAAGAAACGACTCTTCACACCAACTTACTCATGACATAGCCACTCGCTCAAGATTAGAGCCTAATAAAAGCTCCAACCTCTCATAATCCATGTGCCCTCACCAATCAAAGTCTAGTCCCAATCACAGAAAAATATATTAAATGAATTATAAGGGACTTTTTAGATAGGAAGAATTCTATCACACTAAAAAAGAATCTCAAGTGCCACACAATAGTACCATAGGCTTGCCCGTGATGTAGGACTCCACTAATGTAAGCTCGGTCCTATTCGGGATTAACTAGGACTTTAAAGGTTGTAATGTAGGCCAAAGGACGGATAATGGTTAAAATAGTGACTACCTCCCTAAGCACTTTTAATACATCACTTCTACTTTTTATAGCTCAACTCTTCACAAAAACAACCGAGCTACCATCCAAACATCAACTCAAAAACTTCCCTCTCTTTAAGTATTTTTTTTTCAATGTGCACAACACTAGCAAGGATTGAGAATTTTTCTCTTTTGATTTCTTTTTATTCTTCACTTTTCATTTTTTTCTCAATTTTTTTCTTTTTCTTTTCTTTTTCCCTTTTTTTCAACATTTGTCAATTCTTTCTCAACCTTGCCAATGTAGTTTTCCTCAAAATACCATCATAATGATATTTTTCTCATTCACTCCACTCAAAAGCCACAAATTTCCACCAACCACAACTCTACTAACAAAAATATTTTTACTTAAAGTGTTTTAAGGAGTACGGGTTCAAAAAGAAGGTAATTAAGAACAAAAGGAATAGGCTTGTAATGTGGGTGTCAACAAAAAGGCTAATAGGATCAAAAAGGGCTACAAGGGATATATATAAACGGGTAGGCTAATTAAGGTTGCAACATAAGGGTTTATCAAAGAAAGCCTGTATCATCTCCCGACTAGAGCAAACCTAGGATTTCGCTTTGAACACACGCGGGGCAAGTTCTAGACCAATAATGCAAGCACGAGAAGAAATAAAAACACCTCACCACTCATGGCACATAAACTACTTAAGGCGGAACAAATCCAACACCTAATAAAAACAAGCGAGACAAGTCATGCTATTCGGTCAGCACTAAGAGTTAGAAACCTGAGCCGAAGAGTCACTAACAAGACTGACTATCAATCCAATATATAACTCACACCAAAAATCATTAGGGAAGTTCAACTCGCATGTAAAGGACTAAATATGACAGTATCAAACAATTGACAGAGAAGGCACAGGTCCTTACCACTTAGCTACTCCTATTTCCTAATTTTTTTGTATTTAAATATATATATTTTTTTCATCTTTATCTAAAAACACCCGGTTCGAAACAAAAGGCATCCTCAGGAAAGAACCGTGGCTTGAAGAAAACCCAAGGATTATGCCACTAATCTAAAAAAAAATTAAGCGCAGTAAAAATATACAAGTACAAGTCATTATACCCCACCCCACACTTAAAATAGTGCATGGTCCCCACTTCACAAATACAAAAATAAGAACAAGATGGGTATCAAGAAAGCTCCCTCAAACTGCAGAGTCTGGAGGTGCTGCAGACCGGTCTGAATCTGCGGTCTGAGTAGTGGAGGGATCTAACAATGTAGTGCCATCTGCATCCATCGCATCAATCAGCGACCCCTCCATAATAGTGGTGGTAGCCGGAGCTGGCTCTGCAGCAGTGCCATCAGTAGCACTCAAATCCACAATCTCATGACTGGACCCTTCATCAGTCTAGACGCCAATGGAACGCGTCACTCTGGTACTCTGAATAGTGGCAAGGATCTCTGCCAGGGTGCTCTTCATCAGGGTGTCTCGAGCTGCCTGCTCCTGTCTCAACTGGGCCAGCTCTGCCTGCTGCTCCTGTCTCAACTGGGTCAGCTCTGCCTGCTGCTCCTCTCTCAGCTTAGCTAGCTCGGCTTCAAATCCCACAAGTCGCTCTGATGTAGTTCTCTTATCTTCTTTAGCCGCGACCGGGTTATGCACTGAAGTAATGTCATGGGAAATGGGTACCTCTAAAAAATCATCGTCCGTATAAAAGGGGACCCCGTGCCTCCTCATCTGAGCTGTCAAAGTGTGCACAAAATACAGCTTCAATGTCTTCTCCTTACGAGTCCGCACCATCTGCTCGTACATAAGCTCTCCCAAGTTCAACACTATCCCATTCATCAGAGCATAAATAAGAATCACCCGCTACCGAAGGACATTCGTCTGATGGTCATCCTGCATTATTCTGTTAGACACCCAATTTAGCCAAGATCGACTCTCCCTAGACATAAACCTCTTGGGCAAGGTGGCATATTTTCTCTTCGTGTTGTGCAACCATGCAGACTTCGAGGACTCACGGTCATCCATAACAGCTGGTGGGTCACACAATACCTCAATGACATCCTCAAAATCTGGATCTGCTAGCATCTTCTTATAATAATCCATGGCCACTTCACCTTGTAATGTGCATTAATGGCTCAGGCAGAAATATCAACCTCAACCTCTCTAACCCGCACTATGCTGCTCCTCGGATTCTCCGAGTTTGCATATAATTCTTAAACAGCAGTAACATTGCCCTTGCACTTGGGACCCTGCATAAATCTGTCCCACTTCCTGTCCTTCACAACCTCAAAAATAGTCGGGCAAGCATTCTCACAAGCATGGTAGTTCAGTGGTCTTTCTTGCGTAATCTGCTTCTTAATGATCCATTGATACGCCAGGTATGCACTCTCACTCTCAAATGTGTCCTCCCACAATGCCCTGTCAATCGGGCTACTGGTAGATGGGATGTCCTCAGGAACTAGAATAGGAGTGTACTCATCCTCAGCATCATCATCAACCTACTCGTCATCCTCATTATCCTGCTCCATTGGTTTCTTTCCTTTGCCCTGAACTGCTCTCATTTTCTTAGCTGGTGGTCTAGAAACACGACCTTCACGGATCACCACAGGCTTTTCCTTCGCAATGGTTGATTTCCTCTTACCTGTGGCTGCTTGAGGAGCGGGAATGGTATGAGCACTTGGAGCCGATCTCTCCTTGTCCATATCCGGAGCAGGTGTATCTTGTTTCTTCTTTGAGCGTTGCTCCCTTTTATCCTGGCCCTCGGGTTGATTCTGTGGTGGTTGGCCACCGTCCCCGCTTCCACCATTCTTGGATGTTTCTCACACTTAAAACTCAAGTGTATTTTACTACTAATCAATTCATGCGCATAGTACGCTCATGGTATCATTCGCGAGGTACTCAGACTTCCCTCGATGTGCACTTCATTATTTGAAACAATTCTCATAGTTAAAATTCACCACCCTACACTTGTGCTCTACTTCATCTCAAAAATATGGAGAAATATTATCTTAAGCAAAAAAATAAAAGCAGCCCGTAAATTGCACAACGGGGCAATGGCTAGCTCAATTAAGGTGCAAAACGACACTCGTCGTGTGTGACTAATGTGCATTGAGCGTCGTTCAAGTAAAAATACTTTAAAATCAGCCACACGCCCTAATTCTAACTAATATATATATTCAACTTATACCCCCTAATTGATTCGGCTACTCAGACTTCGCCGAATACTTGAAATTGTTCATTGAGGAATTTTAACAAACACCTTACGTGCAGAATTTTGGACAGCTTGTATATGAACCTTTTGCTATTGTTTGGACCTCCCAACTCCGGGAGCTTACATATATATTCATCCTGGTGCATCACCGCACCCCTCCCCCCCCCCCCCCCCACAGCAGATACCAATAAAAAATAACCAATTTTTCGACATGGTTTCATCATAACTTGAAGTAAAACCTAAACCTAAGGGAAGAGGGGAATGTGAACAATTTTAACACTACCAACAGTGGGTCGTAGCTTCAGGGACGAGGGAGAAGCACAAGAGAGAAGGTGAGAAGAGGAGAAATCATACCTGGGAATGTGAGGAAAAATTCAGTTGCTATGTGTTTTTGTTCTCTGTTTTTTTTTTCTATTTTCCTGTGTCCTGTTCTTTGTTTTCCCCTTCTTTTTATGATGTTTTATGTTTGTGTGTGTGTGTGTTTAACAACCCTTAAGGAGTATAAAAGAAAAACTTGCCTGATCCAAACAGTGTGCCGCGCTATCAGCGCCTAAAACTGTTAGAGAATTGTTTTCTTTTCAATAAACAGCTGCACAAACAGCCCCTGGCGTGTCGCACAGGGCGCTGTGCTGAGGGAAAAATTTACAAAACAGTGGCCAGCGTTTTCAGCCCACAACACTGCCTCCGTTCTGAGTTTTTTTTCAAAAATTTTGGCTGTGCACAGGCTAGCATGCGACGCATGCAGCCTGTTTTGGCCTCAGTTCAGTTTCTTTTGCTGCATACAGAGAGCGGTGAGAAATTTTTCTTTTACTTTGTTGTCCGGGACCGGCCAATTTCGTTGTTCCAACTATTTTCGAGCCTCGGGATCCTGAAAAAATACTACACAAACACATTAATTACATCAAGTTCCCATTCTTTTTGTTCGTTTCTATTTTTATTAATTTTTTTATTTTAAATGAAAATGCGGATTAACTAACTCTAAAAAATGATAAAACATGGGTTGTCTTCCATGAAGCGCTTGATTTAACGTCGTGGCACGACGAGTACATCCCTTTTTCAAGGGTCGACCAAAGAAATGGAAGATTTAAGCCTATCGACTTCACTTCCCCAATATCGCTTCACTCTTTGCCCATTCACTTGAAACGACTAATCCGAACCCGGGGCTCGCAATGCAATCGCTCCATGGGGCATCACCTTAACAATTTCAAACGGACCATACCACCTCGACTTGAGCTTACCAGGGAAGAGTTTTAACCTGGAGTTAAATAAAAGAACTAGTTGGCCCGGCTCAAAGTGACGGTGCTGAATACGCTTATCATGCCACCGCTTAGTCTTCTCCTTATATAACTTGGCGTTTTCATACAAGTCCAACCTAAACTCATCAAGTTCATTGAGTTTCAACAATCTCTTCTCACCTGCGAATCCCATATCAAAATTTAGCTTCTTTATTGCCCAATAAGCCTTGTGCTCAAGCTCGACTGGCAAGTGGCACACTTTTCCATATACCAGCTTGTACGGTCAAGTCCCAATTGGATTTTTATAAGCTGTCCTATATGCCCAGAGTGCATCATCGAGCTTGGTAGCCCAATCCTTCATATTCGCGCTGACAGTCTTCTCAAGAATTTGCTTCACCTCTCTATTGGATACCTTAGCCTGCCCACTAGTTCGTGGATGATAGGCGGTGGCGACCTTATGCTTGACCCCGTATTTAGCTAGAAGGTTGTTTAGCAACTTGTTACAAAAGTGTGTACCTTAATCACTAATTAAAGCCCGCGGAGTTCCAAACATGGTGAAAATATTCTTCTTGACGAAACTCATCACCACCTTCGCATGATTAATAGGAAGAGCAACTGCCTCTACCCATTTAGACACGTAATCCACTGCCAGTAAAATATACTTGTTACCATCCGACAAGGGGAAGAGGCCCATGAAGTCGATCCCCTACACGTAAAAAATCTCCACCTCTAGAATGCCTTGCAGAGGCATCTTTTGCTTCCTTGTGATTGTGTCGGTCCTTTGACACTGATCACACTTCTTTACAAAAGCGTGAGCATCTTTGAACAGTGTCGGCCAAATAGAAACCAGACTGAAGTACTTTGGCGGCTGTTTTATCACCACCATGATGACCCCCAAAAGGAGATGCATGGCACGCTTGCAGAAAAGCCTCCATCTCTTCCTCAGGAATGCATCTTCTCACCAACTGATCTGCACACACTCTAAACAAAAAAGGCTCATCCCAAATATAAAATCTCACATCATGAAAGAACCCACGCTTACCTTTTGCAGTCAGATGTGGTGGCACTGCCTCACTTACCTAATAGTTGACATAATCAGCATACCATGGGTCAGAATGATTGGTGATGGCAAAAAGTTGCTCATCCGGGAAGGTTTCTTTGATCAAACCTTCCTCATCCACATGCTTGTGGTTCTCCAACCTAGATAGGTGGTCAGCTACTTGATTTTACGTTCCCTTACGGTCTCGGACTTTCAAGTCAAATTCCTGCAGCAATAACACCCAACGAATTAGTCGAGGCTTAGCATCCCTTTTATCAATTAAGTACCTGATAGCTGCATGGTCTATCTAGATAATAACTTTGGTTCCAACCAAGTATGCCCAAAGCTTATCAAAGGCATACACCACTGCCAACAACTCTTTTCAGTAAGTGTGTAATTCAATTGGGCGGGATTGAGAGTTTTGCTGCGTAGTAAATGGAATGGAACACCTTGTTCCTCCTTTGCCCCAGGACTGCACCAATAGCGACATCGCTAGCATCACACATTAATTCAAATGGTGCAGTCCAATCAGGAGCCACTATTATTGGCGCAGAGACCAATTTCTCTTTTAGCTCATTAAAGGCCCTCAGACATGCTTCATCGAACACAAATGCTGCTTCTTTCTCAAGCAACCTGCACAAAGGAGTAGAAATCTTAGAGAAATATTTAATAAACCTCCTATAGAAGCCAGCATGTCCAAGAAAACTTCGGACTCCCTTCACAGACGTGGGCGGAGGTAATTTTTAAACCGCCTCCACCTTCGCCTTTTCAACCTCAATTCCAGCACTGGACACCTTGTGTCCCAAAACTATAACTTCACGAACCATGAAATGGAACTTTTCCCAGTTTAAAACAAGGTTAGTTTCTTCACACCTAGTCAGCACTAGACCAAGGTTGGTTAGACAAGCATCAAAACAAGATTCGAAGACAGAAAGTCATCCATAAACACTTCGACAAACTTTTCCACCATATTAGTGAAAATAGCCATCATACATCTTTGAAAAGTCGCAGGAGCATTACATAGCCCGAACGGCATCCTCCTATAGGCATAGGCTCAAGTACGGCCGTGCCTCAAACCCTTATCAATAAAACTCAATGGAATGCTAGATATACGATTTCCCATAGATTTGATAAGATTAGAAACAAGGTTCAAAATGAAACAATCAAGTCTTCATAAATAGGTCCCGCTACTCATACTAGGGACTAGAGCAAACATGATGTAAGAGGAATCGTGAGAATCATGTAATAGATGGAGTTAATGGTTAAGGATTCTTACAAAAATTCCCCAATCCGAGTGTAACTCTAATCAAAGGTAAAGGACTGCTAAGTAGACTAGTAGGAATAGAATCAGGTTTTTCAAATAAGGCATAGTGGCCTATTTATAGGCATGGGTTTTAAAATCCACCTTAAAATTACAAAAATGCTATTTCCATTCTAATTTGTCTCTTCTGCACTGAAATAGGCGAGCCACACATATGGTTGCTAGCTCGCCAAAGTCTCCCCATTGCTGACATTTCTTCTTCTTGTTGCGGTGCAGGTTAGGCGAGGCACAGGAACTCTTGCGGCAGCTCTGGAAGTTCGCAGATTGCCAAGCACACTCTGTAACAAATTGCGGTGCCACCTCTCTTCATGCGAGCCGCACATCTCTTTCAGCATCATTCCTTGTGGTCCGCCTCTCACTGTTTATGTTGGCTGTGAACTTCTTCCTCCTTAGGCGCGTAGTTGACCTCTTCAGCCTCAACATCGGCTAGGCGCAACTAGCATTGCGGCCTTATCTTCATGTTTCCACTTTAAGTAGCCAAAGTATGTTTGTAATTGTTCTTTTAGCGCATTTTCTCCGGCTTTGTATCCAAATCTATTGATGCCCTGAAACATGAAGAATAACAGAAGATTCATTCAAATGGAGTACTTCATAAAAGAAAACTAAAAGCTAGTGGGAATGAGCTGCAAATACGCGCCATATACCGATATATCATTGTTGTTGTTGTTCTTGCAAGTACATAAGGTGGTGTTTTTGTTATTGTTGCAAGTACAAAAGGTCTTTAGCTGCCCATAATCATGTTACTTATTTTGGCAGACATGGTAGAGGCTTCATTTTTTGATTGATTCAATACTGATGATATTTTAGTTCCTTAGATTGTAATTTGACAGAAATCTTACTATTCTTCTAATAAAACCTTTAATATTCTCTCTGTATCAAATGTGGGATTTGCCTAAAGAATTAAAGTTCAATTGACTAAATGTTATTGGCAACTAGTATGTTCCATTTTCAATAGAATGTTTGTTCATACGTGGCCTTTCAACTAACTTGAGTTGTATATAGTCAATAAAACTAGCCTTCATTTGTAGCCTTTCGCTAGCCGTGATTGACAGTGATTGACATTATAGGTTGTAAGAGAGACGATAACAACAACTACAACAATATATTCAGTGTTATCGCACAATTTAAATATGGAGAGTATGTTTTAAGAGAAGACAACAACAATATAATTGTATTATATCATTAGTGAAATTTGGGGAGAGTGAGATATGTGCAGATCTTATCTCTATCTTGAAAAATGAGTTTTAAGAGAGACATTCTTAATATTTAATGAATTCGAGTAACAAAGATGTGAAAAAAGAAGTAGAGGACCTCTCAAGTTTTTAAATAAGAAAAGGAGACATTGGCTCAGTTAATATTCAATCAACTTAAATGAGGGCCGAATTATAATATTTAAAACTTATGGGTAGAAGAAAAACTTTCAAAATTATGAAAACGTACCAAAATTAAAAAAATAGCAAATATTTCATTTTCCCTTTTTCCCACCTACTTTCACTCTCTCATCTATTCAAATCATTTAAAATTTTTATTTTTTTCTTTCTTCTTTCTCCCTCTTTCTTCTTCTTCTTCTTCGTTTTTTTTTCGTTCTTCGTATTCATTTTATTTTTTCTTCATTCTTCTCCTTTTTCTTCTTTTTCTTCGTCTCTGTTTCATTCTTTTTCAAATGTTTTTATTCCAATCATATTACACCTCTTTTCAAATGTATAAACATATTTCCTATATATTTAAATAATTTTGGAGATATTTTCATATTTTGAAAAAAAATTTATACACATCTCGTCAGATGTGTACACATATTATAATAATATTTGTACACATCTATGTATAAAAATATTATTATAATATGTGTACACATATCGAATGATGTATACATATCCTTTTATTAGAGTAGTGGAGGGCGGTGAGGTAGTGATGGATGGTAGTAGTGGGTGGTGAAGAGTGATAGAAGATGGTGGTGGGTGATGGTAGGAGGTGGCGATGAGTGTGGAGGTAGTAGAAGGTGGCGGTGGAAAGTGGTGGGGGTGGTGGTGGTGGTGGTGGATGGGCGGGCAAATGGAGGTAGGGGGCCGAATGGGGGGGGGTGGGGGCTGGGTAGGGAAGATGAGAGGTGGAGGCTTTGTACAAATAAAAAAATTTGGAGGGCTTTTAAAATATTAGTCATTACTCATTAATACTAATCTTAAAAGTGTTTCCTCACCCAATTCTTAAAGACTTTTTCCCCTTTTCTTATTTAAAGGACTTAAAAGTCTCTTTCACCAACAAAAACCCAATTAAAAATTTTGGGGCAGTGCCGTACAATAGCTGGCTAGTATATATTACTTCCTCAATTTAAAATAAAATTGTACGTAATGAGTTTTTGGTAACAAACAAGAATACCATATAAGTTAAGTGATCGTTGTGTAGTAAAAGATAAGTTGGATGATTTTTTTTTTTTTTTTGTTACAAGCAAATATATCTGACTTCTGTCTGTTGAATGATAAATTGAATGACCCAATGTTTTAAAATACGGGGTGCAAGACGAGACGTTTTACTTATAATGGGACGGGGCGTAAGCCCCATGAATCTTATTTTTTAATTACTTTTAAATTAATAAAATAGCCTAATGAGCCAAAAAAAAAAATCAAAAGTACATTAAAAAATTTAAGAAAAATAAAAATAAGAAAAAAGATTATAAAAACAAACGATCTAACCTTTTTAACAATTGTAAGAAATTGAATAATGTTACAGTTTTTTATGAGATACAAATATACCATAAGGCCTTAACTTTCAAACAATTAAAAATAAAAATTTGTTACTATAATAAATAAATAAATAATAAAATTTATTACTATTATAATTTAAAACGTTAATTCTTCATTGATAAATATAAAATTGCTTCTAAGTTGTAAAATAATTGAAGTCTAACAATTTTGAGTGACAGAAATAAAATACGAAGACCAATAACAAGTGATGATATAAACATCGACTATGCATTTTCAGATTAAGTATACAAATGATATTCACCCTCATGATAGTCTCAATTATAATACATGTAATATTATGTCTCGTTAATTGACCTACATTCAATTTTTGAATTTCTATAGATGAATTTAACTTCATTTTTAAAGAAAATTGTGGATGAACAATCTTAATGAGGGAATTGGACAGATCATTTGCATATGTTCTTCTATAAGGCGAGTCCCGAGCGTTGAGCGTTGGACGTGCTCTAGACGCACCGTCGGGCGCTCGAGGCGTAAGCCTCATGGATTTAAGCTCCGATCGAGAGTCTCGGGATGTTTTGCAAGTGCCCCGCCCTGGGGCGAGTCACGGACGAGTCCCAAAACTGCCTTTTAAAACAGAAAAATGATCATGGATCGTGACTCGCCCAAAACTGCCTTTTAAAACAGAAAAATGATCATGGATAAAATTTACCAATAATAGACTCTTACCACCCAAATTCATCGACTGCACAATTATTAAATTACTGTTGTACACAGCTATCAAAATCAAGTACTAACTGCCAATGCATCTATAACACTCGGGATTTGATAATGTTGCCGGCAATGAAGTTGAACAGTAAAAAATTACGCAAAATAAAATTGAAACTAACGGCATGAATAATAAATCTTTGTTTTTTCTTTAAAGGACCCGTGAAAAATAAAAGCGATCACTATACTTTTAAAATGGTTGTTACTATAGAAGGTCATCACTTAGAAGGACGCCCTACTTTGAAATAATTAAAATTGTGGTCCTAGGGGTGTTCGGTTCGGTTGGGTTTTCGTCAAAACCAAAATCAAATCAATTACTTTTGATTTGGTTTGTTCAGTTTTTGCGGGTTTGGTGGGGTTTTCTGATTTTCTTTTTCAATTGCATGAAATATATATTCAATTTATCTTTGCTAGAATTGTGTAATAAAATTTTGATAAATCAATTAATATTTAGTAAGAATAGAGAAAATAAACCACCAAGGGATGTGGTGTAGCGGATGGGGCTACTCCTCTCTTAACCAGAGGTCTCGGGTTCGAACCATGGGTATGGAACAATTACTGATAGGGAGTGCTTCCCCCTGAATGGGATCCTACGCGGCCCGAATTCGTATTAGTCGGGGCTACAATAAGGATTTCGAACACCAAGTGGGAAACAAAAAAAAAAAATAGAGAAAATATGTGATTTATTAAAGTGTTTATGGAAGATTTTTTGACCAATAAATGATAACTAATTTTTTAGTCTAACATTAACCTTCAAGCTTAAGACTTTGATAATTGCACATAAAGATCAATAAGAAACTCAAGTAACTTTATGCAAGCTCAATTTAATTTTATAGATAAAGAATAAACTCTATATCAAAATTGAGAAAGATATAAGAGTTTCTTATATCTTGACTTGTGAATATGAAAAAATAAAAATATTATAATATTTAAACAACACTTGATCATAATAAAGTTATTATACATGCTATAATGAATCATTATTTAAAGTACGCAAATTGAATATACTATAATAGTTTTATTAAATATTACATCTCATGAGAGAATAAACATGTTGCTTTAAAAAAATCGCATATAAAGTGTTGAAAATATATAAACACTACATATATTTATATGTCAGTTTGGTTCAGTGTTTCTTAGATAAATATCAAAATAAAACCAAATCAAACAAAATATAATCGGTTTTTAAAATCGATTTGGTTGGAATTTTCAACTTTTAATTTTGCGGTTCGATTTTGAACACTCCTGATTGTAGATGTCGCTTTAACGACAACTTACTTCAAAAACTTAAAATCTTATATCAGCACTATAAAAGATGACCTACTTCAAAAAAAAAAAAAAAAAAAAAATTAAACCACTAATCCTCATCTTAAAGGACGACCTACTTCTTACTAAAATTTTAATAGTAGGTCATCACTTAGAGGGACGAAGAGGTGGGCACTAAACCGAAAAAATCGAAATATCGAACTGAACCGAACTAATTCGGTACTTTGGGATCGGTATTTTGATTTTTCGGTTAGGGTTCAGTCTTGTAAATTTTTAAAGTTCGGTCTTCGATTCGATATTCGGTTTCGGGAAACTTGGTACTTCGAGACCCGAAGTACCTGACACGACCCGGAATCCGGTTAGGCCGTGCGGGTACCCGACATCCTCCCCTGGACCCGTTGGGCGAACCCTTACCAATTAAATTAGGAAAATAAATATAACAATTTATAAATAAAGACAGGACCAAAAAAAAAAAACATACAAACATATTGACACCTCTAAGCTGTTTGAAAGAAAATTACAGCTGACTACCCAACATACTAGGTTTAGGGCTATCCAGACTAGACATCTAAGAGTACAAAAGAAGACAGATACCTCCTGAAGGGAGCAAAATGCAACTGAAATAATAACCAATAAACTGGTGGCCATCCGGAATAAAAGCTGGCTCACCCTGACAGCTGAAGTCGTCTTCGCTCCTTCACAACGTGGCAAACTCAATCCTGGAGCGAATATGCCGAAACGAAATAGATAGACAAGAAACAAACAACAAACAAGGGTGAGTCAAAAGGACTCAATAAGTGGGGCAGACTAGCCACCTCAAAGAATATGATAGCTAGCCAGGGAGAAGAGAAACAGATAAACTAAATCCATCTTATTTGAACTATAAACAGGCAAAGCCAAATAATAACTGAAAACACGTATGGAATCATAAACAGCCAGGGACATAAGATAGACAGAACATATAGATATCCTGAACATGTCGACAATCAGAAATACATCCTGTTGCGGCGTGCAACCCGATCCATATATTCATACTGTTGCGGCGTGCAACCCGATTCGTATATTTATACTGTTGCGGCGTGCAACCCGATCCGTATATTTATACTGTTGCGGCGTGCAACCCAATCTGATCCATCTATTTATATTGTCGCGACGTGCAACCCGGGATACGAGCCAGAAATATATAAGAAACTTATAAACTCAACCAAGAATATTAGCCAGAAACATGTTAACCAATAAGCAATGCACGTATAAGCAGAACAGTAGTCATGTACCGCAAGTCTACACAACGGTATGAATTGAGATGCAATAAAATGAAGTGAGATGAAATGAAATGAAATGAAATATGATGCAAAGGGTCACATGTGCCCGTAATCCCATCTCGAAGCGGAATACTCCTGCATTCGAGGGGAATCTAATCTGATAACCAACTGGAGCGGAATACTCCTGCTCCTGGAGCAGAATACTCATGCACCCGATATAATATAAACCAGAGGCAGAATACTCCTGCACTCTCCTGGGGCGGAATACCCCTGCACCCGATATAATGTAAAGCTGAGGCGGAATACTTCTGCACTCAATATCTGACATAAGAGCGGAATACTCCTGCTCTTGGGGCGGAATCCTCCTACCCTCAATATGATACAATGGAGCGGAATCCTCCTGCTCCTGGGGCGGAATACTCCTGCACCCAATATGATATGCAATGCAATGCATATGAATGACATATAATGCATATGAATGCAATGTGATGCAATAATAACCCTTCACCGGCGCGGGACTCTCATCGACAGCCGGGAAGTAGATGCCAACTTACAGCCAGGGTACAATGCTCAGATCCTCATTGCAATACCAACAATAGGACATAACATATAATATACAATGTAAATCCAAAGCTAAGGCATAATGAGTACGCCTATCGGTAGCTACACACGTAAGGAACACGTAGTAGAAAATCCACGAGGCCAGGTGCCTCCAAAGAAATGGATATAAACACTTACCTTGTTACAAAGTTAGTACATCCACTCAATAACCGCTTGTCCTTTGGTTTCATTGCCAAACGATCCCACTCTATTCAATAAGCAGAAAAATATATCAAATTAGGCTAAAAGGCTTCATTCCTCACATCTTAGGGCAATCCGGTTAGGAACCTGATACCCTATTTGCATACGCAATACGCAGGCCAGGCCTATATACAGGGTTTAAGGCCACATAACCAAACCCCAAATCAATTACATTTATAAGTTGCCCATAACTCACTGAGTACGAATATATAATCAATTCCATTATCGGGGTCCATTTGACCCTTTAGACTATCAATTTACGTCATTAGGGCGATGTCTAAGATCCCTATTTTTACCGTAAAAATGTATTCAAACATACATAATAAATTCAAATAATATATTAGGATCATTACCTGAATGTTTCAGGGAAAAATTCTACTTTTCTCCGGCCCCTTTTCTTATTTTCTGGCATTTTTTTTCCTGATAATTTTCTCTGTTTCTCACTTTCTCTGATTCTGTTTCGTTTTTGCATAAATTCTCTGTTTCTGCTTATTCGTACTACTTAAATTTCAAGGGATTAGATCCCTTGACCACCGCCTACTTTATTTCCTTTTTCATTTTTTTTTTGTTTTCTTTTATTTTCTTAACGAAAATTAAAATAGTACTCTAAGATATTCGAAATAATTCCAACTTTTGCATACAAGTTAATCAAAATATATGTAACATACTCGCGAAGGTGGATCTCAAATCGGACTCCCGAAACTCAAGATGCGAATTTAAATGAAATAAAGTCAAATTATTTAACTTTCGGCATTTTAGCGGAAACTAGCCGAACAAAATCGAAATTCACTTTCGAAAGTTCATAAAAGTCACAAATAATCGTAGGAACCCAACGGCGCTTTCGGATTTCGAATCGAAACTCATTCGGCAAAACCGAGCTCGAAAATCTCTTTTAATATTTATCGCCAATAAAAATTGAAACCTTCTTCCGATGCCTACCAAACGAGGTCTGATTTAGCTTAAATTTTTACAGACAGGTCCTAATGGACATTATGAATATTTTAAAATTATCGACACGCCAATCAGAGTCCTAACTTCCGAAACGACTGACCGAGGTTGTTTCAGTACCGAAGAACCGAACTAGATTTTTTTTTAAGCATCGAAGTATATATATGAACTAACTTATAATGAAATTATTCTAATTTCTAAGTTACATTCTCCCCTATACAAATAAATGAAAAATGTGGAATATCAATATACAAGTTCAATTCTTAAAAAAAAAGAAAAAAAAAAAAGATATAGTGTTTAAAACTGTCTTAATCACTATATATCATATGTTGTTGACCCATTGATTTACATTATGTTGAATGTCTCCCTTCAAATAGCACCGGAGCACCTTAAGCTATAAGCATGTATTTAGTCTATATATAACTTACAACATCATGGTATCATAAGATGATCATTATGGGAGGGGGTACAGCTCTTGAGATACTGGCAATTGGAAAGCACTTCAAATTTTTTTGTCATAAAATTAAAAAATTTCTTTTGATGGAGGAAAATAAGAATGGTATCAAATGCTTCAATGAATCCTTAAAGGAAACTTCACAATATCACCATGGTCCTATGCCCGACACTGATAAACCTTCTATTGTCAGTGCCTGCATATAATTTAAGGATCAATTTTTTTTTTGCTAAAAACTATAAATTAAACTAAAAAACTGATGTACTGAACCAAATACCAAATTAAATAAACCGAACCAAACCGAACTATAAAAATTATGATTTTTCTATAATTCCTAAATACCGCATACCGAAGTATCGAATTGAAGTTTCAAAAAACGAACCAAACACCGAACGCCAACCCTTAGAGGGACGACCTACATAAAAAAAATTAAAATAGTGAATCGTCACTGTAAAGAACACTTTTCCCATCGATTATACAACGTGTTAGTTGAAATGCCATGTATGAACAATCTCTTTGTTGATTATAGATCGCGTTAGTTGAACGGCCACATATGAACTATACTTTTATAGATTATACAACACATTAGTGAAAGGGTCCATATGAACTATCTCTCTTTTTGATATACAAGAGTTTAGTTGAAAGCTCCATAAGAATGATACTTTTAGATTTGTTATACAGCACTAACTAGTTGAAAGGCCCCGTATGAACCATCTTTTATAGATTGTACAGCGTGTTAGTTGAAACGCCTCATATGAATGCTCTTTTTTTTTTTTAATTTAGAATGAAATAGGTTAATAGCACATTTATAAGGCATCCGATTGAATATAAACACTCTCGCAGGTTCTTCTTTTAACAATATAAAAGTGAGTCATTCTTGGACATAAGCTTCATATGTGTGAACATGGAACATATGCTTTATTAACTGCTTTTTAGTGTATAAAAACTAAATTATATATCTTATGATGTGGGCAATAATGGAGTATCATATTAAGGAATTATTAAAGAGGCGAGCATCTATTAAGGTAGCACTAATTAAGGAACTACTCGCCAATGACTTTAGAAAGAAGTTGGCTATTCAGTCGACTCTTAGCACGCATTCTGTAGAAAGAGCCTTCTGCGTTCCTATGAGGCCTTTCAACTAACGCGTTGTTGTATTATCTGAGTTTGCTGCAACCGTACTACCCTGCAACCTGCTCCAACATCATTGAATGGGATTTGAAATTCCTGTATATTGTCCTCAGGTTTCAGAGCTTCATAGATGAACCCAACATGCGGGATGTCACTTTGAAAGTCCAAACTCTGTTACAAGATGCTGCAGTTGACGTATCTGAAGTGTGCCTAGTGTTCCTACCAGAGGACGTAGATATCTATACCTCTAAGTTGCAAAACATTATTTCGTTGACAAAGATGGAAATTAAAGCCAAATACTCCTTTCCCAAAATTACATCATTACCAATTTCAGCTGATATTGTAATAGAATTCGTCCACTTGGTGGCGGGGAAACTTCCTGTACTAGTGAAGATTGATGATTCCTGTTCACTTCTTGACTATCTTGAAATAATGGAACGTGTAAAAGATGTTTTAAAGGAATTGAAATTGCTCCAATATTTCGCCTGCTTTGTTTCACAGAGGTTCATAGCTGAGCCTCAGAGCCAAGATGATCATGTTACTAATTTCTTCACTCATGTTTTAGTTGTGGCCAGCCACGCAGCAATGCTTGCCTGGTTGTATTTACCAGACTTGGCTCCAGAAGAAATAAATGTTTTGCTTTCTGATTTCTTGCGAATGAGGATTAAACCCATTCAACCTTGCATCCGCAAGATCTATGTTGATGTCTTGCAATCTTTAAAGTCTACAATGTTACAATCAGGATGGTGTCCCCACATCCAAAATGAGCATGCAGAAGCCAACTTTTTGGAGACTATCCTACGCAATTTGGTGGAGCTGCAAACTAATAGTAACTCCAATCAAATAATTGCTTTGAAGGATCACTTAGTGATTCTCCAGGAGATGCTCAACCTCTTGAGAGCCAATATCAACCGTGTGTCAATGAAAGATCTTGAATTTCTTCAAGATACCAACAATATCATTATTGATGTTGGACTTCTTGTGTACTCATTATATAGTGGTGAAGAGGACGTGAAGGAATTCATGGCACCGGGAGAAGTAAACCCGACACTAGTACTTGAAGATTTGAGAGGCAACATTAAACACATAAGCAGAGTGATATTCCTCTTAATTCGGAAGGCGTTTCAATCTAACTTTCCAAGGATTCATGGACTAGGGTATGTTGATTTCCTTTTAAACAACCTGAAGGAGTTCCAAAGTCGCCCTTCATATTCACTACTTCCTATCATGAACCAGCTTCAACTAGTTCAAAAGGAACTTGAGAGCTTGCAACCATTTCTAGAGGATGTTGCAGAAGAGAGGCACAGTGACCTCAACAAAGTTCAACGTTGTGCTACACAATTGATTGGCAAAGCATATGAGGTGGAATACATAGTTGATGCTTGTATAAGCAAAGAAGTTCCTACATGGTGCCTCAACTGCTGGCTCCTAGATATAGGGGAGGAAATTACTAATATCAGAGCACAGGTAGCTGAGACTCATGAAAAGAGAGTGGTTGGGAACTCAGTGGACACACTGACAGCTCATGCGTCTCCAAGGATAAGGATAAACGAAGATATTGTGGGTTTTGGGGAGGTCATTGAAAAGTTGAGAGACCAATTAATAAAAGGAACCAAAGGTCGAGATGTTATCTCGATTGTTGGTATGCCGGGTCTAGGCAAGACAACTATGGCCTATAGATTATACTCTGACAATTCAGTTGCTTGCCACTTTGACATCCGTGCGCAATGTTGTGTGTCTCAAGTATATTCACGTAAGAACTTGCTACTGGCGCTTCTACGTGATGTTATTGTTAATGATCCTAAACATAAAGAAAAACATGAAGATGAATTAGCCGATAAGCTTCGCAAAGCTTTACTCCCCAGAAGATATCTTATCCTTGTTGACGACGTGTGGGAAGCTAGTGCGTGGGATGATCTAAGAGGTTGTTTTCCTGATAAAGATAATGGCAGTAGAATCATTTTAACAACACGAAGTCATGAAGTTGTCAATTACACTAGATTTCAAAGTAAACCTCTTTCTCTTCGTATGTTGAGCAATGATGAAAGTTGGGAGTTACTCCGCAAGAAGGTTTTTGGTGAAGAAAGCTGCTCCCCTCTCCTAACGGATATAGGGAAACAAATAGCAAAAAGGTGTGGTGGGTTGCCTCTTTCAGTTGTTTTGGTGGCCGGTATTCTGGCAGAGATGGAGAAGAATAAAGAATGTTGGGAACAAGTGGCCGAAAACTTAGGTTCATACATTCACGATGACTCAAGGGCCATTATAGAACAAAGTTATCAGGTCTTACCCTATCATTTAAAGTCTTGCTTTATGTACTTTGGAGCATTACCAGAGGATCATGTGATTAATGTTTCGAAGTTAATACGGTTGTGGATCTCAGAAGGATTCATAAAAAGCTGTGAAAGCAAGAGTTTGGAGGATATAGCAGAAGGTTATATGGAGAATCTTATTGGAAGAAATCTAGTTATGAGATCTAAGAAGACTTCCGGAGGTAAGATGAAAGCATGTCATATTCATGACCTATTGCGTGATTTCTGCAAGAAGCGAGCAACGGAAGAGAATTTTCACCGAAAACGGTAATATAACAATTAATCAACTGATTTTTCAAGTTATATTGACAAATAATCTTATAATTTCACTGCTTCCACATTTGCAGGGATCAAAATAATTTAACTACTTATCATCGCATGCCCATTTATGGTGATTGGTATCATTTTGGAGAATGGAGCTTGTGTTGGTCACATGTTCACTCTATAATTTCGCATAGCAGTCAACTTGCATTTGGCATCATCTACGACATTTTTCACAGCTTCAAGTTTCTAATGGTGTTGGATTTGGAGAGCACTTGTGTTGATTCGATCCCAACTGATCTAGTTTACTTGAGGTATTTTGCTGCAGAAACTCGGAATTTGTCCATTATATCATCCATGACCAATTGTTGGAATATTGAAACTCTGTTGTTAAACAATTGGGGAACACGACATAATGCAGTCGTTGGAGAAGGAAGAATACTACCCAATACAGTTTGGGAGATGGTTAAATTGAGAAATCTTCATGTTCGAAACTTCACTAGCGAAAATGAAAAAGGATTAGTTGACAACTCCAACAAACTTGATAATCTGAAAACTCTTTCCACTCCAGAATTTTCTTGTGTCCAAGATGCAGAATTGTTTTTGAGCAAAACTCCTAATCTTCGGGAACTGAAATTCCGAGTCGAATACATTCCTGAGTTTGAGAGCTGTGTTTTGAATTTTCCAACACAGATCGAAAAACTGCAGATTTACCGATTACGATTTGACCATCGCTCTATCCCCTTTTTCATCTCTGCACCAAATCTCACAAATTTGACACTAAAGCACTTTGGCCTGGAGCCCCAGCAATTATTAGAAATTGGTTTGTTTCAAAACCTTCAAGTGCTCAAACTGTTACGTATTTCCTTTCCGAAAGGATGGGAAGTGAGGAATGAAGATTTCCCTCTACTTAAAGTCTTGAAACTAAAGGGAATAACTTTTGAAGAAAAATGGACCGTGGATGAAGAAGCCTTTCCTAACCTGGAATACTTGGGTTTGAGGAGCTGCTCTTTTGAGGAGATCCCTTCTTGTTTCGGAGAAATGTCTTCGCTAAAGTCCATTGAGGTAAAGTATTGCAAGGAATCTATTTGCAAGTCAGCAAGGGATATCAGGGAAATACAAGTTGAAGAGTACCAAAATTTTGGTTTCGAGCTCTCAATTATCGAGTACACAGGTATATCACTAATAAAAGTTAACTACGTTCATTCAACTCTGGTTTTTAAACTGTTTTTAATTTCGATATTCTTGTTAACAATAATGAAATGTTCTTATAAAAATGGCATGTCATGGATATTGTCATTGTTTAACCGTAATTTCGTTTTATTAGGTTAAGTCACAATTAAATTTATAAAGCGGAGTCACGATCAATAATCGAGATTAAATGCTCTTTACGAAAAGATATAAATGACGGTAATAAATGCGAAGAAGTAAAGATGCAATCAATGCGATGTAATAAATGAATATTTAAACAAAAGGAACCGTGCTCAGGCCGTATAGACTTGATCAAATTCCCTTCCTCGTACTCTTTATGATACTCAATCAATGGAACAATAAATGAGATCTTTCGATTATCAGCAATAGTAATAAATATTGACAGAAGATAAAGAATCGGATGTTAGTAAATAGTTGGAATACAAGTGTATGTTCAGAGAAGCATTAGATTCGATGCTTGTGACTTAAATTACAATATATAGATAACTATGTGTCCGTTCACGAGCAGTTGTAACTCCTTAGTCGAGCGGTTACGTTGCTTATGGATAAGATTTCTATTTTGAATTGGCTTGATTGATGAGCTGCGACTATTCTGGCCGTGGCGACTGTTCATCTGTCCGTTGTAACTGTCCATCTTTGATTCTATCCATTGCCTTTATGCCCATTCACAGCCACGTGTCGTCTATATGTCGTCCTATGTGGATGCTTAGTCACCAACTTTGGTGACGACGGATTTAACCCAATACAGATAGTCCCCGCACTACTCGGGCAGAGAATCTGGTCGAGGAGTGGAAAACGAGTTTTGAGCGGGAAAGAACTCTTTGGAATTTTTCTCAAGTAACATATTTGAGTCCTTGTACTCGTATTTGGATGCTGCCCGTTGAACTCCTCATAGGCTTTTGATTGAGTGACGTTTTATCAGTATAAGCATTAAATGCTCCGCTAAAGACAAAACGTGCAAGTTGTCAATTCCATTCCACTTTTTACTGAAAAAGTAACTGTTGCGCGTTCCGAGATTGCAGGTGTGATGATTAAACTGCGCCTACTCACGTCTTGCACGTCCCAAGGCAAGAAACCGTCACTCCGATTTTTATTTTATTATTTTCTTTAACGGCTGGATTTATTCACCTCTTGCGTGGATGTTTGCCACGTGTAGGGCGGGTCGGGTTTTACCAACTCTATAAATATGATTTCCACCATCTTGAATTCTTTTTACTGCATTCCAAATCTCATTCAAACCTTCAAAGCTTCAAAACACCCTTTTAAAACCCTCTAAAACGCAGAAAATTCTTCCAATTGTCTAGTTCAAATGTCTCCAAAAGCCAAGAAAAGTTTGAATATGGATGCTGTGGCTACTAGTTCTTCAGCAGCAGCTGGTCAGTCTACGAGTTCTCCGACTTCAGTCGCTGATGTGATTCCGAAACTCTGGGGAAATCTTGAAAATGATTGTTCGATCAGCTCGTTCAGTCATTATGGCAACATAAGGTCGTGGCCTTCAAGTCGGTTTAAGAGTTCGATTACTCCTGACCTTTTGCCTAAGGTTAAGGAAGATTGTGGCTGGGACGATGATGTTGTAGTTTCTTGCCCCTTTCCGACGGAGAATATTACTTCTACGAGAACTGGGTGGACAGCCATATCTACGTACCCATTCACGATAGGTCACACGCTCCCGTTGCATCCTGTTATAGAGGATATTTGTAAATACTATCTTATCTGCCCGGGGCAGCTGTGTCCGAGTATTTATAGGATTGTTTCCTTGCTACAATGGTTTGCCGACGAGACTGAGCAGGACTTTAATTTTAAGCATTTTGTCTCTCTGTATAGCCTTCAGGTCGCGAGAGATGGATATATCAATGCCCGTATGAGGGGAAGAAAAGCTCTAGTGAGCAAATCTGAAGATACAGGGGATAGAGGTTGGATGCATAGGTATGTCTATGTGCAGTCTAAGCTTCTCACACGTGGCAGCAAAACTAATCTCCGCAAGGTGTGGAACAAAACTCGTAAGTCCCCGAGTCTTTGTATTGAATATTCTCCGAATTACGTATCTGCACCTTCTAATTTTCACTCTTTGTTGGTTAGCTGACAATATTCCTTACGACGGTCTGATTTCCGATGAGGAACTGTCTGCTTGGGTTGAACCAATTCTGGCAGAGTTCACTCACGAGCAGAGGCAGTGGTCTCACTATGCTTCTTTAAAACATTTATCGAACCCCAGCACCCATGGTAAGCTGATTACCCGAATTCCTGCTAACTTATGCAGAACTCATTACGGTATTAATATGACTCTATTCTCAGGTCTAGGTACTGGTGGTAGCTATTTTCCTGCTCCTCCTCCTGAGGAAGTGATTGTTGATCCTGTGGCTGAGATCAACGAGGAGGCGGCTGCCATTCTTCAGACTGCTGCAGCTATCAAGGCCAGGGAGGGTGGTGAGGAGGTCCTCGCGAATTTAAAGAGAAAGAAATCTGACTCGGAAAAGAGCAGACCCAAGAAGAAAACGAGGACAGCCCGTAAGACTCCTCAGCCCTCTGAAAAACCAGTCGAAATCAATGCTGCTGCTGCTGATACGCCCAAGTCTGGGCAAGAGAGTGTTAGAAGCTCGGCGGCTGCCCCTGAATCTGCTGAGCCTATAATATTTGACATTTCAGATTCAGAGGCTCCCGATGTGAGCTTGACTAGGAGGAAGAGGGCATCTCTTCAGGGTGATAAGAGGAACGATGTAGAGACTTCTTCTTACGCTTTCGAGGAGAGTCCCCGAGTTGGTGATGAAGAAGGGGATAGGTCTGGGGAGGTAGGGGAAGAGAGAGTGCGTGAGGACTTTGCTTTCTTCCCCGAGGGCCCAGAGTTGGATGAGCCTGCACGGGTTAGTGGCCAACAGGGTGAGCCTGAGCAAGTCAGCCACAGGCGACCTGGCAAAGAGCCGATGAGGGGGGAGGATAAGGAGGAAAACGAGGAGGTTGATGAGCAGAGGAAGACTGAGGGGGAGGATGAACCTCAGGTCTTCCACTATAAGGACATGATGAACTTGGCTGGTGATGGGGGTGGCGCCAGTTTATCTGCAAGAGTGCGACACTTTGGGCCCCGACGAAGCAGGTGACATCGAGATCTCTCGCACTAAGCTTACTAAGCGAGTATCTTTAGGAGGGAAGATTGGGGCGTACTCCGTTAAGGGCATACGCCACAAATTTGGTCCCCACTACCCTTCTGAGCAAGCGAGGGAGCCTAGGCCGTGTATGAGGGAGTGCGACTTCACCATTTCCCCGGACACAGATTTTTTGACGAGGCCTGGCCACTTGGTTAAAGTGATGTCCAACCTGATCGGCCCTCGCGAGGAGTGGAACATGCGCAGTATGAGCGACGAGCAGCTAGCTTACGTAATCGCTGAAGATACTGCTCGGGTAATGTTTCCCCCTTTACTTCTTTACTTTTTATTGAGACCTTAGTTCTGATTACCTACGTATTTTTACTTGTTGCCAGGCAAGTATGATGGCTGCCGAGGTCATGTTCCGTTCTAGGCTGAACAATCAAGACCAAGTCCTTGGCCTAAAGAAAGATCTTTTGAAGGCTCTTCAGGACAAGCAGGCCTTAGAAGAGGAAAAGCAAGCTCTGATCGGGGAGAAGCGGGTCCTGGAGGGGAGGCGTGGCTTCTTTGAGGATAAGATAGATAGGTTGGAGAAATCCAACACTGAGGCTAATGACAAGATAAACACACTCCTCGAGGAGAGGGACCGTCTTCTGGATGAGAAGGAAAGGTTTGCATTATCCTTTGAAGATCTGAAAGCCAAGATGGATGAGCAAGGTCGTCAGATTTCCCAACTTGCCCATGAGCTTAATGTGAAAGAAGTTACTCTGGAGAGCATCCGTAATGCTTCCGACCTGATGTTGAGAAACATGAACAAAGCTGAAGCTGAATCTCAGGCTGCTCGAGGAGAACTACAAGAGGCCAAAAATCGGGTTGTGGAATCTGCGAAGGTCCAAGAGCTACTGACGATGGAGTTGGCGATTTTGAGGGATCGCTACACAATCGACTCCAAACTGGAAGCTCTTGAAGCCAAGAAGAAGTTGCTCATCCAAATGCAGCGCGGCCAGGTTAATGTCGACTTAGTCCTCGATCAGACCATAGCAGCTATCATCAGTGTCAAGCAGGCCTTGGGCATGGAAATAGGAGCCGACGATGATGATGTCGAAGAGGGCGATGAAGGCAGTGAGGACAGTGAGGATGAAGATCTGGGTGGGGATCCGACTGATGGAGCTAGTGCATCAGGTCGAGATCCTGGCCAAAATGATGACTGATGCCTCATCTAGTCCTTCTTGTAAATTTATCAGATGTCGTTAACTCTGAATACTGCTAACTCATGAATGAATGTATATTTTGGCTGCTTCCTTTTTTGTCTGACTGGCGAGTCTTGACGACCATTTTTGGTCTCAAGTTTCGCTTATATGAATGCTGTTGTTATTTATTGCTTAATGAGGTTTTCAGAGGTCAAAATTATGTTTCAAATCTTAGTGTCTGAGTTCCTTTTTTGGTGTTAATCTGCGCAGATGTTTTGAAATAAAATCTGATCATAACCCGGTTAAGTTACCCTTAGTTAAGATGAATGAAATCAGGCCCCCTGGGCTGGACGAAACCAGGTCGTTTAGGCTGACTGAAATCTGGCCGTGTAAGATGGTCTTGCGATAAACTTTGCTTATCATATTTGACAATTGAAAGTTTTCGCAGAAAATTTTTTTGTTAAGGTTGCCCTGTTATTTCTATTGAAAAGGATAGGTAACCCAATGACCAGAACACAGGATTGTTTGGTCGTGAACCAGAATACAAGATTGTTTGGTCGTAAACCAGAACACAAGATTGTCTGGTCGTAAAGTTGTAGGAT